>CAVNZL010000135.1:3115000-3470000 GCA_963693355.1 Pontia daplidice | reverse complement strand
GTCACCGCTTTTCCACTTTTGGTAAGGATCATTTTCCTATATTGAATATTACCTACTGAATGTCTTATTTGAAAGCATTTTTAACGTGGACAGGTCCTACACATAAACGGGCGCGGCGTGATCTGTACGTACGGCGCGTGCGCAGTGGAGAAATTGATAGCGGGAGGGATGGTGCCTCGACAGGTCATCGAACCCCACGCCCCCACCTTGCTGGCGGCCCTCTTCAACGCTCTCGGAAACATCAGTGATCCCACTGAGCACAATGAATACGTCATGAAAGGTCTGTGCAGCGTTTCGGAGTGGCGGCTGCAGTGGCTGCTAGGATAAGCGAGGAAATAAAGAAAGTTTGCCGGCAGCCATCCTGCGGACGCTGTCGTGCCTGCGCGAGTCGGCGCTGAGCTACCTGGGCGAGGCGCTGCCCAAGCTGGCCGGGCTGCTCGCCGTCGTCACCAAGAACCCTTGCAAGCCGCACTTCAACCACTACCTCTTCGAGACGCTGTCTCTGGCCGTCTCGTAAGTCTTTGCGATTCCCGAGGCCGCTTCTAGTTGACCGCCCAATGACCCCCGACTCTTGCCAGGCTGGTGGTGAAGGCGAACCCCGGCGCGATTGCGGCCTTCGAGGACGCGCTCTTCCCGATTTTCCAAGAAGTGCTGCAGAACGACGTGCAAGGTGAGCGCCGAGAGCGGAGGGCAAGTGCCCAGCGAAGCCGCCGCGGACTGACGGCCCCTTTCCCGCAGAGTTCATGCCGTACGTGTTCCAAATGCTGTCGCTGCTGCTGGAGCTGGGCGGCGAGGGCGAGGCGTACGCGGCGCTGCTGCCCTGCCTCGTGGCGCCGCCCCTCTGGGAGCGCCCGGCCAACGTGCGGCCCCTGGTGCGGCTGCTGTGCGCCTTCCTGGCCACTAGGCCGCAGCTGGTCAGCGCCTCGGGCAAGCTGGTGAGGCGCCGGGCTTTCCTTTCGCAGCCCCTCGCGGAGCACTACTCACCGATCCACTCGTTTCAGCCCGCCATGCTGGGAGTCTTCCAGAAGCTGATCGCCTCGAAGACCAACGACCACGAGGGCTTTTATTTGGTGCAGACGATGCTCTACAAGTTTGGAACGTAAGTCGTGTAGTGTGGCACGTCGCCTTTCAGACTCACATTTCACGAGTTAAAACGAAACCCTTTTCGCAGCACCGACATGCAGCAGTACACCAAGCAGATAATGACGCTGCTGTTCCAAAGGCTGTCGTCGTCGAAGACCACGAAGTACGTGCGGGGCCTGATCGCCTTCCTGGGATTCTTTGCGGCGCATTTCGGCGCCGACACCCTCGTCGACTTGATCGACTCCATCCAGGCCAAGTGAGTGGAGTCGAGCGCGAGAGGCCAAAGGGAGAGGCGAAGCCTTACGGAGTCACCTGTTGCAGCATGTTCGCCATGTACGTGGAGCGCGTGCTGATGCCCGACCTGCAGAAGGTGAGCGGCGCCCTGGAGCGCAAGGCGGCGGCCGTGGGCTGCGTGAAGCTGCTCTGCGACTGCGCGCACTTCCGCCAAGGGCCGCTCGCGCATCTGTGGCCGGGCCTGCTGCAGGCCCTGATAGCGCTGTTCGAGCTGCCCGTGGACGAGACGTCGCTGCCCGACGACCACTTCGTCGAGGTGGACGAGACGCCGGGCTACCAGGCGCAGTACGCGCAGCTGGCCTGCGCACGCGCCACCAGCGCCGACCCTCTCGCGAGTGAGCTCGCTTTTCCAATACTCGAAACGGACTTCAAGCTCTACTTTCAACACTTTCTTTATTGATTCGTAGGTATAGAAGACCCCAAGCGGTACCTAGTGGAGAATCTGGCCCTCCTGTCGCAGTCCAGCCCCGGCTTGCTTCCGCCGAGGATCGCGGCCTTGGACGAGCCTCACAGAAACGCCCTCCAGATGTACTTGGCTGCTTTCAGTGTACAAATTTGCTAGTCATGTCTTTCTGAGACAACCTTGGACTTTCGAGGACATGGCATGTAATCGATTGTGTACTTTTGTTTGATGAAAATAGATACTTCGCTATTCTATAACAATATTTTTATATAATTAAATAGCAAAAATTTGTTCTTTACTTTGAAATGTTTCGTTTAAAAACAGAATGAATTGTTAAATTTAATATAATATAATTCATAAGTTAGGGAAAATGAATGTGATCTTAAAATGTAAATTTACCAATTACTGGCTATTTCGATGAACAATGTACTTCTTTTGTGTGTTATGCTAAAAGAAAATTAGTTTCTTTCTTGTTTGTATGAAATAGTAACAAAATTGATTATTGTAAGTTAGTTTGTAAACAATGGCAATACTGTTATTGTATGATTTAAATAAACATTTTGTACCATAAGTTTAATAAGAACTGTCTTTTATTCAGATTCAAGAAGAATTTTGCAATCATTAACTTTACTGCCTAGCAACTAATATATTATTTCAAACAATTAATTAAGGGATTAAATAATGTCATTATTTGGTAAGCAGGAAATCATTAATTTGTACAAAAATCATTTGTTAATTAAATGCACACAAATGTCTTAATATCATATATTTTCATACATTCTATCCACTTTTAATCACATGGATTTATAGGTTTTCAAGAAGGTGGTTGTGGTCCATCAGATTTGATTGTGACATTTTAACATAAGTTATTACAATTTCAATTAATAATCTGAACCACCAAAACACTTTTCTCTTATTTTTTTCATAAGGCTCTGATCCGGAGACAATGTCCACTGAGAATGATCTAAGTCTTCAAAGTCATTTTGAGATGCGAATATATCGCCCGAAAGTCGTTTAGGCTTTTCGGGTTTACATTTCAGACGGTCTTCGTTTCTATTTTCGATCTGCAAGCTTTGTGAACGAGGGTGAGAATTCTCAAAGGGAGGTGGAGGTGCAAAATATGAAAAAAATGGACTTGATTGCTTCGACTCTTTGCTTTCATCGTTACGATGAAAGTCCATGCATGAAAAACGTTCTTGTTTATCGAAAACATATTGAGATTTTTTCACAGCCGTTATAAAATCGTAAAAACGTTCGATGTTCTCCGCACATTTGTAACAAATAGTATTTTGTCTGTCAGTCTTTTCTATAACAATTTTTAGACACACCAATATTTTTTCGACCATATTAGTATTCCTGCAATACGTTCCAAATAAAGAAACATTGAATTCAGACACAGATAAACATATTCGGCAAGACTGCGACGAAATAGCCATTGCAAATCGAATTGCTGAGCTCCTAAAGCAGAAATTATGTTTGGACCGCGGATGCGAATACGACTTTCCCGCCAAAAGAAAACACCATATAAAAAGAATATTAAAATTACTTCTTAAGCGACTTGATAGTCAAAATCAAATAATATAAATCATTTGAACTGCTATTTCTTTAATATAAATATCTAAAACCAAATTATTCTTTTATGTAAGTTTTCAGAAAGTCTAAAATAATTGTAGGGTTATGACGAACTATTGTTCGTACTTTGTACTCTGTGGTTGATTTCTAGAAATCTGTGAGGGATTTAGCCGGAGAAAAACAATTGTCGTTATGTAGTTTTATATTTAAATATTATATTGAAAACCAACACCACTTTCTATTACTGCTAGAATGAGATCAAATACTGATGAGATGATTCACAACTAATGTCTATAAAGATATTATAATATAAAGTTTAATAGCTAGAGACTAGCACTTTTCACTTCGAAGGGATACAAGCCATCGACTAACTTTTTTTCTGACTACTAGATAGTATAAGACGAGTGATGATAGTAAAGTTGATCTTATTAAAGTAGTTATGAATCACAATATACTTGTCTTTTGGACCGAAGTAATAAGAAATTAACTGCAGCACATTAATTTATATTTTAAGGTTCATACGTGATCGATAGTATATTTAATCTCTATTATTCATCACGCCTTGATACCACACCTTATATAACAATACCAGGCGCCCCACGCCTCACCAACAAAACTGGGCTAATCACTGCGGCAGAAATGTCTTATAACTTTAAACCCTTATAACTTGGCAGATACTCTTTTAAACATTCATGACGTACGGGATGAATTTAGAGATTTTATACTAGAATATCATATACATAAGCCGAAATATCCTGTTATAATATGGAGAAGTTGGAAGTCTTACCCTTACCTAACACAATTATGAATGGTTGTTCTATATTAATATATGTGATTACAACTTGACATAGTCACATACATGCATTATTATTTGGATAGAAGAGGGTCTTTCCTTTCATATTAACCATCTCTCGCCTCATCCAATTTTTATTGTAAATTTGTAGAATAAAAGCCAAGTATCCGATGAATATATTTTATTTTTGCATTACCACAAAGAAACAGTAAATTTATCCACGTAACAGCAATTACGGAAACCTTGAATAAGCAAATAAATCATAATTCATATTACTCCGTGAAATATTTAGACCAAGACATAACCAAAAACTTGGGGTGCCGTTAAAAAGCATAAATGATTATTACACTATAAGAAAGACACGTTACACGCGAATACCAACAACCTCAATAAAAAAACTACTTTCTAAAATATTCGCTACGTTTATGAATTGATACAAGTGATATTATGTGGGCGCAAGATTTGGACGCACAACAAAACACAAACCGAAATGACACTCAAGGATAGTCCAAAGTGGAACATAAAAAGCTACGTGTAACGCGGTCCGGGATCACTTGAGAGCACACTCGACGAAGACCGTATGGTGGGGGCCACCCCTGGGGGGAGGGGGCAACGAGTCCGCCTCTCGGGGTCCAAAGTCCACCGCGACGTTGGCCTCGTTCAGCGGCCACAGCTCTTTCAGAACGGCCCTGCAAGCGGCAGACAGTGCTGTATAAGTCTAGGGGCAGCCAGGGATAGGTAGGGCAGACAAATACTCACCACAGTCGTTTGTCGACCACGGCCTTGACCTTCGGCACGGGGAATCCGTTGAAAGCGGAGGCCACGGGGAGGGTGTAGGCGCCCATGTCCTTGAACAGCAGCCACTGCCCCACGCGCAAGGCGGGCAGGCTGCACGAGGGTATGACGCAGTCCAGGCCGTCGCACGTCGGACCCCACACGGAGCAGGCCTCGGGCGCCGAGTCGTCGGGCTGAGGGAAGCCAGAGTCAGGGGCGGGTCGAGACAGGGGTCGCCGAAGCGAAGGAACGGAACTCACGTCCAGCGGCTCAGCCACCACGGTCTGGTGGTCGTACAGCACGCAGTTGAAGGAACCGTAGACGCCGTCGTTGATGAAGTACATCGTGTGGGGCTCCGACGACGCGCCCTTCAGCTGCGGCAGAAAGAGAGTGAGAGCGGGCTGCGGGCGCAGCGAGGGGGTCGGCGGCGGGGCCTACCTGGCGAGTGGCGTGCACCATGGCGGCCAGCGTGTACGCGGCGGCGGCGAAGTAGCGGCCCGGCTCGGCGATGACGCGCACGTCGCGCTCGCCGAAGTGCGCCGCCACGGCCGCGTTCACCACCTGCGCCACCTGCCAAGGCACACGAGTCAGCGGCCGGTGGCTCGGGGCGCGCGAGGTGCCGGGGCCTCACCTCTCGCAGGTCCGAGTGGGCGTTGCCAGCGAAGCCGCCGCCGATGTCGAGCAGCCGCATGTCGAGCCCGAGGCTGTCGCCCAAGTCGAAGAGCACGCGCGCCATCTTGATCCCGCGCGCGTACACCACGCTCTCGCCAGCGCCGGACCCCACGTGGAACGACACGCCCACCACCTATAATAAACGTGGCACGAGTGATGTGGATGCCGTCTCTCAGTATTAACACATTAAGATATGTACACGAAAAGACTCACGTTGAGCTTCAGAACGGCGGCCAGTTTGAGCAGACGAGGCGCTTCGGTGAGCGGCTCGCAGCCGAACTTGATGCCGAGCGGGCACTGTGCCGCTGCTGCGTCGCAGCGGATGCGGATCACCAGCCTTTGAAATGCAATTGCTTTAGCCATCTACGTCATCGAAGTCATAAACTTTATCGAGTCTACCCACCGTGCGTCAGGCGAAATTTGCTTAATCTTGTGGAGCTCGGCCTCCGAGTCGAAGGTCATGGTGACAACCCCTCGCGCCGTGGCGTACCGGATGTGGGACGCCATCTTGGCGGGGTTCGCAAATATTATGCGCCTGATTGAGTAAAACCACGTTACATACAACGACATTGAAAACAAGTTCCCTTCTGTTTAGCTGGAAAAATGTTCTCAAGACTCACTCGGCCTTGATGCCCATATCCATGACGAGCTGTATTTCGGCCTTGGAAGCGCAGTCGAAGCCCGTGCCGAGCGCGGCCAGAGTCCGCACCAGCAGCTTGTCGTCGTTGCATTTCACGGCTGTACAATGAAACTTCATGAGTAAAGCAAGGCAAACTTTCGTTGGTTTCACCAGGATCTGTTTGTGCCGACAGACAAGTGGACTCACCGTAGAAGGGTTCGACGCGCGGCATCATGGCCTTCCAGTGCTGGTAGCGGCGCACCACTTCGCCCAGGTCCATGACGTAGAAGGGGTCTTCCTGGCCCTCGTCCACCACCTGCCTGATGACTCCCGTGGGGCTCCACTCCCCCTCCATCACACACACGCGCTCCTCGTCGGTCACACGCATGGCGCCGGGTTTCATTCGGCTCTTTACTGTATCTACCCGATCGGGTGAAATAGCTTCTCGTTCCAATCTCGTTGCGAGTCCGTCAGAGCGTCGAGGCCGAGTCAACCGTTCCTGAGATCGGCTGCGCCCGGACGCTGGGCAATGTGCGTCGGTGACCCGGTTGCGCTACTCCACGGGTGTCAGCTGCGAGGCAAAGCATCCATGAGTAGGGCAGAGCGCGGCGGCGATGCTGGGGTGCGTGGACGTGTACGTACTTGTGACGTCAGCGGGGCGGCGTGCGCCGCAGCCAGGGCGGGTCTACGTTGAGCGCACGGCGCCAGCAGCGCGTCGCGTGTCGCCCGGCACCGCTACTCGCGCCGGACGAGCCCGCTCCTGTCTGCAACACCGCGCAGGGTTAAGCCACCGACCCAACGACGAAGCTCCAAACATTTGTAATCAATTCGTTACGTTAACAAGCGACGATTTCCTAATACAATATTGGCCCATTCATAGTTGTTCCATTTAAAATACATAACTCAGATGTGATCAATTGACGACGGTAAATCTAATCATAGTCGTTTAGCATTTTTCAACATCCTAGTAGATAGTAGCCGATAACTGGCAAAGACCTCGCTCGTCATGTCGTCATGCGACGTTATCGAGCAAGGCCAATGTTACACATACCGCATGTTTCGCGTTAGTCTACGTTAACATAGTACATGTATAAATTAGGATACGTGTGATAATAGTCGTAATAGAATGCTATACTTTCAGACATCACAATTCAAAAATCGTGTGGAAAATACATACCCGTACCCTTAGTAGCGAAATTCTCAAAGCTTTAAAAAACTTCTAAGCAACAACCGCTTGGTTGTTGCTAAATTATGCAGCAAAAATAAAAGAAACAGAGAGCGAGGTCAACGCTGACAAATAGAAAACTATCTGTGATTTCAAACTTCGAATGAAGTCACTCGCCCAACGCGCGGCAAACTGATGAAGATGGCTGTGGTTTGAACAATTTAAGCGCTGGTTATCACGAGTAGAGATTTGTAGGATGTTTATTTAGCTTCATTGTTTATTATCAAATTAAACAAACTAATTAGCATTATAAAAATCACACGTCTGGCACGACATTTGCCTGTACTTATCAAATCGTGGCGCCCCGATTTACTTCACATTTTAGCTTAATTCAGTTATTTTTTATTATAGAATATTTCATAAAATAAACTTATAAATTTTACAAACCAAGACCATGTGTGTGTTGCGTGTATTTTGCGATAGAATTAATAACGAATCTATATCCAAGATACGCTTCGTTTGTATTGATCAAAACCAATTGTAGCAATAACGACTGGTGTTCTTGTGACGTTAACAGTTTGAACTGACGCGAACCGCATTTAAACGAGGTTGCTCATATCTTTGAATACATTTTAATAAACAAACAAATTTAAAAGATACTAGATAATGAACGCTAATTCTTTTAAATAGGTGTGGCCGTGTTTTTTGTTCATAAGTGTATGTGTTGTGTAAATAATGACTATTCAATTAAAATTGGGTTAAATAATATAGTAAAATTTTTAGATACAATAAATTAGATTAGCCTATTCACAATAAGATTTCTAAACATTGACATTAAATGTTTATTGATTACATCGGCGTCCTTAATTGCGTAATAGGACAAATTGGTATGCATCTAGACGAGCGGAATTATCTTGAATTCCATTACCGATAACATCTCACGCTCCGTTCAAGATTAATTTAAGTAATCTATCGTATATAATAAATGTTGATAAGAAGATGTGTGATGCATTCAACTTAAATTATGGTCTGTCAATAATAATTAAATTGTGTGAAAAACCAGAATTTCAAAGAGGATTTTCATACTACTGGTATCTAGGCAAACTAGGTGTTGGCGTTATTTGTTCGTGTTGTAAGTCTGTAGACTTCGGAAAAAATGTAATTTGTAGTATTGCGTTTCATTGTTTTTCTAATTTGAGTTTACTCTGTGACTACTTTAGAAGAAAGAACGCTCTTTTGCATCGCATATAAATATATATAGAAACTACACTTATGTTTTTTCTTGTGATGTTGCATCATACATAAAGAAGTTTATTGTTAATAGATTCTCTTGATATTTTTCGCGTTTTTCCTTCACTTATAATACTTTGTGTATAATTTTCGTTATATTTTTTTTTAATTATAAAAAAAGGTATACATACTTACTTTCAGAATAATATATATATATAGCATACCCTACTGCCTTCACATAATATTACATTTACAAGCCAATCTAGGTTGTAATGGATAAATAAATGTTCTCTTCAAGATAAGCAATGAAATTAACCATTAATCTCTTTGTAAATTGTACTATCTAAAGTACAAATGCCATTTTATGGCCTATCATATATAATAAACTAACAAAATAAATACTAAAATGAGTTTCATCTCACCTTAACCTGATCATAACCAATGAAATGTAGTAAGAAAACAAACATCTCCATGTACTTTTCTCAGGAACCTTTAATGGTATAATAATATATTTATTGTAGAGTGCCTTTGCTCTAATTCAGCATACTTAAAATACTAGCCTCACTAGCAACAAAACTAAAAATGAAGACCATTTAATTCACTTACATTTAATCCAAATAGAAATAAACAAAATACAGAAACACACACGTTCAAACAATGAAATTAAAAATACTTTACAACTTCTTGGAGCAAAAACATTAAGAATCAATCATCATAAGATTAATCCACATTCTAATAAAAGCACAGCTAATGAGCGTAAAGTAATGTATGTGGTTCATGTAAACACATTTCATATTCTTATACTTAGTAGTCATGAAAGGAAAATTAATTTGAACTTTTAATTTTTTCTAGTAATAACTCCATTCGACCCGACATAACTGGCTGCCCTTTCTTATTCTTTTTGCTTAACTTCTTAAATCTGTCTTGCTTTTTCTTTTTATATTCCTGCAACTTTTGCATTTTCTCCTGCCTAGACTTTTCTTTTTCTTGTTGTTTTTGTAATTTTTCCTCTTTCATCTTGTTAAATTGCTCTTTAGCTTTAGCAAAAGGATGTTTTTTAGTTCTTGTAAGTTCTTTTTCAAGTACATCAGGGTGTTTAACAAATCTACCAACATGAGCTGAATCTGTAGTATCTTCAGTAGTATCAAATGATTTAGGTTTATACGTACCAACCATTGGATCATTTTTAACACTCTTTTTATACTCTTGGAGCAGCCGCTTTTTCCTTTGCTCCTCCCACTGCTCAAGCTTGTACTTTTTGCTGTATTTTTTCAATCTGTATGCCTTCTTATCAAATGGTTTCTTACCATTTTCCATTGATTCTGGCAGTCCTTGTCTATTCTCATCAAATTTGTTTTGCTTTTCTTTAGAACTCCTCATTTCATTATTATACTTTTTGGTTAAATTTTGTTTCTTGTTAGGAAGAAAAAAGGAATCCTTCTTTTCCATATTTGATATTCCTCAGACCTATAAAGAAAAAGCGTGTTTCAACATATAACAAGTAGAAAAATTATTAAAAGTTCATGCAAAATAACCTGTAAACACGCTTTTTCTTTACTATCTACTAAAATATGATCAAATGTAGATGGAGAATTACTGAAACTCATTCATTAAACTTACATAAAACAGAGAAAATCATTTTAAGAATTTTGAAATAGTAGTATAATAATTGAGTTAAATAGTACATATAGTTAATAAAAAAATACTATATATAATAATAAGCTTAGCATAAATATTGTCACTATGTGCAAACTTCTATTTAAAATTATGTACAAGGTTATTAAAATATAAGAATTATACAAAAATATATATAAGCTTGATAGTGTTTACCAAAGTTGGCTATACTTTCATGCAAAAACTTATGAATGGAATTTAATTAAAGTTTGCATTTTCATCCTTTGCATCTAACCGACAGTTGCATAATATAATTACTTCCATGTTTAAAAATAATAGACTTTTATAAAAAAATATATAGTTTTCTGGCTATTGGCTACTTAAAATGCATTCTAATTTGCTCACATTGTGAATTTTTTTAACTCACCCAGAGGAAAAGTGCCTTAATACTAGAAATTGCTTAATTTCTGTTGCTTACAATAAATAAAAAAATATGTGTGCAGTATATAATATTTTTTTTTTACATATTATTAAAAAATGTGAAATATAATAGTGAAATAATAATGAAAGTATAGTGAATATAATAATGAAAGTATATTATTAAAAAATGGAAATTTAAATAAACTGAGAGTCTCAAGTAGTAAGTGTAAACACTGCCTTTATATAATAATTAATAAAATAAACAAAGACGCCTGTCAAAATCACTTCATATATTAAATTTCATATTCATAACCTAATAAAGACTCAACCATTCGAGAAACTTAAGTTTAATATCAAACATCAAACTAAATAAAATTGTGAACTGGTGATATTTAAGACAGTTCAGAAAAATAGATCAAATTACATGACATTTTGTACTCGTTGATATTACCAGAAAATTCTACAATATGCTCAGTCACACGTTTTCGAATACGATAAGTGACGTAAAAGTCACAAGGCTAATACTTATTTTTGCATTGATTGATTCCAGCAAATCTTAAAAAGGATTTCTTGGAACTATTTTAACCAGAGTAATAATAATTGATAGCTGTGTATTGTCCATGGCTTATGGCAATATTATGTTTATACTATACAAAGACGAGATAAAAAGTACTGAATAAAGCAGATGGCGACTTTTAGCTAATTTATTGAAATTAGTTTTGTTACATGTTTTACTGAAAGATCTAACTGCTTTTAGGAAAGTAGCTTACCAAATTAAGCCACCCACTGGGTAGGCTTTGAAGTATCGGCGGAATCTTGATAGTTTAGTTGCACTTGGCACAAAAAAACTTAACCACGATTATAGATTTGATATCACGGTTATTACACTTTAAAACTTTACCGACCATGCCCTAATATAATTTTTTGATAAAATTTCCACAAGGAACGAATACACAACTTTTTCGCAATGTCACAAAAGGAGCGAGTGAGAAGAAAACACTATTAGAAAGGGATATTTACAGGAAGTGACAGAAAAATATTGCGCGCGCAGCGCCCTCTTAGGTGATATTGATCGCAAAATAAAGGGACCATGCAAGCGCGCGAAATTTGAATAGTATTAGGAAAAAAGAAAAATATTTTTTAAATTTAACTAAAGACTTTTCCTAGAATACACTGTTTTGAAAAAAGCTAATTCAAAGGATTGACTACTAAAATACGTAATACGATACTATTATTTATTGTGGACAGTTGATGAACATCAACACAAGAACTTGTGTATACTTTGTAGCGTCTGCGCTTCTACGAAGTGTCGAAAAGAAACAACGAATTGAATTGGTGTTTGGATCGGCTCATGGCTATTCTATTTTTATATACAATGGAGGCGATTCTGATGTACACCTCTAAAACTAAAAATATCTAAATTTAGGTTTAGACCTGTCAAACGAGTGTAACCTATTCTATATATTTCTACATTGACAATTTAAACTTTATTGCTATGAATTTAGAGATATACAGAATAGGTTACGCTCTGAAAACCTGTTTGACAAGCCTAAAGCTAAATTTAGATATTTTTAGTTTAGAGTGTGTACATCAAAATTGCCACCAATGAATGCTGGGTTAGGCTCTATGTTAGAAATCCTAATGTATTCCCATCACTTCAGAACTGAGACTGTGCAAAAAGAACCAGAATGGCGTAAATGAGAACAAATCATATAATTTTCTCTTATTTGTCGCCTTGACGGTATAATATGAATAATATATTAATTATTTGTATTATATAATATAATACAAATAATTGAATAATTATTTATATATGAGAGAAAAGAACTCTTTCAACAAAAATATTTCAACTATATAATACTTTACAATGGTCTGTAACATTTAGTTTTGACAATTAGTCTATGAATTTTGTTTTAATTCTAAGCGGGAAACGGAGTATTTGTATTTTTTATGTATTAAGAGTTATAAAACATTACATATATAATTTGTAATGTAATTTATGTTTCTAAATAAACTGAAATTATACAATGGATTTAACGGAAAGAAATATCACAAATTTAACAGAATACACTTCTCTTTCTCGTGATGTGATGGCCAAACATTCACAATTGAAAATAAAGTTAAATATTTCGACGATTGTTACGTTGATCAAGTTCAAAAGTCTAGAAGTCGAGGTTTGTTATCAATTCAAACTTGAAATTTACAGCTATCAAACATTTCATTGTATTGTATATTGTTTCAGTATTTTGAAAAATATTATAAAAACGGCGCAGCATTCCTAATTCTTGAAAGTATGCTGCAAATTCCTTCGACGATAACTTGGGACGATCTTTCAAAAAAGCTGCTTTCGCTGTTAAAATTTTGGTTTAATAAGCTTCAACATCAAATAATGCAACACAATTCTGCTTGGTGGAATTTCCTACAACAGCTTTTATATTTTGTTAAAGTTAGTTTTACTAAAAATTTTATACATTCACCATTACATTAGTGATGATTTGATACAAACCTGACACAGACTTTTTTGAAACAGTATTATACTTTACTTTTTTTTTTTTTTTTTTTTTTTTTTAATTTATAAATATTTGTCGCTTAATAAAGCTGCTTATTGATATTTTATGATTCTTACTAGAGATATTACAGCAGGAGTAGCAAATTATAAGAAAATTTTAATTTTTAGGAGTTAAGAACTAAAGGTCCGTTGACAAACTGTAAGCTTGTTGAACTGCTAGGTGAAGACTTTCTTGAGTTAACTATAAATGGCAAACTGGATTTGAACCAGCGATATGCAACCCTTCAGTGCTTCAATATATGCTGTTCTGATTTAAGCAGAGAATCTAGATTGGTTTTGAGGAAAAAGTTTGAGGAGTATTTGTAAGCTTTAAGTTTACTAGTATTTTACATTTTTAGATTACATTTTTATAAGTTGGCTTTCTAAGGATTTGAAATTATACTGTTTCACATCAGTGTTCATTCAAAATGTATGAATAGAGTAGCTTCTTAGTAATGTAAATAAGATTAACAGATATATATGATTTGATGCATTAATAATTTCAGCCCAAAACTAGCTCACATGATGCCATCATGGGGTGACTTCAGGTTGCAGTTTAGCACAATGGAAACTTTGTTGAGGTGGCTGCTCAGTCGGAAGGAATTGTCTGTTCGGAAAGAAGTTGCAACATTATGGTTCCCACAACATCTGTATTCAAAGACAGCTTTAAGAATCTTCTTGGATCGAGATTGGAAGAACTTTTTTAAGGTTTAATTGCATTTATTCAGGGCTAATTGGTCTGCTAGAAGAAAATACCACTGCCATAGTTTATCTATCATCTCCATACTACTTAACTAAGCCCAATTCAGGGATGTTAATATATTAAAATATATTGCAAACATTTATTTCAGGACGCGAGAGACTTTCTTAATGCACAAAATGAGAATAACTCTTCTGTAATTTCTTTGATTTGTAAAAAAATACATTTTGGCAACACTGAAGTCATAACTGTAACTATACCTCTTTTTTACAACTTGTCTCTTTATTATTTTTAAAACAGCAAATTGGTCATTAATCCTATCGGAAATCGAACCTACCATCACTGGGGTTACGCTTTAATAAACCAAATTATTTCTCAAAATTAATGAAAAATTCTTAAAATTTATTCAGATATTTATATAACCAAATATATAAGGTGATCAGTTTCAATTATTACATCTAAATATGTGATAAACATTTTTTTTTAATGAATGTAACATAATTTAAAATTCTCTGTAGTTTATTGAATATTAGTAATAGACACTGCAAAATTTTGTAGGCTACAGATAAAAAATACTGGCTTGACTTTAACATAGATACCAAATGTATTTCACTAATGCTGGAGCTAAGGTTACTGGAACTGCTTAAAATTAGCAACGCCTACTTCGACGCTCTCGTCGTTAGTGAGGATAATACGAGAACCGTCAAACTGATTCGGTACGCTTCTATTTCCCTAGTGGCCCAAATTATAACATCACATCCCCCTTCCAATTGTCCTTTTGTAAATTAACTTTCATATTAGTAACATTAAATCGTTACTGCTGGTTCTTAAAACTCTCCCTTTTTTATATCAAGAACTGCTGAACTGATTTCGATGAGACTTGTTTTTGTGCAAGTCGAAGATACAGATGGGTTTTTTACCATAGGATTTTAAATATTGTTTATCCAGTTCCAACACAGAGATCCTACTAATAAAGTCCATGTTTGAAATTGGTTGATAATAGGAGAAGTAACTTTCTCGGGTTGTGGTGAGAAAGAGAGAATGACTTCCCCACTGTGACCTGAGTAAAACGAGGAAAATAATTTCAGAAATGCTGGCTTAATAAAAATAGAGATAACTCTAAAAGAACCGTTAAACCAACATTCTGAAGTGATAAAACATGAACGCGAACTCGCTATTTATATGAACGCGATAAATTCTGACAAAGTTAACGAGTCCTTAAAGAAAATATTTGAAAATAAGTATGAGGTAACTTGACTTTTTCATGAGTACAAACAAATAATTGAATTTAGTTTCCAGAAGTATATACTTAGTCAATAATAAAGTCTCATATGCACTGTGATTAAGAAAAGCTGATGTTTTGTAGAATTCATTGGACTCGGCGCGTATCCCATTTTCACAAAACGCAGCAGGCGATTGCTCACAAATCGAAGACTCGGTATGTTGTCATACCTTTGTTTTTAACATTCTTCGTGATGGCATAAAACATCATGACAACATCGTCGCATAATGTCTTTTATTTTCTTTTATTATTGTGGCTTCCCGAATATTAAAAAAGGATTTAGCGTTTAGAAAATTAGAAAAAAATCATACAGGAAATAGGAGACAGCACCATATTAACAAGATGTGAATAAACATTTGGGGTTCCTTGTTTTTGTTGTATCTTTAATAGAATAGGAAACACAGGTAAACACAGACTAGCAATAAAAATAAAATATGATTACGTAATAAAACACGCTAGAGAAGACATTAGGGGTGGAGAAAGGAAAGGTTTTAAACAAATAATGTCTTTCCTATCCTTCAAAATAGTGATGCATCGACTCGTATAGAATTATTGAAATTTGAGGGTAGATTACATTTCGGCAATGTTTAGTTGTCAAGTGAATAATTTGCAGGAGGACAGTCGACAGTTCACTATAAATACAGGACGTCGAAAGCAAAGCCGTAAGTTTATTTTATTTGTTCAACTTTTTGAAGATATTTGTTTAGTTTCTTGTATATTCACATTGGAAGTAAAACTTCCGTTTTGGAAAAAAATATTGAGTGCAAAAGTGATTGAGGCGTCGACATTTATAATTAAGTTAATGGATTTTTATTTATTGAATGTGAGTAAAATTTAGCTCGTGACGTCAAACCGTAGTCATTTTGCGTTCTTTAACCTTCGCGGGTTTCTTTTTTATGCTTCAATGAAAATTTATATATTTTGAGTAGAAATTGTTTCAGCGTGAATAACACGAGCTACCGAGTTTGAAATGTTTTGATATCTTTAAATAACAAAAATATTGTATGTAATTATAATTGTTTTAATAAAATGAAATATTTTGTTCAGGGGTAGTAGCAGCGTCGCTCAAGAGCCACGCGTGGAAGTCCCCGTCCACGACATCCACAACGTCGTTGCTTTTAGTGAGCTCCCTTATTTAACATTCAATCACCACCATCCAACATTATCAGATATCGTCAAAGGACCTTTTATTATTTGTTTCAATCTGTGTTCTAGCTGAAAGAAAAATTATCAGAGTATCCCGGATGTCTGAGAGTGGGTAACGAGGAATACAGCGGTATCTGTGCACAGCCACTGTTGCCTCGAGTCACAGAAGAGTCGGAAGAAAATATTCGCCTCGCAACGCCCCGGTTAAACACGCGGTGTGATGCAGCCTTCTCTGGCCATTTGAATGTTCAAGAAGCAGCTGCCAAAACCGCCGCTTCTAAAGGTAGCGCGATCAGCTTAGTTTTGGCTACAACCATTGATTCCTACGAGGCCACCGTCCCATACGATACTTTGGATGGCTTCCCAGAAGATCTAGAATTAAACACACTCAATTACATGGCATACCAGCACCAAAATAAGAGTGAAGGCGCACCAGACATACAAAGTGAAGTCATCGAAAATACTCCGTTAGCCAGGCCCGGCACACCTGCACAAGATGTTGAAGCTGACGTAGGCCAATGTGTTAATGAATTAGTCGATCACGTTTGCAAAGATGGAGAAATAATTTCAAAGTTAAGCAATCAGGACGAGTTCACAAAAAAATTGCTTATTGAAGCTGGTCTTCAAACAAACAGCTTAGCTATGGACCAACCAGCTAGTAACAAAAAAACAAAGAAAAAAAAATCCACGCCTATCCAAATTACCTTTCCTAAGACTAAGAAGAAAGGTAATAAAAGAAAAGGCCAAAAAAATCCGGAATCTGATGCAGTAGGCAAATTGTCAATTTCCTATGAAACCGATGAAAATTTTAAAAGTCCCAACAGGAAAATCCAAAAACCAAACACGCGCCGAAGACGGAAGTTATACTCGCCAAAAGATGAACTTCACGCTGAAGGCGCTGTTGTTCTAGAAACGGATGAAGACCGAACACGCACGCCGACTACTTCAAAGACTCCTTATCGAGACATACAGCAAATGCAGGCAACGCATAGAGAATCAGCCAAACGAAAAACTATCCCAGAGAAAGTAAGGCTGTCACCGCGGTCAAAACGGCTCAACGACGATTTCGATAAGTTGTTGCAGAGCCACTGCGACGATGTCAATGTAAAGAAAAGCAACAACAAAAAAGATATATCTATATACAACTTTACCGATATTGACGACAGTGAATTCGAATTATCGGAAATAAAAAAGAGGAAGAGAAAACAAAAGAAAATAAATATGAATCGAGATACGCTCATCGATGAAAAGATGCGAAACACCGTGGCGGACCTCAATACGTCGTTAGTCGTTGAAGAATACATGGAAGTGTGTGAAAACTTAGAGCCAGTCGTTATTGTTACGCCCGTCATAGATTTACCGGAAGGTGAAAGCCAAAGAAATTCAGCCAAAAAAATAAAAAGTGCTAGGGGCCGTCCAACCCAAAAGAATGCTAAGCCGAAAAACGGCTCTAAAAAAGGTCGACCAGCCAAGCGTCAAAACTCCAAGCAGCCTCCTACAGATGTGATCAACTTGATAGTCGAAAGAGAAGAGAGTTTAAGTCCGGGGCTCAAATGCGAAGTACAGGTTGCTGAAAAGAGGCTAAACGATTCCATTAGCGATCTGGAAAAAATTAATATCCTCGAGAAAGCGACGAACACGTCATCCGAACATTGTGTTGACTTTGAAAGGATACAGACTACAGCTGCAATTGAACACGTTCCACTCGCGAAAGCTCCGCCACAGATAACTGGGAAAGCTCACGGTCAAGTCTCACAAGGCGAACTTCAAAGCTTGGATGTTACTCCAACTATTGAAAATAACAACTTAATGGCCAAAACTTCTAATGACAACATTGCCGATGATCGAAGTAACCAGCGTTTCCCACGCGTTAGCATAGAGAGGATGTCGGAAGAAGACATTAACAAGTATGCACCCCGTGCCAATTCAGTTTTCGGATCTTCCCTAAGTGGTGACTCGTCACCAAAACCACGTAATAATAGTAGTAATAATAAACCGCTGCTGGTGGATCGCTCGGCTTTTTTATCTCCTCAGTGTGAAACGCCAAAAAATAACAAGCAACAAAAACGCAATTCCTCCATGATACTCCCATTGAATGTTAGCAAAATTTCAAAGAATTCAGATAAGAGAAACACTCCTCAAGTCGAAATTGAGGAGCGCTTTGCCGAAAAAGAACGCAAAACTCCATCTATAAAGGCTGTATCCCTGAAGGCTGGCAAATCATTGAAGGTTCAAACGCCGAAACTTCACTATAAACGGGTACTTAAAACGCCGGATTCCAAGGAAAACTCGATCCAGGATGCGAAGCGGCCAGCAGAAATGTCACGATCCTTGTCGTCATCAGATTCTGGCAAACGAAGGATTACGAGAAGAGCTGCCAAGGTGCCAGCGACGAGAGATTCTTCTTCCAGCGAGGAGATAGACAACGCGAGCACCAATGAGGCGATTCAAAATTGGCTGGATGAGAGCTCACGGAATACTGAGGACGTGCAGGATGGTGAATATTCTAAGAAACATCAGTCATACAGATTCGTTGTTTACTAGTTAATTCACACAATCAGCTGTTTCAGCTTCGGTCAAGGTAAACATCTTTGGGGACATCTTCAAAGCCGTTCAGCACAAAATCGATGAGCATTTAGCGACCATTAATGATGACGCGCGGGAGTCGTGAGTATTTGTTTATTGACGAGAATCCATCTAATATGTCAATTCAGTTGTCTTTTGCTCTCCATTTTTTATATTTTAGGTTGGAACACATTCAGAAAGGTATGGCGAAGCACATAGAAGCGGCGCGTTTGCGTCGCCAGGCTTTGTATAGGGAGACGGCGCGGCAGATATTCTCAGAGATAGGCAGAACGCTCGATGAGAAATTTACGCAGCTCGAGGAAAAGTACGTAGGCCATGTTGAGTTTGCAAAGCTCAAGCACACGTGACTGAGTTGGATTTTGCAGGTGCGAGGAGCTCGACGATCAGATATTGGAGAATGCCTCGCGGGACTCGACGCAAATGCTGGCGGAGCTCGCCACGCGGCAGGTTCGATTGACTTCCTTCTTGGAGCGGACGGAGAGTCCTTAGGGAAACGGCTTTTTAAATGAACATTTTCAACGCGTAGGCTTGGTGGTCATTATTAAGTGTTAGTCAAATGATATTTGGTAAGATGTGAGCGTCTATTTGGAGCGATAGACGGCACTGCACATTATATCCGCAATAGAGTTAATGCAGTGAGGCACTTTAATTTGATAATAATTTAAGAGGAAATATCGTTTTATTTATCATTATTACAATTACATGGCTTAAATGTTGAATGATCACAATTAATGTAAATAAAGGTTTTAAAAAGGGCACGCGTTTTTCTAATCCACTTACCCTGGTTAAGTGCTAAGTACATATTACAGTAAGTAGGTCGTAACAAGTCAAAGGGCTCTGATTCGTGTTATAAGATGTTTGCGGAATGCCGTACGTTCCAATTTAAGGTTTAAAAAAAAGGATAAACCAATGCTTTACCACCTAACCAGAGAGTAATTAAAAGCAAGGCTTGGAAACAGACGAAGCTACCAAAAAGTAAGTTTGACCTATTATTCCGGTATGTTTTATATGAAAGTGAATAAGAGCTCCTTTCAAAGTCGGTAAACAATATCTATTGACTATTTAGGTCACCTCTGATGACCTGAAGTCTTTGAAGTACTGTCACACGCTGAAGTTATAATATTGTGTGGTTTTCTGTCGACAAAATCGAGCTCCAATTTTATAGACATATTAAATTACACGAACACTATGTACAGTTGAGTAGAAACGTGTTTTTCAAAAATAGATTATTGATTAGTCTAATACTAAATCGAGACGATCGAGAGATAGATAGCCCTCACTATTTTCAGCTAGAAATGTTAAAAAATACTCAAAAAACTTTACTTAGGTACGCTACGAAAAGCAAACATTCAAGGACATTTCTAGTCGCATAAATTTAATTTATTTACTAACAAGAGGCAATTTTTATAATTAAATAACAATAATTTTAATATTATCAATTTATAAAAAAACTCCCACATTATATGTTATATAGCTGAATTGTTTTCCCTTCAACAGTTCCTAGAGATGCTTTTAATGAATGCAGTTGTGGGGAAATACCGGTATCATTTGTATAACTGATGTTGTTATACTGTATTGCTCTTGCAAAGGTACATGTTTGGGTAGTCCCATCAGGACGTCGGTCTTTAACCTCGTTAAACCTGAAATTGCGAACACATGCACCTCTGCGTACAGAACTGTCCGCTCGCGCGGAATCGGCTTATTGTATTAATCCATGCCTCAGAATTGACCGAACTATCACGGGCGCACGTCAGACCCAATGCTGGTTGCCTCACAATTAAATCGCCGAATCGAAATTATAAATGAATAGTACTAAATAAAAAACCTTTTTCATAAAAAAAAACATTTGAAACGCTTTCTGGATTGCTAGCTGCAACTTTCGTGGACGCATTTAAAGTTAAAAAAATTTAGTGTTGTGTTTAGTTTTGTTAAACTTTGAAATGTGAAAAACATTTTGCAGCATCACCTGCTCCTCTTGACTTCTTGTAAGTAAAATTAGTCCATTCTCTATTTAATATAGGAATCTTCTTCAGGCTATTGTGACGGTTTCGCAGATCGTAGGTCGAAAGATGGAGCAGTACAAGATATTGACTAACATTATGTTTTAATAAAAATTGTTCGAATTATTTTCTAGTCTAGGTCTAGACTAGCGGATGTGATTAATGCTGGCACTGCTAGATATATTAAACTTAGTATTTAAATGTGCAACTTGTAAACATACCGGTTTATGAGATAGTTAATAAATAATTTTAAAAAACTGTTTACTGTAGTTTTAATTGCATTCGTTCGTTATAATTATACTATTTTCCAATTGATTTCATCGTTTTCTTCAATAATTATTTTACAACGGCGTTGAGTCTTCACTTGAAAAATGTCATTTATACAAGTTTGATGGTTTTAACAGGCAAATCAAAAAAATAGTCTATAATATTAAAATAAGTCTAGTTTCAAAATCATGAATGCAAATTATACTTTTGAGACTTTGACGTCATTACTAATTAATCTGGAATCAATTATTTATTAATGTCCTCTTAAAAGTCCGCAATTAACATACCAATTTCAAGTCGTAATTTGTATTGTGGGGTTAGCGAAATTACTGTTCGGTGCCTAACATAATATTTCCATACGATAAGTTTCAAGAACATAAAAAAGGCTTTTATATTTAACGAAACATGTCCCTTCCTGCTATTTTTTATATATAAGAATTTAATTTTCACTGGATTGCACTACTTAGCATACTTTGAGATATGTTGCAATCGACTAATCCAAATTGACAATCATTTTACAAAAAATATATTAAATTGTTCGCG
The DNA here is from genome assembly GCA_963693355.1 of Pontia daplidice. Classification (NCBI taxonomy): domain Eukaryota; kingdom Metazoa; phylum Arthropoda; class Insecta; order Lepidoptera; family Pieridae; genus Pontia; species Pontia daplidice. The sequence goes on along the minus strand of CAVNZL010000135.1, from coordinate 3,448,289 downwards.
ACATTATTTCTTGGCCTTCGAGTATAGATCTCGAACTACGTCAATCGTCACAAGTTCCCATGGAACAGGTTCTCGTGAATTTTATTAATGGAGGCGTGGTAAGGACACCTCCAACAAAATAGTCACTTGGATACAATTCTGTCTACATAAAATCGTCATCCCGAAGGAAATTAAAAATTATAAAAGCTGTCCAGTGTCAAATAAATCTTTGAGAGTATCGTTAATTATTAAGTAATAAATATTAGTAAGGTTTTGAAAAGCACGAAATATGTACTTGTATTAAGGAGTCTCGGATACCAAGAAATGTAGCAAATGAATCTCTGGTGACTAACATCCAGCCTGTCTATTCCAATCACATATTATTTAGGTACGTCCTGCTAAAGTGCTACTACACTTTATCAAAGTCAAATGGTCAAAAGTGACAGAGGAAGCAATAATTACGGAATATCTATTCGCATAATCAGCGTTAACTTCTTAACTTTAGTGAAACAAACACAGCAATGTATTCGAGAAGATACATTATATACATATAAGACATACATACATATATTATACAAAAGCAACCCGCGCAAAGGCATTTTGTCGTAAATAAATAGAATGCATATTAAAAACCAAAACGTTCAAGGAGATCTTCTGATTGTTGTTCAACGCGTATATATTTTTTGAATAAAGCATCAAGACAGTGGGTCCGTGATCATTTGAGGTGCTTCGGGATAAACGTTTTTAACTTGACACCCTTAAGCTGGCGTTAAAGAAGGCTATTAGCTGTATATTACTAGATTACTTTCAGGACGCATTAGAAATTAAAAACCAATCTAACATTTAGTAAATGTTTATTATTCAGTAAAAATTTGTATATAAAAAATATTATATAAAGTTATGGTTGTAATATAATCTCACGCAAGCGAGAGTTTAATAAAAAATGTACAAAATTCAATACAAACAAGTCTCGTAAAAATGGTGTATTACGAATTCTTTCCAGTAAGACATGAAGTTACCACGCTTATCTGAAGACGTGCTGGGTTCCATGCCAACGAAGACGACTCAAGTGATGATGTACCACGACAGATACACGGCTGGGGAGACCACGGGAGGTCTCAGCGTGGTCTTCACAATGATGTGCATCATTGACTTGTTTGGAGTGTTTCCTGTGGTCGCCTTGCCGAAGAGTATAATATCCTGTGGTATGTATTTCAGCGGGAGTTACTGAGTAATGTAAGCGAAATTGGTATCTAAAGTGCTCGTAACAAATACAGATTAGTCGCATGCGTTTTTGTGTCTTCGGTGAAGACATCGCCTCGTTACCGTAACCGTAATTTTTCACAGGAATTTATGGAATGGCTTTAGTGCTGGGTGTGATTGCACTACAACTCTACACTGCGGTGCTGCTCGGAAAAAGTTGGATATTAGCGCACGAAATCTCGCCGAATATAAGAGAAAAGAGACGGTAATCATTTATTCCTCCTTATTGGATTCATGTGTTCGTGTCGATGTTTTAAAGACAATAATTAACTTAAGAAGTACTGTAAATACTCTTTTGAAAAAGGACTTTCAACAGTGTTATATCTTTTTTTAGGTTTCCATATGCAGCAGTAGCTGAGTTAGCTTTTGGGAAGTCATCTCGCAGAATCGTGACCTTCCTTATTGATGCCACTGTTTTTAGCGCTGGCATTCCAAATTTCATATTTGGTATATTTTTTACTATATTAATAGATGTACGGTTAAGTGGATATTATAAGCCATAGAGTGGTTAGTAGTGAAGAATATAAGGTTATAAGAGTTCGCTGTGTAAACGTTACGTTCGTAAGCCGCGGCGCTTATTTGTGAGCCCATAGTCTTGGCATGGCAAGACGTGCTTTGATTTACCTTGGAATGGTTTACGCACAAGGCTTCGCTCTTGTGTCCCACTGGTTATTGGTGCCATCGTTTTAGTGCGTACACACTAAAACGATGGCACCAATAACAGCACAGGCAGCAAATCCCATAAAACCTTTTAACACAAAGTGAGATGGTATGCGTAACGCAACTTCCACGAAAAATAAAAAAGTTGCATAGGAATGGTAGAAGTTCATATCGCGGAACTTTAAGTTAGAATACAAGAGGTGCTGATTTCTCGATGTTCATTACGTAAATAAAATCTATAACTAATAAAATCGCATTTTATTTGTATTTCAATATGTAATAGAGTTCTTCTAAGCTTAAAGACAAATATTTGAGATTATATTATTTTATTAATTTTTTAAAACACCATTTCAGCGTCACAGAGTATGCAGTTATTCTGGTGGAAAATAACGGACGGAGAAGTGGGCATCACATACTGCGTGTGGATGGTCGTAATTGGTCTACTGCTCTGTCCACTTATGTGGCTCGGCTCTCCCAAGGATATGAAGTTAGTTTGCAGTACATTCCTATTATAGCATTACAAATAATCTCTTCATAAATACTATCACTAATACTCTTGCAATAGTTAAATAGCATAATTTATCTTACAACGGTAATCGACTTGCAAGTTTTCAGGATTTTTCTACTTTTAGCTTAGTTAGCTTAGCTTGCTATTAGCTTTCTAGTAGTAAAAATGATCAGTGAAAATTTGATAGGTTACCTTTACATACAATGTTTGGAAAAGTGAACACCTGTATCTCTTACAGGTCCCTAGCGTTTATATCAGTATGTATCGTGACAACAGTGGCTGCCTGCACGTGGAGCTGTATAATTAATGACGACAAATCTCCGCCTGCGTCTGGCGATGTACTGGCCTACATTCCCACTCCTAGAGACTTTCTGGTGGCCTATGGGATCATAGTTTATCAGGTGTTGTTAGACATTCAGAATTATCCCACTACGTAGTATAAATATATTATAAATCTATTTAGTTATTGTCGAAAGTAGTATCACGAGGAAAGAAATTATTATTATTTTCAGTTTGACATCCACCCGATGCTGCTGACGCTGCAAGTAGACATGAAGGACAGTCGCCGCATCCACTCGGCCGTGTTGGGCGGCTTCGCCGTCACAGGAATCATGTTCTCGGTCACCTCGTTCTTGGCAGCGAAGAGATATGGAAATAATGTCCACAGCAATATACTGCAAGGTCGGGGAGGAATCCTACAAATAATTCAACGTCTACTATCTATTTCCATCAACTGTGAACCTATCTATATTCTTTTCAGGGCTGCCCTCTTCTATAACTCTGTACATAGTGGCTCTTCTCGTCACGCTGCAACTTTGCCTTTCCAGTGCCGTCAGCAACTCCGCTCTGTTTCAGCATTTAGAAGATGTGCTAAAAATACCTAGAGGTAAATTTATGGCGCAATTATGTTGTCATTTAAATCGAAATCATGACTTACTATTTAAGTAGGTAAACCCTGATTTTAGCGTGTTCGTATATAATTTAATAAACCGCAGGGGCCTCAGTCACGACCCTAGTTTATGCAGTGACATTAACTGGCTCAATTTGCCCGAGGCTCAAAAAACGGATCGTGTCACTTGGTGCAGTGCCAATCTGATCAGATTTAAGGAAGGTGACGAAACGTGGATTTATTGCGACGTTAAGGGCAACGAAAGCGGCGCGCGTGTTGCTTTTTTTAATAAAACTGGACACGACGAGATAATTGACGTATCGAATCCGAGTATTGAATAGTGACGCCATAAATCATTCTGCACAACGACAAAACAACGTCGAAAAGTATGAAAAACACGTTTCTGAGGTCACTACGGAAGAGTAGCGCAGGAGCAGGCACATTTACGCAAAGGGAAAATATTTCGAGAAGCGACACATTCATTTTTGACCTTGAGAGTATTGTTTTCGTATTCATTCCGGAAACATTTAGTATATCTAAAATCCACACGTTTATTAAATAAATAAAATTCGTAAATGTCAACAGTTCTCGTAATTGTTTCCAGAATTCTGTCTCCAGCGCTGCGTCCTTCGTTCAAGTGTCATCGCACTCGGAGTATTTCTCGGCGAATCGGTTCCTAGGTTCGATCTAGTAATGGGCTTAATCGGCTCAACTCTAACTGGTCCCCTCATGTTTATATTTCCACCATTATTCTTCCTAAGGCTGTGCTACAAAAAGTCCTCACTAGACCAGAGTGATGTGGCTTATAGTCAATTAAAACCTGAAAATCGAAGTAAATTGAAAAAGAAAAGCGATCAGCCCAAGATAACGCTGCTTAAGCATTCCCTCGACACGAAATACAAAACGTTTACCACAACGCTGGGCAAAATGGGCGAAGACGATATGGACGAGTATAACATTAAATGGTTCGACATTGTTTTGGCACTCATTGTGATGTTGTTGGGTGTTTTGGCCACTGCTTTGGCCACGTACTCGAGTTGGACGGACGCGATATCGTCTGCGTCTTTCTCGCCGCCCTGCATAGTCAACTCTACCGCCGCAGCAAGGAGTTTCATTGAAAGGAGTATTCTAATGACTTAAATATTCGATTAAGACGAGCATTTAATGTTGGCTTTGCTAATAATCACCTTATTTATTTCGTCGTTATTTTATCTAGTATCGTATCTTAAAAATGTGTACAATATATGTGGTACAATCTGATTTACGTATCAGTTGCGTAAGTAAATTGAGATTGTGATAGATTTCCTAGATGAGAGATGAGGAAACCATAGAAACCGTAGTATTATAATTTGTACAGATGCAATAAAACCTAAAAATTGTTCATAGCTTTAAGTGTAAATAAAATTCATTTTAAGTAACAATATTTTATTGAACAATTATTAACAATCAGTCCTTGACCCTCAATAGTGTGGATATGACTTTGTCAGAACAAAGATATCCCAAGCACAATTTGCTAGGAGAAAGGCTCCATATAAATATTCTGACAACATTTTTGACCTCGTATATGTACAAACAATTAAAAACAAAACTTAACTCTGACAAATAATTTGCCAATAAATTAAAGAATTACATATTTTTTAAATATACTTCGTCTTTAGACGTAAAGCCACTGCTCTATAAATATTATGAAAATAAAAGCTCTGTACCCTGGCAACTTAACATTGTAAAGGCGAACACTTCGAAGCGCCTAGGATTTCTTGAACACCAAATCCTTCGCGAAGAGTCGCCTGATCTCCTTCTTGTCCAGCTTCCCCATGACGTTTCTGGGCATTTTCTCTACCACCAGCATCGTTTTGGGCAACTGGTAAGGTGCCAACTTCTTCCCTGCCACGTCTTTCAACTCTTTGAGCGTTAGACTTGTATTGTCCTTCAGCTGAACCACGGCGGAGACGATTTCGCCATAGCTGTCGTCCTCTATCCCCAAGACGGCAGCGTCAGCGATGCTGGGGTGCTCCAGAAGGGCGGACTCCACCTGCAGGGCGCTGACCTTGTAGCCGCCCGTCTTGATGATGTCCACCGAGGAGCGGCCGAGGATCTTGAAGCTGCCGTCCGCGAACGACGCTATGTCTCCCGTTCGGAACCAGCCGTCATCCGTGAAGTCCGCGCTGCCGATGCTTGGCGCTCGGTTCCAATACCTGAAGTCGGATCAAACACAACTCAACCCGAGAAGTCAGCAAGTGAAGCGATTTTCTCGCTAACTCTTACCTCGTGAACACATTGGGGCCCTTCAGGAACAGTTCGCCCTCGAAAGCGCCGCCTTCCTTCTCTTTGTGCACCGTCACTTTGGCTTCTTTCCAGCCGTACTCTTCCACCAGAGTCTTCGTGAAGCCTAGCTTCTCTAGTGATATCTGAATGTCAAACAACAATATTATTATGCGCTTTTTACAAAATGTAATAAATTATATAGAATAGAAGTATAAATCTGACTATAATGTAGTCTCCTTTACACTTAACTCAATGTACAAATTAATAGATAAAAAACACGATGAACATGATAAGACTTCAAGAGATATCTCGTTAGATAGTATTTATCGTAAATTTTTCTGAGATACAACAATGCAGGGGGCCCTTTCTACTCACCTGTAAGTCTGGTTGTTGACTTTCCACGGTGACCAGAGGCTCCAAGCCCTGGTCTCCGGAGGCCATGATCCGGGCCGCCACTCCTGGCAGCGGCGACCCCACGCAGCCCACCCTTCGCTTCCCCACGTCGCGGTAAGGGTTGCTCAGCGCCATGCCCACTTCGGACATGCCGTAGCGCTCCAGTAAGCGCAGGCCAGAGATCTAGGGATTATCACTATTTAGATTGAGAAAAGTCACCCGTGGCATTCAGCTATTCCGCCCACCTGTTCCCACTTGGTGAACAGCGTCTCGGGCAGGGGGGCTGACCCCGCGCACATGAGTCGCATCTTGCTCAGCGTGTTCCGGACGTACTCCACGGTTTTGGCGTCGGTGAAGAGCGTGGAGTGGTCGGCCGCCAGCCGAGCGTACATGGCTGGGACGCCGTGGAACACCGACACCTTGGCCTCCTCGGACCCTTTGCCCAGCAGGCGGGCCCACACGGCGTGCGACGCGAACGACGGCAGCATGCGGATTCTAGCGGGATTTCAAGGAATGTTGATGTGAATTTAAACACGCTTCGCCTCTGACGTTTCACCCGTACCTGGCCCCAGCAGCTAGTGTGGCGTTCAAGGAATTGAGCTGTCCATGTATGTGATGTAGTGGCAGCGTGTGTAACACTACATCATTGGCCGAGTATTGCCAGGCGCTATGTAAAGCTGCAATCTGGGTTGCCAGCATGCTGTGTGTCCAGACCACCCCTTTTGGTTTGCTTGTTGTGCCTAAAAACAATTGTCTTCAAATGAACTAGAATGTTTGTAGTCTGTAAATCAGTTACAAAAAGCTTAGTGAAAATTTTAGATCTTATTTTCAGTCATAGTTTCATGTCAGTTTGGCAGTCATAAATAGCAGTGGTTGAATATGGGAATATTAGAAATATTTTAAATATAAAATAAATAATTGTCTTACCACTGGTGTAAATCAACATAGCATCCTTTCCACCATACCATAAATTGGTTGGTCCGGTTTCGCCTAGACCAGACTCTGGTTTCCAATGATCTGGTACTTCATCTTTGTCCTTATCTCTGTCTGACACTAACAAAGGCTTTGAGAGTTCAGATGTGACAGGCCTGAGTAAATTCTCATGTTCTTTTGTACATACAACTAGACCAGCATCACTGTCTGTTATGAAGTACTTTAACATTTCTGGTGGGTGTATGGGTGTCAATGGAACAGCTGAAAAAAATCTCATATTCAAATAGTATAACTTTTTTTTAGAAATATAAGAGGTTGTCAAGGTCGAAATACATGAACATGCTTACCTATATTTCCCGTCATCCATATTGCCCACTGTATAATGACATGGGAAGCATTGTTTCCACACATGTATGCAATAGTCCTTTCTGTTTCTCCCACTAAAATTAAAACAAAACATTTGTATTAATGGTTTTGGTTTCTACTATTTGTTACTTAATAATAATTCTATAAGAAAATTTTATCTAGAGTAAAGACAAGACTTACATAACTGTGCTGCAATGTCTCTACTAAGATCATTTGCTGCCTGATAAAGCCCGGCATATGTGAATGTACCCGTGTCATCTTGGACTGCTACTCTTGAAGGAAACAATAGTGCTCTGCGGAAAACTGGGACGACTCCACCTGCCAAAAGTGTTCTTAATATAGATAGACCAATTAAGTACTAGCGGCTGGCAAAAATATACATTGCTACCTAAAGGTAAAAAAGTTAATCTTAAGATTAAAATAGTAGTAACATAAAACATTATATTGAGGTTCCTGTGTAGAATCACTACATGTTTTAAGGTATGATAAATGATCATAATTCTATTTTTATACTTATCGTGAATCTTGACGACTGAGAAGTCTGACAACGATAAGGACATTGTTAAAATTATATGTTACATACGCACTTACCGGTTTTAATATCTTGGTTAAATGAATTTAGCAGATCTGAATTGTTCTCTTCCTTTGGAACTGTATGGGTTGCTCTTTTCAACGAACATATTCCAATGCGTTTTCTAAAAAGCCGGTGATATATGTGGGGTTTGAATAATAATCCCATAATAAATATTTACAGTAATTTCGTTGTTACACTAGTATTAATATTTTTATCTTAAATTTAAGGCATAAGAGGTAGAGTTGCAATCTGATTGATAACCACCGCAGGTACTGATATGTTGTCAAATAATAAAATTAAAATTTGATAAATTCTGATAATTTGCGGAAAAAATTCAAAATACTGATTGATTGATAATTCATGACGACTGACGAGAGATGAGTAATCTATGTTGACTGTCAAGCTTTCAAATTTTTTTTTACCCTTGATACCATCATCTTATATACTATGTGTTAGTTGTTACATAGTTCTTGTAAGTTAAGTAGGTCATGTTTAATTTTCCACGTTAACTTAATATGCAATTGAAGCCTGCTCCTTAAATACATGATTCTAATTAAAATATATACTATTATCTATTTAGTCATAGCGTGTATCAGTTATAGCCTGTGGAGTGACTTGTAGTTTCGATGTTTGGATCCCCGCTCTTTAGTCTTTGTCAACATTTTATAATATACTTCAATTTGATGTTTTAAAACATCTAATTATTTTTGCAGCATTGTTCCTTGTGTGAATGTTATTCGTCTTCCTTAATTAATGATATAGCAAGACAGTGTTAAGATGACTCTCACGAAGATGGACGTAGACCCTGTTAAGGGTGAAGGATTTCGGCCTTACTATATCACCAAGATCGAAGAGTTGCAACTCATCGTGGCTGAAAAATCACAGAATCTACGGCGTTTGCAAGCTCAGCGTAATGAACTCAACGCCAAGGTCCGAATGTTGCGAGAAGAGCTACAACTCTTACAAGAACAAGGTTCGTACGTTGGTGAAGTTGTCAAGCCCATGGATAAGAAAAAGGTCCTTGTTAAGGTCCACCCTGAAGGCAAATTTGTTGTGGATCTAGACAAAAACGTCGACATTAACGATGTTACTGCAAACTGCCGTGTTGCACTGCGTAATGAGAGTTATACTCTGCACAAGATTTTACCCAACAAAGTTGACCCCTTAGTTTCTCTTATGATGGTGGAAAAGGTGCCTGATTCTACATATGAGATGGTTGGAGGTTTGGATAAACAAATTAAAGAAATTAAGGAAGTAATTGAGCTACCTGTAAAACACCCTGAATTATTTGATGCTCTGGGAATTGCGCAACCCAAAGGTGTGCTTTTGTATGGCCCTCCTGGTACTGGAAAAACTTTGTTAGCTAGAGCAGTCGCACATCACACAGAGTGTACTTTTATCCGTGTTTCTGGTTCTGAATTGGTCCAAAAGTTCATTGGAGAAGGGAGTCGTATGGTTAGAGAACTGTTTGTTATGGCAAGAGAACATGCTCCTTCCATTATCTTCATGGATGAGATTGATTCCATTGGTTCTTCGCGTATAGAATCTGGCAGTGGTGGAGATTCTGAAGTTCAACGAACAATGTTGGAGCTACTTAATCAGTTGGATGGTTTTGAGGCAACTAAGAATATCAAAGTAATAATGGCAACTAATAGAATTGACATTCTTGACCCAGCCTTGCTGAGACCTGGTCGTATTGACAGGAAGATTGAATTCCCACCACCAAATGAAGAAGCCCGTTTGGATATCTTGAAAATTCATTCTCGCAAAATGAATTTGACAAGAGGTATCAATCTAAGAAAGATTGCTGAATTGATGCCAGGGGCATCTGGAGCCGAGGTCAAAGGTGTTTGTACTGAAGCTGGCATGTATGCTTTAAGGGAACGTAGAGTGCATGTCACACAGGAGGACTTTGAAATGGCAGTGGCCAAAGTAATGCAGAAAGATTCAGAAAAGAATATGTCCATCAAGAAATTGTGGAAGTAGATTAATATTTTGCTTTTATGTGTATTACTTTACTAATTAGATTTAACTCTTTTTAATTATTGTTTTATTTACCCATATATATAAATTTTTGTGTCATTGATTATGATAACGTTAAGCATTATTATTATGGCTCATTGTTCTCAAAAAATATATATTTCTCACTTTTCATATCATTTATTTCACTAGAACTATGTGACAGTTTTTTTTTTCAAATTAATTATCTTGCAATCAGTTGCTAGACTATTAGCAGATGTGTTGATTGGGCAAGGTGCAATGGCAGGTGGAGGTTATTCCACACTTGGAACTACTCCTTAGGTACTGGGACATCTCCCAGTTGTAATATGTGACGCCTCTTTAGTCGTCTCAGTGCACTGGGAATGGTAAGCTGGTTTGGGTGCTGTGTTAAGCGCTGTTTATATTTTTCTTCATGCCACTTGATTTCTTGTTTAACAATTCTCGTGTTCAGGTAGTGATGAACCTCTGAGTTTCTTATGAATCAGGGTAAGTTAGCAAGCTGTTTTAATATCATGTGACAGTTTAAAATATTTTTTGTTAAATTATTATCATATATATTGTTGAGATTAGTTATTAATAGCAAAACTAGGCTGTTAATTAAATAAAACTCATCTTTTTTCAGAATATTAATATTCAGAGTATTTATATAAATTATGCTTAATCATAACCATCCATACTCTATTTCACATATAGATTTATATTTAATATAGTTCAGATAGTAAAAAATATACATTTATTAAAGCAATAAACCATTTTATTACCTATTCATTTATCTAATGCGTAGCAATTTCTTATGTTCATTCAGATCAATATCAGACTCTGTATCAGAAATACATAGTTGCGTCTCCATTATTTGGTCTTCAGTTATCTGTAAAGACGGCTATATTGGTTTTCAGTTATTTATGATGGATGAAGGATTTTAGAAATCACTTAAAAGGATCAGATCATGAATATTTAATTAAATCTTATATGATATAGACCACTGATTTTTCAGCAGTTTGAGTTGTTGTTCTATTTCAATTTATGATCGCAAGCACAAAAAGTAGATTGCGGCACCCGTTACCGTTTGTAATGTCTGGATAAATTAGGCCTAATTGAGAAGGGATTTTAAAATATATTACATACTCAAGATATGTTTATTTTATGGAGATTTACAACAAAGAAGGCGCTCCTTATACGAAACTTAAAATAAAAATAAAATCTGTCTTTATCTGTCGATTTGATTTTGGGGGGGGGGGGGGCAAATAGATGCGGAGCACGATTTTAAATAGATGAAATAAGAAACTTACAATAGATGTACCTCTGTGGAATGTCGTACTCCATGCATTTCTAACATACTGTAACGGGTTCACATACTCACGATTAACGCCTCTGGAAAATCGTTTCGCACATAAATTTTGAATAAAGAATAACAATTTATATTTTCTGGTATTTAATACAAAATTAATGACAATTTTGTATGATGTCATTGCGAAAACTAAATAAAATAAAAATTCAAACGTGGACAGTTGGTGGATATTTGAGCGATTATTGTATATATTAAAGACGAGTTAGTTCGTTTGGTTGGATGCGTTTATCTCGGGTTAAATTTTTGGCTGTTATCGAGGACCACCGAGCTATAATGAAAATTGTTGGTAAAACGGGAAAATCCTTTTTCAGAGTATCCGATGCGAATGTTGTGTTAACGCTAAAAGATTCACTAGGGTTGAGCTAAGGGCTTAAAATTAACAGAGGAACCAACGAAAAATCGTATTCTCACCCGGCTCTAGGGACTTCGATGACGGAGCTTGTGACTTCGGCCAACGCGTTTGGTTGGTTCCGATATACAACTCTGTAAGTTACATGATATTATTAAAGCCACAAATTTTATTTTTCAATTACTGCTGACTATACAAATTATCCAAAATAAACAACCAGCTGACATACCGAGTGTACCTTCCAGGGCGATTCCTGCACGCCTTTGTAATCTTGTAATATAACAGTACGATTACATAAATGATCATAAAAGCCAGGAGTGTTTTTATCAAAGTGTACGTCACTGATCTCGGCCCGGTTGGCTGCTCACCATTGATTAATGGTATCTAAAACAAATTTGATCATACCTTACTTAAAAAGGCTCATGTCCTCGACATATTTATTAATCACCTGTTAACAGAAATATATTTGTAACATCGTCGATTCATTGAAGAGATCACCAATATTGCCTACATTTTGGGCGTTGGTACAGGCGATACCTTTTAGTATTTGATATTTACCTCAGCTTGATCTAAACCAGGACACACTCCATCCGACACTGAGCCATCGGCGCACACGCACACACACCCGTTTTCGAGCACACCCACACCCGCACATCTAGTATACACACACGCGTCGGTGCGCGTGTGTTCCCAACGAATCACGAAGCTGGAGGCGTTCACACTCCCGAACGTCTGACACGTCTTTAGGCCGAATAGGAAACAACGAATCAGCTGGTTGTTGTCTAGGAAATAAATGTGGTCCTCGAACAGCGTTGGGCTGTGAGCGAATTTTATGCTTGCTTCGTTATTGTACAGGGGAATCCTGCAAATAAATTGATTAGGATTACAATAGAACACACTACGCCCAAGATTTTTAATCACTTAAACGGCTTCTCACTTAGTCCCATCAAATTGACTCTTCCACAGCTTGCCCGGGCTGTCCACAATATACAAAGTCCTGGCAAAACTATCCACGGCCAGCCCTGTACAGTTCCCGACTGAGGTGACGTTTGCGACAGCTCTGCCGGATAAAGACGCCGATTGCACTTGACTATAGTGGGCCTGGACCACGCAGTAGAACATCATTTGATTCATCGAGTCTATGGTCAGTGCTATCACCTAAAATGCAATCAGTCAAACAAAACCTCGTTGCGGAATATACGATTGGATTGAAAACAAGTATTTCGACAGAGTTGACCAGAAACTGCTGCGAGTTTTACCTTGAATGGCAGATTCTGCAGCCTGGCGCAAGTTTTCGTCGCGAAATTGCACACCCTGATAACACTTCCGTTAGCCCTCTCATCCACAAAGTAAACATTTCCGGTGGACCAGTCCACTGAGATCTGTAAAATTATACTCTGTGTAGAATGAAAAGTGAGGCCCATTAAAAGCAAACCTGCTTTATCTGCCGGGCTACCTCTGTGGGCCTGCCAATGTTCCCAATCGCAGTGGTCGTTGGCTCCTTTAGATTCTTGTTCACTTCAATTATCTCCCCCGTTTCTGGCACGGCTACATATAACTTCTTCAGTCTGCAACGATACATTTTATGGGTGGACTTAATAGATATTTAAAAATATGTGGCAGAAAGCAGATTAGCTCGTGGGAGACTTAGATTATTGTTCTATCTAAATGATGCTCACTTCTTTTGAAGGTTGATAGTTGGTTAGTTGGTAGAAAAAAAAAATCTAATTTGATAGCGACCTCTGCACGTAATCATTGGAGATTAAGGCTTTTTGGAGTTATTAAACATCACACGTGTACATCACACGTCATCACTGTCATCACAGTCAACTTGTGATAAGATAGAAACCAACTGGTCGTATGTATCCCAAACGTATAGGCCACTGACAAGGACGTCTAATACGTAAAATTTGGCAAATACAAACCCCATATCGAAATCCAAGTCAGTGATGGGTTTGTGCCCATAGGTGTGTTCCAGGAAGTGATGGTGGGAGATCAGCAGCCAAATCGAGTTGTTCTGACTGTACAGTAATGTCGCATCACCATTTAAAGACTTGCACGAACGGCGATCGTATCTGGAATTAAAGCAATTTATAGGGTAGGGTATTGTCAGTCAGTATGCTGTCTCTAAACTCTAAAGAACCACGATTGCAAGATAATCAAACATGTTACGATGCGTTGCTGCTATCACAACAATACACGAGTCCTGTTTTGACTCACCTCAACTCGTACCCAGGATAACATCTGCAGACGAACGATCCAGGCGTATTGATACAGACATGGGAGCAGAGGTCTTGCACACACTCGTTATCGTCGATGCAGCTGTTCCCGGAATCGCTCTTGGAGTAGCCTCGTGGACACACACAGGTGGGGCCCTGGGGCGTTCGGTGGCAGAAGCCTGGGCATTTCCTGCAGGGCATCGCTACAATGGATATAACCATTAATAAAACGGTAGATAAGCCAACGAAAGATCTGCAGAATTTCTTAAAGAGAAGAGGCTCTCACAGCAGTTTCCCCACTCGTCAGAGCTGTCCCGGCAGTCCGTGGTGTTGTCGCACACCTTACTCCAGTCCACACACTGTCCGTTGCCGCAGCGGTATCCTCTGCCACAGGGACTGGCAGAGAACGCCACTTTCTTCACCGGCATCGTTTTGTTCACTGTTATTTGTTTTGATTCGAATGAGTTACGGCTCTCTTAATCAAAGCGGGGCAGCTAGGCCCAATTAATTATGAAATAGCGTCTCCTTTTCGGGTGACATTGCAGCGCTTACCTTTCATACAAGCCTCGATCGTCTCATCAGATCCGTCGGTGCAATCGTTTCGTCCGTTGCACAGTTGCCTCTTGGTGACACACACCAACTCCTGTTTGCAGGCGTACATTCCTTTGGGGGCGCAGCGGAAGTCGCAGCCGGCCTCGTCAGTGCCTCCGACGCAATCCACCTTGCCGTTACACCTGTATTGATCATTTTCACACTGAGTTCTTTATCTGTTTCACTCTTTGAAACGTTGGGAGGAACATAAAATGGACATCACAATTCACAGATACCCCACCACCTGAACCAACCAGAAATGGCGGCCACTGGCCACAGTAACAAATGTTAATTATGTTTTTTCCCCCCTATAACTGAACATGCATAATCTAATTAAATCCCGAGCCAGGACAGCACAAAACATGGAGCACCCGAAACATGATCTCACCGAGCGGTGAGCGGCAAACAAACACTTGTGTTGTTTCGTTTACAACTGAATTCCCACTGGCGACAGGGACGGTTCGCTTCCTGAAAGGTCCATAGCTAAATACAAAAGTTTCGTTTGCTACTTAAGGTGGGTTTGTATGACATCATTACTGAGACGTCTTGACGAACTAAGCATTGAGAAAGAAAAAAAGCTGTTCAGGCCATCCTAAAACACAGCTTTCCAAAATTCAAGTAAGTAAAAGGCGTCACTGCACCGGTTGAGTAAATGCTGTACCGTAACCGCGAGTTCAGGCAAATCACACTTGTCTTCATCGGATGCGTCGAAGCAGTCGTAGTTGCCGTCGCATCGCTTCTCCAGCTCGACACAAGTTGCGTCGCTGCACTGGTGGAATCCTTCAGGGCAGCTTTTGTCCAAGGCCGCTAGAAAAAACAATATTTACTGTCTCTACCAAATTTTTTTATCTGTTATCAGCGACTCCATACTCAAAGTCTTGGATGTAACAGCGAATATGCAATAAATAAAACATCTGAAATACGTCATGCAGGTAGCGGTAGTAAAACAAAAGTTTCCTACATTCCTCTCGTGTACAAGGGAGATTTTCAACCACTCATCAAATTACTAGTTAATCCTGAAAGCATTTCCTTACCACAGTCGATCTCGTCGGATCCATCCATGCAATCCAAGGCTCTGTCGCATCGCCAAGAAGCAGGAATGCAGTAACCAGAAGAACACCTGATAATAAATTATTACTGAAAGATGTATCACTGGGACTCGACCTTATTTATTTGAAAAAATCGTAGCCTGGCTCACATGAACTCGGAGTCGTTGCACGTCAAGGTGTCGCAAGCGGCCGGCAGCTCGTCGCTGGCGTCGGGGCAGTCGGCGTAGCCGTCGCACAGCATGGAGGCCTCGATGCACATGGACGAGTCCTCGCACAGCCTCTGGGCCGAACTGCACACCACGTGGGCTGGAATGGCAATTTGGATTCATATCAAAGCGGTATCGGTATTTACGGTAGTTCAATCTAACTCTAAATCATTTTACTAATCATGAAAATAAACAGGACTTTCATTAAAAGGAGCTAGTTTACCTTTTTCCTCCTTTTTCTCGCAAACGTCATTTTTACCAATGCATTGACCAAAGCACATTTTCTGGTCATAGCGACAGAGCGGATTGCTTGTAGTAGTACCTGGAATCACGATTTTCGTTTCGAATAATACTTTTTTTGTTTTTTTTTCTGTGGAAATTTGAACTGTCTATCAGGGTTTATGAGAGACAGCCGCGACCGTGTTTACCTGAGCAGTTCTCCTCGTCCTCGCCAAACAGACAGTCCTTGCGGCCATCGCACTTCTTGCTCGAAGGAAAGCATTGGTTGCTTCTATGGCAGTAGTGTTCGCTGGGAGTGCACCGGGCTATCTCCTCGCAGCTGTTGTTAATCTGCAGCTGCCCCACGGGACAGAGGCACTTGTAGCCCATGTCCAGGTCTTGCGGCAACGGGTGCGAGATTTGGACACAGATATGGGAACAGGGGGTCTTCAGCTGATGGCAGACATGCTTCAGAAGGGTGTTGTTCAGGGAATATGGCGCGTACGTTGCTTGCAAATGCAGCAGAGTGTTGTTTGGGAACATTGCTGCAATCATAATTGTAATGGTGACATCAATCGTTTGAAGACTTAGCACTTCGATAAGCACCAATAGTTCCTTGATCTCTTGAGCTTTCTAAAATTGTCATAAATTAAATACATTTTTCTTACATAGTTCCATTCGCCGTATTCTATATCCAGCCCTGTGCACATCCGCCCAGTACACACGTTTTGTCTGCTTGTCAGTCCAAAATACGTGTGTATCCGTAACGGCAAAACCTTCGAGGGACGTTGTGAATTCTCGGAAGCGTTCCCTTCCCATACCTGTTGATTTAGATTTAAGTGCGGAAATATTTCATTTTTGTGGTAACCAGGCCGAAGAAGAGAAGTATCTATTAAAATAAGCAGTATTTATATTAAGTAGAAACCCTTAACCGTTGGAGACACAAAGTGTCAACCATGAGATCGGGTGCTGAGGGAAGGAAAACTTGTTGGGTACAATACCTTCTGGGTGGAAGTAGTCTATGACGCCGCTGCCTTCGTCCGCTATGTAGACGACGTCCAGTTCCGATGAGTACTGCAATCGTATATTTGGACCTAAAAACATTTTTGACAACACGTTTAAAAAAATATATTGATACTATTTGAAACTAGCTGTTCTCCGTGGATCCACTCGCGTTAATTCAAGGACGTGCACATCGTATCGCGCCTGCCGTGTACATCACTAAAACTCTGCGTAAATTGGCCATTTACATTAACAGATGATTTAAAAATTGTTGTAATTTCTCTTTATTAACACATAGGGAGGCATATACTATTTTGAGTTTCTCTTAAAAAAAAATGTCTTTTTGATATTTAAGACATTTATTTTCTTTTTAATACCGGATGCAGCCTGTTTGTTAATCCAGGGTATCAGTTTCCTGTATTAAAATTGATAGAAGACTTTGCGCGCGAATATTAAATAACACACACACACACAAACTTTTGCCTTAATATTTTTATAAAAGAGAATGCCGTGTATGGTAAAACAGAGTTGAGATTCCGCCAGAGTTTACTCATGTCTGTAAATTTTAATCAAAATCAGTATGTACACAAAAAATATATAAATGATACTGAGTAACAAATTGTATAAAATCAATTATTAGCAATTTCCCTTACCATAAATATTGTTTGTGATAATATGTCTCCTGTCATCTCCATCTAAGCCTATACTATCGATATTAATCTGCTTCTTCACTTCGCTCTCAAACACTGCTACTACTAGACGTCTGAAAAATACCACTTTTACTTTTGTTGACTTAATTTAAAATTGCAAATTTGCCCCTTAATGAGGGCTTAAATGCGAGTGCTGGGTTACCATATGCATAAATAAAACTAACCCATAATCCGGCAAAATACAGAAACTAATAGGGGTCTCTTGGCTTCGAAACCGATATACCAAAGTTCTCTCCTTCGTCCTCAGAGAGATGACGTCTATCATGCCACGACCAGCATCCAGTATGTACAGGTTATCCGACACATAATCTGAAAGCAACACTTCCCAATATTATACATATTATTGAGGGTATAATATTGTCTTTTATTGACATAACTGTTACTCATTTAAAGAAAAACACTTCATTAACTGATTTAAGTTATGTATTTATGCAAAATTTAAATATATTTACATTATTTTAAAATTTTCCGACGTATCGCGCGCTTTGCAGCGTGCGTGGTCACGGTAGACTGATGACAAAAGGTGTTAATTGTCAAAATAAGTGTTACAGCTGCAAAGATGTTGTGTGTTATCTGTATTTATTGCCCCGGAGTTGGTATCGACTAAAACCGGAAGGATTTTTACAGAACTGGGTCACGGTGTCCTCCATTTTCCCGGATTGTTTTTCATAAGATTTTTATTTAGATATTATTGGATCCCAAACACCTGGGATCCAATAATTGAATTATATGTCCTTGACACGTAGTTGAAATGTTTTAAAATCAATGTAATTTTGTACTGTTAACTATGTGTTGTGTGTGATTTAATATGTATTCCGCATTTGGCTTATATGTGATTATTGATTTATTTTTAATTTTTAATAAGATAAGCTGTAAGAATAGCTAAAAATATAAAATAAAATAAGATAAGTTTGTTAACATTACCGTATCCCATATCCACCACGTTCTCTAAGGAGTTGTAGATGAGCAGGCGAGTGAGTCCTAGCGAAAAGTCTTTTATATCGATATAGCTGATTGACTTCGTATGACCATCGTACACGTAGAGAGTACCTGAGAATTGGGGCAAAGATGTCACTAACCACTTGCCCCTTTATCCAATGGAGGCCAATGGAAGCCTTCACAAATACCTCTAAAGTTATCATAAGCCATGGCTTGTACGCGCTCAATGTTGAAGTGGGTGGCGTGAGTCTCAGGGTTGCCCAGCACATCGTATTGGATGCGAGTGAACAAGGATCCGCCTCCGACTATCAGGTATTGTGGGTGATAGTTGGGTATAGCTGGAAATAACACATCCTACAATCTCGTCTCCAATCCTGCATCATTTATCCAACAATTATACAAAATCATAGGGAAAGAGTTTTGATTGCCAAAAGAAACTATCGAGATGGATTTCAATGTAATAAAAAGATACAACTGCTAAGAGTTATTAATAGAGTGATATAAAAAATTATAAAATAAGTGGGATTTTTCCTCTCCACCTCGGTAAAATTAAATAGTGTTTGAGGGGCTTATTTTTAGTAAGATGCCCCGGGCTCTTGTTTTCTCACTAAATGTAAAGTTGTACTTACGTTTGCAAATCTTTCCAAAGAGTTCCATGCCCTCAGGGCATAGACAAGCGAAGGTAGAATTGGACTTGGGAACGCAAATGTGGGTACACCCACTGTTCACACACGGGTTTGTTGTCTGTGGCATCAGAAGTGGGTGATAAATGTGCATATCTGGGAATTGGGCAAATAAATAAGTATTGAATTACACGACAAACGGGAATTTCTTCGTTTTGATGATACATACCAAAAACAGGTTCCCTCAGCTTTGTAAGCAGATCTCTCTTGACGGCACTGTGCAGCTTGTCCGTAGTCTGGATGGTGGCCGTAGTCCAGTCACTCCAGAAAACAGTGTTCTCGAAGACAGCTATTGCGTATGGATCGTGGAATGGCTCTTCGAAGAGACTCTGCACATTACATTTAAGCATCACAAATGTAAACAACATTTAAACATAAATAAAAATATATTCGAGGAGGTTTAACTCACGTAAACTTTGAGGTCGAACAACTTAACGACTTTGATGGTGCCATCTACGAAGTATAGTCTGTCGTTGGGGCTGTCCAACGCCATTCCGGTGGGTCCGAATTTCCCCATTTCGTCCACCAGGATTTCCGGATTTGTGCCATCCATGCGTGATCTTAATATCATCGGCTTGTCTTGCCAGTCGGCCCAATACATTTCGCTAGAATTTTCATATTTAATTTTTACAGGAGTCATTCCGGTGTATATTAAATATCGTATATTGTACGAGAGAGCTTATAAAGTACCCTTTCCTGGGGTCCAGAGTGACGAATCGCGGTTTCTTCGATTTGGCTTTTAGGACAGTGCACATGGAGCCGTCGCTTTTGCAGACGCCGATAATCCCGCGGCGTACGTCTGTGAAGTAGATGTTTCCCCCCAGCCAATCTATCGCTATATCCCCCGGGTCCTCGAGACCCAATGCCACCAGCACCTGACAATTAATACAAGCCTCAGTCTGTATTGAATGCTGCACGCATGAGAAACCTAGAAGATGATACCTCTTTCGTTTCTGGAACATTCTCGACGTGGGCTCTGGCGATGGCCTGGTGGCCAGCAGCGATCTCCACCCAGTACACGTAAGTGCCGTCCGATGTCAAGCCGTGCGCCTGTCAAGTTTCTCTTCGATTCACTTTAGATTTACGCTTATCCATCACAAATAATTCAACTATTATATGTATGTCGTTCCTTGAAAACGTATACCAATACTCCTATTCATAACACAACAGCGAATTTTATTTTGATTCAATAATGTAACACTCAATGTATATACACTTTTACGAAATTAGCTATATATTATTATTATTATTATATTGTGGTGCGGCATTCAATTGCAATTATAGACAAACATATACCTGAACGAACACCATTTTACCTGTTTGATTCCCGACACTAAAACACGTTGCTCTTTGGATTTGATCTTGATATATCGGATATCATTGCGAGTGCTGAATAGCAGCATGGCTTCTGGATCTGGAAATTGTACAATACATTACATTACATTACTGGACATTCGCATACATTGCTGAATATTTGCAGCTAAAATACTTGGACCCCTCACCTGGAGCGTAGCAAAGGTAGCTGGCTTCGTCCGTGACGTATCCCTCATCGCAAATGCACCTGAAGGCAGTCTTCGCGGGTTGGCAGTGGTGGGAGCACCAGGGGACGTCTTCGAGGCAGCTGTTAACGCTCTCACATCGTTCCGTGGTGTAGTTGTACGAGTAGTGGGCGCTGGAGCATTCGCAGTACGGCCCAGAACGGTCGGGGAAGCATTTCGTGCCATTGCAAGAGAAATTCGAACACATCGTAGACCCTGGAGGTAGATGACAAATATGTAGGTATATTAGAAAAGTCGTGTTGGCTTTTTTGGATACGTGGATGTGTTCCTACAGCCTTGGCAGAACGGCCCCTCGTCGCTGCCGTCTTTGCAGTCTTTGATGCCATCGCACATGCTCTCTTTGGGCAGGCAGAAAGATCTGTCCAAGCAACTGTATTCCTTTTCCTGCAGACCCGGCAATTCGAGCTTGCAATCGTATCCGGTGTTCACTTTGTGAGGTCGCAGCGCGTGGTCTGTAATACACGATGTTTACTAGTAGGTAAGCAGAGAGAAGGTAAATTTGACAAGAAATTTATTATAATATAATTACGATTGTATGTAAGTATGGATGTATAGAGTTTTTACTCTTTAGGTAAAAAGTACTTAATGGAAATTACAATAATATACAGGCTTCCATTTATAGACAAAACCGCAAGTTAAACATGTTAATGTATGATGGAAATGTTTATCTGAAGTCCTACAAAAAACACACCACAGTACATCTTATGTATAGCCAAAATAGTGAACAAGAACTACAATAAAAATCGACGTTTTATTTTAATTCAAAAAGTAATAAATCGATTCCTTACTGAATATAGACTTATCGTTTCCATATATTAGGCACAATATACATATATTAACGCGGGTGAAGCCGCAGGGATCATCTAGCCTAAAGTAATGGTTTCGTAACTTATAACAGGCAAATTTCACAAACAGTAGATCAGTAGGTTAGCCAGAGCACAGCCAACACGCTAATGTGCATCGCTTTAAAAAGCGTTGGTAACTTACGACACGTGGTATCAATGTCTTCATCAGTTTTATCGGTGCAGTCGTAGACGCCATCGCACATCCAGAACTTCGATATGCAGCGGTTCGAATCGCAGCGGAAACCCTTACATGTTGCCTGCAAAGAGGACGAAATTTGGATTCGTTAATGTAGGCAGCTCAAAAACTTAGTTTTCGCATATTTATCGAATCATGAAATACGAAGAATATGATTTAATCAGTAAACGACTTACATTCGGAGCGATGACGAGGACAGTGCAGTTGAGTTCGTCACTGCCATCATCGCAATCAGGGTTGGTGTTGCAAACCCAAGAGTTGGGGATACATTTTGACCCATCGCTGCAGAGATACTGGTGTGTCTCGTTACAGTACTTCGCGTCGGGCTTTTCATTAACTGTTAAAAATTTATGTAATATTTGTTAGATCTATTGGCCAATCTATATATTATAGCACTTTACTCAAACTTTTATATCCTCAATATAAATAACTGAACGAAAAAATCCTTTGCTAAATAATCATAATAATTTATATATGCGATCAAGGACATATTGGTTACTTTAAACATACCCTAATGCGTTCTGCATTTACTGTAAAAGTAAATAAGTAAAGTAAAATAGTAACTCACCACAAAAGTTCTCGTCGCTGCCATCCTTACAGTCGTAGTGACCATCGCAGAACTGATTCTGAAATATGCAGTCACCACTTCGGCATTCGAAAACACCCTCGCCCAGACATTCCACATTAAAATCTTGAAACTCGTCTACGAACTGAGCGGATGATGTAGCCAAGCAGCAGAGAATTAATATAAATAGCTCCATTTCTAAAACAGAAATTGAAAATTAAAACACGCAAGGTAAAATCAATTAATTTCGAAATTCGAATTGGGCATCATTTGCATTATTTTCAAACAGATTTGAAAATAATGCAATGTTTTTCGAAAGTTGTTAGCACCTTAACCAACTAATCTGTACTTTTTCATCAAAACCAATAACCACGTGTACAATTTGGTTAAACACTTACGTTAAACTATGATTGTTATTTCTTATTTCCTCGACGCACTACATCGATCACTTTTGTATTATAATCAGAAAGCTTACTTACTAGATAATGTAAAAAAATACATTTACTTTTTATTTTTCTACACTTGTTTCATCCTCGTGCTGTATGTAGCGGAAGTACGAACGGAGTATAATTTTATATTTGAACTACCTACAAAATGAAGAAAAAATAAACTAAATTAATAATACCCTCATGTAGAAAAGAAAGGAAATAAAAATAAAAACAGTCTTGGTGTATAATGAATTATTCGTAGAAATTCGGTTTTACAAAATAATGTAGACAATTTTGATTAAAATTTATTTTAGAATTAAATTATCAATATTTTACGGCGATCCGCTTTAAAAGAATTACAGATGTGTAAAAGAGTTTGACAAGTGCAATAGACTTTGATAACTGACATTTAACATTTTCGGTGACGACTGACGGGTCCATAGTCCAACTTTCACGGTTCCCAAAAAGTTTCGAATTTTACCTAAAAGTTACTTGCCCATAATTTACGTTTTCAATAAGATTTGATAACTATTAAAAAATAAATATGGCTTCTCAGATTGCGAGATCATTGTTAACATCCACGCGTCCGAGCACAACTTTAAAGTTTGGTAAGTCAGACAGACTATTTTTAAATAAAATATTGTTTCGTTTTAATTTTAAGCTATTTATTTAGAAAATTACTCTTGGTAAAACATAGTGCATATATAGATAAATAGACTAATACGGTGTCAAATTTACAAATTGTACAAATTTTTAATAGTTGTTGTAAATCCAGAGCCATTTAATTTTCATTCAACTTTGGACCTAACATCGGTTGGCATCAATACAAACATTTTCGTTATACTAATATAATTACAGATATAGCTCGTCGTGCACTGAGTGTTAGTGCATCTCTACAGCAAAAGAAGTCCCTGAAAGATAAGACTGGAAAAAATGTGGTACTTGTGGATGGAGTCCGCACACCATTCCTGGTTTCCTTTACGGATTATGCCAAGATGATGCCTCATGAGCTCGCAAGGCATTCTCTTCTGTCAGTATTGTTATATATATCTTAATTGTAAAGCTATAAAATATCATTATTCAGAAAGGCAATTTCATTTGTTATTGAGAGAAAAATATATTCTGTTTCCTGTACACAATAATGATTGGATATTCATAGGTCACATTATACTAAGTATGCTTGCATTTCTGTTACAGGGGTCTCCTCCAAAAAACTGGCATACCAAAGGAAGTTGTAGACTATATTGTCTATGGCACAGTTATTCAAGAAGTAAAGACTTCAAACATTGGTAGAGAAGCAGCATTGGCTGCTGGCTTTAGTGATCGTACCCCTGCCCATACTGTCACTATGGCTTGTATTTCTTCAAATCAAGCTATTACAACCGGTTATTAAATTATATACATAACTATTGTTGACTATCAAAACTTAAGATTGTTCCATATTAAAAGATTTATTAATTGGGGTTTTGTTCAAAATTCAATATTAAGATAAGAAAGCATTGTAAAATTATTCATTATATTTCGATTTAGAATCAACAAGTTATACCAAGAATTACTGTTGTTAGAGTTCAAGACCTTTTTTCTATGTTTTTAGGTGTTGGTATGATAGCTGCGGGTGCATACGATGTGATTGTATGCGGAGGAGTGGAATTCATGTCTGATGTACCAATACGTCATTCGCGTAAGATGAGATCTCTCTTACTGAAACTAAATCGAGCCAAAACTCCTGGTCAGAGACTGTCATTACTGGCCTCTATTCGACCAGACTACTTCGCTCCTGAGGTAAAATGATAGCTTAGTCACAAAAAATATAAATTTGATAGAAATAATTGATTCTTAGTAAAACTTCAATAATTTATTTAATTGAGAAAGGTAGCATAGGATTGCTATGATGAGTTTATAACACTCATCTAATGTTTTATAAAATTTCAATACACATTTAGCTAAATCACAAATATTAAATGGGTAATCATTTTTTATGTCATCATTATAACCAATTTGATTATGGTTATTCACAGTTACCAGCAGTAGCAGAGTTCTCGTCTGGAGAGACCATGGGCCACAGCGCAGACCGCTTGGCTGCTGCCTTCGGAGCCACGCGAGCCGAACAAGACGAGTACGCACTTCGCTCGCACACGCTCGCTGCGCAGGCGCAGGCGAATGGCCACTTTACTGATCTCATGCCTATTAAAGGTGACTTATAAATGTGGTTGTTTCACCCTACTTTTTAATGAACTTTTTACATTAAAATATTCTACTTTTTTATCAGTGGATGGCAGAGATGCCTTGGTGGAGAAAGACAATGGCATCCGTGTGTCTACCCCTGAGCAATTAGCTAAGCTCAAGCCTGCCTTCGTCAAGCCCCATGGCACTGTTACTGCAGCTAACTCATCATTTCTGGTGAGGTTGTTTGAAGGCCCCTACACTTATTGTCTTTTGTATAGTGGAACTTATAATATTTTATTTTGCCCAGACTGATGGAGCGTCAGCTTGTCTTATCATGTCCGAAGAAAAGGCCAAGGAACTGGGTCTGAAGCCGAAGGCTTATCTGCGAGACTTCACATATGTCGCTCAGGTAATGCTCTTATAAGGGTTTAGATGCTTTTATCTCTAAAAATCCAATTAATGTGTTGGCTAGCATTACTACCTTGAGTAATCAGAATTAATAAATATTTCAGGATCCAGTAGACCAGCTGTTGCTTGGACCGGCATACGGAATTCCCAAGATACTGGAAAAATCTGGACTGCAACTGGGAGACATTGACACTTGGGAGATACACGAAGCTTTCGCTGTCAGTAGAATCTTAAATTAAAGTGATCATTTGTGTCAAACACCTTCAATTATATTTTCTTTCATTAATTTCAGGGTCAAATTTTAGCAAACCTAAAAGCAATGGACTCGGACTGGTTTGCACAGAACTACCTTGGCAAGCAGACTAAGGTAATTTTTTAATTTTCTCAATTAATAAAGACATTTTGTGAAAGAACACTGACTAATTGTGAATATGTGTTAGGTGGGAGTTCCAGACATGAACAAATGGAACAAGTGGGGTGGCTCTCTCTCTATTGGACATCCGTTTGCTGCTACTGGGGTAACTATCATTTATTTTAATAATTGCTTCTCTAACCTAAATAACTGTATAAGCATTTATATTCATCTTGTGCATAACAGGTAAGGCTTGCGATGCACACAGCCCACAGACTGGTGAAAGAAGATGGTCAGTTTGGAGTGATATCTGCTTGTGCAGCTGGTGGACAGGGCGTTGCCATGATCTTGGAAAGACATCCTGATGCTCACACTAACTGAATATTTTAGGATTTAAGAACTGCTATCAACATCATTTAAAGTGTATTTGGGGAGCACTGTACTATAACTGTCTCATTCCGTTAATAAATTGTAAAAGGAATATATGAGCTTCAAAATTTCTACTCTTAGGATATTTACTTATAATTTGTACTGTTTAAAATAAACAAACAATAATTTGATAAAGTAAAGTTGTTACAATACATACTACTGTTTTAAGATTTTGAATAACCTACCCACAGTTATTGTGCAATGGAAAATATTTTCCTAATAATATTAAAGTCAAGTGTTATTTGTATTACATACCCTATAAGTGTAATGGTTATGCAATGATTACAATATATTATATTTTATTTAAAAAAATAAATTATTTAAATATATTTTTGATTTATTTCTGATAGTAGTAGTCTAGATGTCGAGCTTCTAAACCAATTAAAACTGTTTCTTTAAAAACCCAATGTGTGAAGGCTGATCACTTTGCTTATACTGTTAAAAAAGTTGCTGTTTCTGAAGACCTTCAGCAAAAAGCTTAATTGACGCGGTTTAGAATTGAAGAACAGAAAATCTTATAGCATTTAATAGCAGTTTTTGTACCGCGTATAGCATTAAAAGTTTACGAATCTGCTTGTAAGGGATGGTTCCCTTACAAGCAGATTCGTAAACTTTCCTGTTCCTGGTGGAACTCAGGACAATAAACATGATTAAAATAGGGTATATGAAATAAAACACGCACAATGTCCGGGACAACGATTTAATTCGTCGCCAATACATACTATCAAAGTACCAACTATATTAGACTATTTATTAAAATGGATCGACACAAACAATTTATGCACAATTTTTAAATATGCTGTATCGAAGCCCGATCTTTAAAAATACATATATATATAGAGCTTGGTGTATTTTTACAATATCTTTGTATTGCATCTTAGAATTAAATCTTGCCACATATTACATATTTCCAATACAGGAGAACGGATAAAAATAAAACTTTATAGTACAAAAAAATAATGTATACATAATTATTATTACATTAGCTAATGTGAGTAAATCGACAAAATCAGAAGTAAAATGTCCGAACAGGCAAAAGGCCAAAGTACCTTGGTTACAGCAATTTTTAAACGCGAATGAAACTACATTTAAAACTGTCAAAAAATGTCAGTTGTCACTTTTGACAGTCGGGAATATGCTTGAGATTTTTATACTAAAATGCACGTATATTAGATGAGTTTATTTACATACATTCCTCACTTGCCAGATAATTTGCTACTAATCTTGACTCAGAATGGTTTCTCCAGCACTTGCTAACAAACGAATATTATGCCATATTTAATTGCAAACAGTTCTCAAACAAATTATGGGCATGATGCAATAACTGTAAAAGGCCTCTAAGGTTTTCTGAGCCATTGGCAAAGTGGACAAACAGAATAGGCACTATTCAATACCCTAACACATATTTACATTATATATTAATCGCAAACTATCGATAAAAATAATTTTCGCTATATTCGTCTTACAATCTAGCGAACACCCTAGGTGACAGTGGATAATAACTGCTCGTATTTTTAAACGAAATTTTTCGTATTCTCAACATCCACCATCAAAAGAGTATTACAGTGGTGAGAACCTGGGTCAGGAGGAAATAAGAGAAAAAGGGCCGAGTCAAACGCACACCCAATTAGTAAAAGGTGTTGTTGGGTAGTATAATTTGCTACTACCATTAAAAATAAAAAAACGAAAGAATATAGATGAATGTTTATTATAACTCAAATTAAATATACACCAATAGTGTACTATAAAACGTTCTATATCTCAATAATAAAAGTCATTTTATTACTAATCTGTCCACCAGAGCGTGGCGAGTTTCCGAGTCGGGAGAATTATGCGTTCAATTGTTGAGTTTATATCTAGTAGATTCTAATACAACATGTTTTTGGTCTAATGAAATTACAACGGTTATTGCTAATTACTTGACGCCTGGCTTTAAACAACCTAAAGTATAGGAAACATAACCTATATATCACGTCTTCAAGCTTCAAATTACAATACTTTCGAAGCGGTCATCACAATTCTTTTTCCAAATGTTGACAAAGTTATTCCAATGTTTTTTAATAGAATTTTCAATACAATATTCGACTCTTTCAGTGGAGTTTTATAAAAAATATTTATGACTTGGAATAGCTTATTGTTATCAATATATTATCCATTTCATTCAATGTGTGTATGTTTGACATCTGTTTTAATAGTTTTTGTTCCGAGGCAAGTGACTGAAGTGCAGTAAATTTATCTGATCAATGAAACACAAAGTACAGGTGGAAAAGATTAGAAAAATGCCATTATTCCAACTTTTTGAATACAATAAATGAACAAGAATAGCTCCAGAGGCTCGTATCCGTGAGATAGTGATATTAACCTATCTGATAAATTTAGTCTTGTCCTCTATGGAAATAAAAAGTCACTTGCCAGGGCCCCGAGGCGGCGTCAGGTGCTACTGGAAGTCTGCGAGCGTCTGCCGCCAGGTGGCGTGGAACGGGATGCGCAGGAGTTTCAACTTAGTGTTCGGCATCTGCGCCGACAGCAGCCGCTGCAACGTCGGGATGGGCAGGATTTCCACCTGCAAGTAGCCCTTGCAACATTAGGTACAGTCAAGGGATTGAAAGTGTGGCGAGTGAAACTCGAGGCAAACCTGCGGCGGTCCTGCCACGTGCCGCAAATCGTCGGGCAGCCGACACCCAGGCACGGGCTTGAGCACGGGTATGCACTCCCCGAGCTCCCTCCTCGCCTCCACGTCGCCCCCCGCCTCGCATTGGTCGATGAAGAGCTCCGTGACGCGGAGCAGCTCGATGGTCACGCCCCAAATGAGGTGCGTCAGGGTGTCCTTCAGCCGCAGCACGCCGCTCAGCACCTGCACTTCGGTCAATTAGAGCGCGAACCGAATCGACAGCCACGGCGCCAGCTACGCGCATGCGCATACCTGTTTATTCGTGGTCGCAGACTGCGACACGTAGGTGGGGATGATGAGTAGTCTCTGGATATTTTTGCACTCCGCCAGCGCGTCGTCGAAGCCCACCTGCAACGTAAGAGTCGTTCGAGCGGCTGGTCCCTCGGCCAGCGGGCACTCGGGCCGCGCCCGGTCGCACGCGTCACCTTAACGTCAAAGTTGACCAGCTCCAGTCGGGTGAGCTTGGGCAGAGAGGCGAGCGCCTTGAGCAGCGCCGAGGCCGCGCAGTGCGGGACGCCCCTCTCCAGCCTGAGGCGGCGCAGGCGCACGAGTCGCGCGAGCGCCGACGCGAAGGCGCCGCCGAACGAGCACTCGCCCAGCTCCAGCGACTCCAGCTGCTCCAGCTGCCCCACCACCTCGCACGCGCACCAGCCCAGCTCCTTGATGGACGTCAGCGACAGGTGCTGCAGGTGGCTCAGCCCGCTCAGCGGCTGCAGGTTGCGCGTGAGGGACAGGCCTTTGAGGCTCTGGGGAAAGGGCACGCAGTTAGTCGCGGCGACGGGCTCCGCGAGCGAAGTACGCGCGGGTCCGCACCTTGAGCCTGAGCAGCTCCAGCCTCGGCAGCTCGGCCAAGGGCTCCGGGTCGAGCACGGTGTCGCAAATGGCGGGCGCACACAGGGCTCGCAGCGACGGCACTCGCCGACACACGGCCTCCACCACGCGGGCTGGGCACCGGCACAGCTCTAACCTGCACACCAGCATTCGCTGTCAAGCCCGCTACTCGGCGGCTTCGCTTCGGCTACCGCTCGCGGGACCCGCGACACCGTTACCGTTCGAGACTGTCCACCGTGCCGACGCTTTCGATGAATTGCTCCCAGAATGCCGTGTCGTTGGTGGGCAGGAGCATTTTTCGCAAGTCCAACCATTTCGTCGAGTGCTTCCTCAATACTGCACACAACCCGCCCCAATCGCTAACCTGCAACGAGGTCGTTTGGTTACGAGACTATCCACCATTTTTAGCAAACTCCAGTCCAGTAGAAATGAAGTCAGCTCTCACGTGTGAATTCTTCATCCGGACGTGTCTCCAGAGCGCGGGAGTATCCGTGAGCGTCTGCCACAACTTACAAACACGCGCGCAACGCGCGAGGTCCCGCATCCCCACGTATTGGAATATCTGGAATTCGATTAGTCGGGTGTAAGTATACAGCGGTAACAGGAGCAACGAATAATGGGGTATAGCGTCGTTACCTGCAGAGCGACGTCGTAGTTGTGGTCCTGGGCGGCCGCGCAGAACGCGCTGAAGTGGTCCTCGTCCTTGGGGCGGCCTCTGCGGCGCGGCGCGGGGGGCGGCGAGGTGCCGTTGGCCACTCGCCGAGTCGCCTTCTCGCTGAAGCACAAACGACAGTCAGCTCACCTCAGGGAGGCACGCGATCGGCTTACGCTACTCGGGCTCAGTGGTTCACGGCTCGCGGCTCGGACGAGGACTTACCTTGGCGGACTGTCTCTCGAGGTACTTAACGCTAATGAAAATACAGGACTCGGAACATAATATATTAATATAAATGACGCGAATTCGTTCAATTGTTTATTTGTATCGAATTGTACTACTACAGAGCATGCCCCACAACTGCTCGACAACGCTCCGGGAGGCATCAGTTGGGCGCCCCGCGCGCGACGAGGATGAAGCGTCGGCCGTTGATGAGGGCCAGCGACTGCGGCAGGGCGGGCCTCGGGGCCGGGGCGGCGGGCGCGTTGGGCGACACCGCCCACACCTTCTGGCCGTCCGCGCCGCCGGACACCTGCAACAGCGGCAGAGTGAGCGCGGGCGGGCCTCGAGCCGGGGGGGGGCGGCGGCGCGGGTACCTTCATGCGCAGCAGCACGCGCTGGGCGGCGTCGGCGGGCGGCGCGGCGGGCCTCGCGGCGGGCGGCGGCGGGCTGGGCGGCGGGCGCGAGTCGCAGTTCTACAAGCAGAGGCCGTGAGCGAGGGCGAGGGGCGGCGCGGGGAGCGCGGGGCGTACCTGGCAGAGGAAGCGCGGCGGCGCGTGCGCCAGGCCCAGGCAGGCGGGGTGGAAGAGGCAGAGGCAGGCGCCGCAGGCCAGCGTGGGCAGGCCGCGGCCGCACGCCATGGAGCAGGGCCTCTCGCGGGCGCCTGCGGGGGGCAGCGTCCTGCGGCCACACCTCGCTGCACCACTGCCCGCGCCGCGCGGCTCAGCGACCGAAACCCCCTTCCCCCCACACTCTATCTCTCCACGCACCCAATCGTTTCGGTCGCTGTGCACCGCCGGCGGTGGGCTGCATTCAGGTTAGCGCGCGCGACATTACGGTACCGACGACTAACTAGCATGCTTCGCGAGTACGTTTCGAATCGACTGACGCTGGGAACCGTGAACCACACTTAGACTTGGCCTACGAATAGGTATTTTGCCACTACTCTTGGATACAATTGATCTCGAGCGAATGATCGATTTAGTATTTGTTGGAGTCGGTGCAAATGAACAGAGAGAGATTATACCTAGGTTTCTTCCAAGCCGTGTTGTTGTTGTCGGTGGCCGGAGGCTGCGACTGGGACTGTCGCCGCGGCTGCTTCGGAGTACCCGGCGTGGGCGGCGCGCTGTTGTTATTGAGGCGGGCTCCGATCGACTTCACCTGAAATTGCACCAAAACGCTTACACCTGACACCGCCAACTGAACGAATCCGGGATATCTCGCTCGAAATACACCTTGATCTTGGCAGGCGGCGACTTGACCGCGGGCTCCGGACTGGCTCCCTTGGGCGGCTTGGGCTTCGGCGTGCGCTTGAGCTCCGCCGCGGCGGGCGTGGGCGGCGGCACCGGCGACTCCACGCGGCGGATCACTTTGGCGTCGCTGCAATCATTCACGCCACGTTACGACACGACGGCTTCGAGCCGAAGAGCAGCCGCGTCGTGGGGCTCACCGAATGATTTCCTTCTCGGGATCGTCGATGCCGAGGGGCTCCTTGAAGAAGGAGAAGTTCTCCAGCGTGAGCCCGGTTCCCGCCAGGTTGTCGGCCACCTGAAAGCGGGAGGCGTTAGAGCGGCCGACGTAGTGGGGGAGCGCGGGGGGGGGGGGGGGGGCTCGGGCCGTACCTCCCGCGTGGAGCGCAGCTTCTTCCCGCTGGGCATGTAGTAGTAGACGTCGGCGTTGCGGCGCGAGTGCGCGTCGAGGGCGGCGCGGTAGACGAGCTCGCGCTTCCAGCCCTGCTCGAGGGGCACGCGCAGCAGCGGCGACGACATCTCCGTGGTGGGGCGGCGCCCGCGGTTGGCCGGGGACGACGACGCCTGCTCACAATCTCTCAATGAGTTACCGTTTACTAACACTACTACTCCCCGACACCGAATCTCTGGCAACCGACAACAAGGTTTGAGGGTTTTTCGCAGAGTCTATTACAATTATATTAATTTTTTACTGAGTTTTAATCCTAAAATATGCTTCTTTGATCTGGATTGGAATCCAGAATCAATATTTACCGGCAATGATTTGCTAATACTGCATTACTTCAGGCGGCTTTATATATTTTAATTATATCATTTTTTTTTTAATTATATCACCCCATTGACCAACTATTAGCACTAATTTACAACCATTACTTGTTAGCGCCATTATTTATTATTATATTATTACATCAATATTTGGTTTTAAGCTAGTACTTTTAAAAATAAAATGAAATTAATTACCACTACTACTTCAAATTAACACAAAACCCACATGCTTTGATTTAGATTTTAGAACAATAAAATGTATGAGTCGATATTTAAGTGTCAAAACACAGACCAGCATCTCAACACATAATTTAAATACACACACAAACAATACTAACTTTAATATCCTCTTTCCCCAACTCTAGTTTTAGAGGCTGCATGCACAAATTTATTATAAAGACTTTGTTATTTGAAAAATAATCTTACAAGAGATACTAACTTTTATCTCTTCTCTACTTCCATTAATCCTCTGTGGCTGCTTTCACAAAGAAAATTTAAAATTATTTTTATACGAGCATGGTATATAAAGGAAATATTTAAAGGTCTTTCTACAGTTTCAACAAGAT
The DNA here is from genome assembly GCA_963693355.1 of Pontia daplidice. Classification (NCBI taxonomy): domain Eukaryota; kingdom Metazoa; phylum Arthropoda; class Insecta; order Lepidoptera; family Pieridae; genus Pontia; species Pontia daplidice. Next base: position 3,415,238 of record CAVNZL010000135.1, on the reverse strand, counting down.
GATTTTAGGAAAACTACAAATGCAAATTGCTTCAAAGGGCAAAATGCAGAGATAAAAAAAGTCATGGTGCTCTAATTGTGAGTGATGAGGCAATGGTGTCAATTCAAACAAATTTCACACAAACATTCAGATACTTACATCAGTTGCTCCATCTTCAGACTTCGACGATAGGGCTGAGGACGGTCTTGAACTATCTGTGAAACGAACAATTGACTTTACTATATGGAGAACAAAATTATATACAATTTCTAATTAAATGTATTCAAATTATTCAATTAAATTTATATTTAATTTCACATAATGTATGTTATACAAAGATGGGTCAAGACCATGTATAAGTATTACCTGTATCTTGTTTGACAATCTTCGTAGGTAGTGTAAAGACTTTTCTGAATGGCGTCACATGCTTTACAGCCTCTGTTACTTGAGCCTGCCAATTATCTGATTACAACAAGAAAAATATCTGTGAGAGACTAACAATATATTATTTATTATTATAATAAAATATATTAATGATGGTAATAGTTTGGTTAGCATAAACAAATAGACATAAGCATACTAGGGAGGCACACTAAAAGTAACAAACTATAAGTAAAAAGTAATGACAGCATCTGAAAATTTAATTCTTTGGCATTATAATGCAGAAATCGCAATAATTTTTATGGCCAGAAGGGACGAACTCGTTTCTAAAGTCATAACAGAGAAGTGCCACTTCTCTGTTAAAAAAAGTAGTTAAGTTAGTTAAAAGTAACCAAAATGGGATGAAAAAGTGCATTTACTGATAGGCACAACATTTCCAGAAAGGATAAAAAAAATTCACACATACACTCAACAAAATCTTTTTCTTAGTTATTCCGGAAACTTTGACCCCATGTATAGCACTTAATCAGTTGTTATTATAAAATTAGCAAAGAACAAAACTTTTAGAAGCTGTCTAAAGACTAACTACATTAAAACATAATTTATAAATGCCATGTAAAAATGTGATATTGTGATAATCCAGCAACATATGGAAACCAACAATAAAAATAAGAATAACTTTTTTCCCTCTATTTGGAAAAACTTTAAATTTCCTACCATACATTTAACATCTTACCTAAAATTTGTGAATAAGCAGACAAGTTGCTATTTTCAAAAGATTCAAACCCCTTAAAGTCTTCATCTGTTGAATATCTCCTTAAAAATGTCCAATCTTCGTCTGTTGTGCAAGGAAATCACCAAAGATTTATTAAAATTCATTCTTTTATAAACAATGTTATTGACATGTTTAATTACTCTAATATAGCAAATATACTACTATAGTGATATAGGAATTTATTTAAAGATTTCCATACATTAACATGTTATGAACCTAGTTAAATGAGTTACTCTGCAACATCTAAGCACTAGTAAAGCAGTCTTATCTAACAACAACCCACACTTACCAACAATCTTGTTAAACTCTGTCAGATCACAGTCACTCTGTTCAAATCCTTTAAACTCAGTGTCTTGTTCATCACTGAAGGCAGCAGAAGCCCTGCGCTTTATGCCTCTTTGGTCGTCAGCATTTTGTGTGTTGCTATCTTCCACTAGTTTGGTATTTGATATGCTTGATGATTCTAAAGATAAATTATATTCTGATTTTAGTTATAAATATTCTTGCTGTGTTATATAATTAACTATTTAGCTTTTATTTTAAAAAAGGTTATGAAGAACATAACATCATATTATGTCATTACAGTTTCAAAACATTTATTCAAGTAGACTGTTTATTATCAATCCATCATTCAAAAAAAAAAATTCACACTAACAAATTATTAACATATTTAATAATATTAAAAGAAGCAGTATTTTTTATAGTTTGGTCTAATTGGTATGAAATTATATATGAAATTTGATTGATTTCCATGTCAAATTAAAATATAATTAGGAATGTCAAAATAAAAGGTATATAGCAGATAAGAAAAACTTACAACAGAATCTCACCCACTCTTATCTATTATGTATTAAAAGTCCCAAGAATGTTGTTCCATACTAAGATAGTCTTCTTTTGGTAATAAATTAAATGCTTTCTTTTTACCCTAAATATAAAACAATAATAATCCTATTGATGATCTTATTATTTTGCTATGCTTACTTCTTACAATGAGGCTGATACAAAACTTTTTTATTAAGTATTCTTAATAAATTCTAGTCGGGAATACAGCTATTCCCTTGAATTGAGAATTGGGAATAATGTAAGCTGAGTAAGTAACAGAAATGTACATACAACCGTCATAATACATTAATTCATGTACTAGCATACATACATAACTGTATTTTAATATCTCTAGTAATAGAAAACAAAAAGTAAATATATTAAGGAAATTTATAACACACTCCACTATGGGCTTACAACAGCTCAAACACATAAAAATTTGTTCTAACTAGTATTTAAAATATCTGTTAAGCTTGCATAAAAAAAGGTAAGGTTCGGTAAATTTGAAAAATGTCATACATTTTAACATATTACACCTTTTTGAAATTTTTAAATAGATATTTCATAAACAAATATATAATGTATTGAGGAAATCAAATCATCAAAACCATATCAGCACATGAATTCCGATATTACATTACTTTTAAAATAGGATTTCTTTCAGTAAGTACCTAAATGGTTTATGATGAATATCAAAAATGTCAACAGATATATAAGGTTATGTTTTGGAAAGCTTACAAACCTTCTTCAGCCTTCGTCTCTTCCTTCAATTCTTCCATTATAGCTTCAGAGGAAGGTTGTAAAGCCTGTTCAGACTCTGCAGCGTCCTGTGTAACCTCATCACTACAAACAGTAGCATCCTTTGACGCCTTATCACCAACCGCCATTTCATTCGACATTGTCAATTATTTCTAATTATATCACAATCCTAATTACATGCCTTTTATAAACGCATTACAATCTCTACAGTACGCTGGAGCACTCTATGAATTAAAATCAGAAGTTGTGGACTGTTGTGCGCGTCACTACGACGATTTCCCGCTAATATTGTCAGGGAAAAAACTTCACGTAATACAAGCAGGCGACACGTAGATCGCCTTTTTGCTTATTATAAACGTTATTTCATTATTACTCTTATACGGTTACACACTATATCCATACATTTAGATTATAAATTATCAGAAAATATATCAATTAAATCTTCCAGAGGAAAATATCGTACAGAAAATCATAAACAACATCCGCTAGACAGACGCCACATTTTAAATTTGGTATCTATGGTGTTTTACTTTATGGTTGACATAGACTGCTAAGATTTTTGAAATTTACATTATCGCCATCTAGTGTTCTGTAGTTTATAACTCGTGTTCATTCCAAAATCAACTTTTGTAATTTAACAACAATTTCATTTTATCATTATTATTATAATTTTTTAATTTCCTAAAGTTTGATCAATGACTATTTTAAATACGGAATATATTATTTATCATTTAAAGAGAATATTTTAATAGTGATATCACATGAGTTAAAACATGCACCACAGCTTAATGAGAAAAACAAACAAAAATTTTAGTTCTTTATTTTCTTTTTCCACCGTTCTTTGGCGCTTGTGGTTTCCCAAAGCTTTTGCCTTTTGGTTTATTTTTCCCTTTAACTGGCGCACCTTTTCCTTTTTGCTTTATTTTTCCTGGATTGATGGGTTTTCCTTTTTGAACCCTGTTTGCATCATATCGAAGGCGCTTAGCCGATGATTTTGACGTATCTGTTAGATCGTTGGCAAAATTGCTCTGTTTTTTCTTGGGTTTGCCTGTGTTCTTTCGTTGCATAGGTCTCTCATCGTCTTCTTCAACTGCGCGTATCCTGCGTTGCTTCTTCTTTCCTTTAGCCATTCTTGATTGTAAGAGTGCAACCTGGGGATAGAGTCGAAATGATTAATATTACTGTTCTTATTCCATACACGAGTAAACATGCTATCAAAATAATATCGTTATCGTAAAATAATCGTTAATATACCACGTTACCTTTTCCATTTCCCTCCTCACTCGTTCTTCTGCCGAGTCCTTTGGAGTGTGTTTGCTGGGCTTCTTCTTTTTCTTGGGACGGTCGTCATCTGAATCCTCATCTCGCCCTCGCTTTCTGCCTTTATTTTTTTGTGTATCTAACAAAATGAACAAACTACTGTTTAATTAAGAGTTAATTATAATCAGCGAAACATTGTATTTTATACAGTTCATGCTCTCTTTAGCTGGATAATTCTGGGCGAGTACATTTGGGTGAAATTAACAGTATAATAACCTTTGCCGGGATGTTTAGTGAGTGCCAATCGCTCTTTTTCCATTCGTTTTTCTTTCGGCGTTTGGAACCACTCTCGGCTCCTTTGTGTTTTGAACTTGGGACCTTCTTCCTTCTTTGTACTAATAGCACCCTCCAATTTTTCCGTCTGCTTTTCCATTTTCTTCAATTGCTTCTCGGCATATTCTTCGTTGAGAATTGCAGCTGTAATTGCATTAGTAAGTTACAACAGTTATTTACATTTAAAAATGACTTTTCAATATATTATTGTTTTCTCACAAATCTCCGGCTCCAACTTGGCCATTTTCTCGCGATATTTGGCCACTATATCGGGGGGCACTTGCCGCGACTTGACCGGTCGCTTGGCTCTCTTCACGATGGCCTTGACGAGCGCGCGTTCGCCTTCGCCCGCTAAGGACACGGACACGCCCGCTCTCCCCGCACGGGCGGTACGTCCCACCTGCCACAACAATCCTCCTTTCAAATTCAAATCAAGGCGAACGAATAACTTTAAATTAAATAACTTACCCTATGAATATAATGTTCCAAAGTAGCGGGCAGTGTGAAGTTAATAACAGTTTTAACCCCGGGTATGTCCAGCCCTCTGGCGGCCACATCCGTCGCCACGAGAAGGTCCACTTGTTCGTCTTTAAACCGCTTCAGGGAATCGAGACGTTGGGGCTGGTTCAAAGCGCCGTGTAATTCGGCTACCTACAGGGACATCATTTTTACTTTGTCGTTGTCATTTTTGTCTTTTAATAACGCGAATATCACATTCTAACGAGTAACATTTCACACGTCGGCATAAATAATATTTGTAATATTTTTATAATTATAATACCTTGACTCCCAATAATCCCAAAGCAACGTGTAAGCGATGCGCCTGTTTTTTTGTCTGCACGAATATTACCGCTCGCTCCCTGAATGTTCGGCACACCAGTGCCGCTAGTATTGCTTCACGGTCCGATTCGCGTTCCTTACGTATTCTGTAAGAAATCATTCATGTGATACATTTCTATATAAAATAATATATATTATATAATTATAAAGTTGTTGATAATACAAGGATCATACCTGACAAACTCCTGCCTTAAATTGAAGGCCACATCCTTATTCGAATCCAGGAACAATTTGACCGGTTTATTTAAAGACACCGCAGCCAAATCCTTCACCTCTTCACTCATAGTGGCTGAGAAGAGCATAGTTTGTCGTTTGGGCGAGCATTGTCGTATGATCTCTTTCATCTGCTCTGCAAAGTACTCATCCAACATCCTAGGTGACAATAAAAGCATTATTATATTAAAAAATAACAACATAGTATACAGAAATATATAGCTAGTGGGAAGGCAATTTCTAAAAATCACAATTTAAATGCTAAAGTAAATATGTGTTCTCTAAATATAAGATGGATAGAGGAGTTTATAATTTAGTTATATTTGAAATTAAGTTATTCAAATTCTGTTAATGCATGTAAACATAACTCACCGATCTGCCTCATCTAAAACTAACACTTCAATACAATGCAGACCAAACGATGGAGTGTTCTTGATGTGGTCTATTAGTCGCCCTGGTGTTGCTATTACTATGTCTGGATTGCGACGGAGTACACTTTCCTATGAACACGAAAAACTGGATAAAAATAACGGCTTTTAAAGGCAACAAGAATGTGAGATTATTATAGTTTAACACATAGTTAATATTAAATGTTCAAAATTATCAAAAAATACCTTAGTACCTGATATTTGACATCCAGACCTCCAACTGATAGTCCAACTGTTACCGACGTAAATTGAGCTAATTGCCGCGTTACTGTATGGACCTGTGGATATAAACAGTGAAATTACATTTTATTGCTACCTATTTAGATTAATGGGTTATAAATGACATCAACCAGATAGATAAAAAAAAAGATTAATAATTTTAAAAAAATCTTATTCAATACAGAGATGATGTTATTCAAATGAGATTTCTGAAATATTTCAACCTGCCTACCTGAGCTCCCAATTCCCTAGTAGGTACTAAAACCAGAACTCTGGTGATCCTGTCACCAACAGTTTTGTAGATGAGTCGTTCTAATATTGGCAACATGTAGGCAGCAGTTTTACCAGTACCCGTTGCTGCGCAAGCGCATATGTCTTTACCTGTTATTGAGAATATTTTTTTTATTATTCCATACAACATAAAATATCTGCTTTTCGTTAATGTGATGAAAAACTACAAACCACAGAAAATGACAAGGATAAAAGGATTCTTTTTAGTCCAATATATATTACATTCTAAGAGAAAATTAAATTTTAAAAAGAATGTTTATCTATCAAGAACTTTTATAAACTAACACAGATATAATTACATACCTAAAAGCCCTATAGGTATAGTAGCTGACTGAATTGGTGTGGGGTGTACATAGTTTAATGTGCCTATAGCCTTTAGCAGTGGTCGAGACAGGTTCATCATGTAAAATGATGCATTTTCATCATATGCTGGTGGATCTTCGAAGAAATCTTCATATTCAATATGAGGGCCTTTAGATTCATCTTCTTGTAACTCCTTAAAAGTAAAATCAGTTGATTTTATTACTTTACAAAATAAAAAATAATGTTCTTTCAACAATATAAAATCAATAAGTATAGTGCTTACCGTTTTCAATTTTTGTTTTTTACCCTTTTTCTCTTTAACCTTTATTTCATCATTTTTTAACTCGTCATCAGATATTTCTAGCTCATCTACATTTTGTTCTGAAAGGCCAACTTTTTATTAGGATTCAACATATTTTTTATAATCAGTACTTTAAGCTGATGACTATTATATACTTAAATTAACTTACAATTGATATATATTATTTAAAACTTCTAGGGCAAACAAATACAAACATAGAAACATACCTTCTGTCTCTGAATCAGTGTCAACATCAGCATTGCCATTCACTTGTGCTTGAGCACGCCGCTTTGCTATCTTTTCATCAAGAGTTTGTTTCACATTTCTTTTAATATACTTTTGTAAATCATCCCATGTGTCCTGAAAAATATTTCAAACATTGTTTCACTGGCAGAAATGTAATGCTATTTACATCTTAACTAACTGCGTAAACAATAAATCAATATCTTTTAAAACAGTTAATAAGTACTTGAGAAGCTAAACTATATAACTATAATATCAAGATACAAATAGCACTTACCTTATGGTATTCTTCTACTGAGGCTACAAATTTAAACGATGGATTAAAGTCTGCTTTCTGCTTAGCTTTTAGTTTAGATGGTTGATACTGAAATAATTTTGCAATAAATAATCATAATTTGTTTATCAAGAACGTAGAAGAAAGTGTTATAGATTAATTTCAATTTTCGTTACTAAATTTATATTAAACTTTTAATCTTTTCTTGTTTTGTATTTCTGTTTAGTATTTTGTAACCGTATTTTGGCTTTAGTAATAGCATTTAAGTTTAATACAATATGTTTAATTACGCTGTATAGGTTAATACATAAATTAATAAATTACTAAAATTGTTATAACTTTAGTTATATACTAAAATTAAAATACTTAAAAGTTCATACTTCCTCTTCAACATCCGATTCCTCAGAATAGTCTTCAACTTCTTCACCATCATTTATTGTTTTAATGAGTCCGGGATGCCCTTCAATTTCCATTATTACGTTTATTATAATCTAAGTGCAACACATAATAAATATTTGTTAATACAATTATTTTCCGTTGCCGAGCAAAATTGTTTTTAGGTTAGCTTTCAAAAACACATGTACCTAAACATGAAAAACGATGTATAATAATTTATCTATGGTAAAAAGTAACAACATTGCAAATATTAACATCGGTCCATAATGATTTTGAATACTTATCAGTATTGATGAAAATGTACTCTGTGGTTTATACGATTATACCACGAGTCACGACGTATCGTTATTGTCACTTGCTTGTTGCATTGTGTCATTAATCAGTGATACCATCTCTGAAATTGCATTACGCATCGGAAAGTTGTTTAAAACATTACATACCTACTTATTTTTAAAAGTATTTTGTCATAAAGAATTGGTGATCGTACCTCGTAGGGAAGACCTCCGCTAGGAGTCACTCAATAGTTGACTCTTTCGCAAGAGAAAATGCCTTGTAAAGCGAACTGTGGAAGATTTCCATTCATCGATATGGTGCGAATGGATGGCAGAATTGGTGCGGCACGTGTGATGATGGAACGATGCAGTGGGGATCAACCCAAACAATTTAGACGAACACTCACCATAGTATATTTGTAAAAAACACAATGTGACGCAAGGACTCTGCGTAAAGAAAGGGGGTCAATCAGTAAGAGATGGCAGATTGACAGTCCGACTAGCTCTTCACTGAATTTGGTCAAAAGGAAGAAGCTGGTGTTTTGGGGCACCGGCCCAGAGATGGGAGCAGTACTCAATTTGAGGACGTACTTGCGCCTTGAAGAGCTGTATACGTTGAACCACAGTGATGTATTGCTTGGCTCTACCCAAAACACCTAGCTTTTTAGAAGCCAGTTTGGCTTTGTCTTCCAGATGACTGCGGAATTGTACTTCTTTCGAAATGCCAACACCAAAAATACTGAGGCTGTGTTCACAGGCTAGCTGGAGGCTGAGTTTGTGACATGACAAAGGGATCTTTCTTGGCGGAAAAGGAGCAAACCTGAGTCTTCGTAAGGTTAAACTCAACAAGATTTGTTTTACCCCACATCGAAACCTTCTCCAATATAGTTTCAATTTTAGAAACAAGTTCGCTATGACTCTCTTCTTTTTCAGATCGAGACATATTTGAGTGGCCCGTAAAATGGAATTTTTAAAACATTTCGCCGATTTTAAAATTTTGTAATGTAGCGGGTTACCCAATTTGTACCAGTGACAGTTGCACTTGTCATTTTACTGACGAATTTATAGTCGTACTATAGTGTCATTCTCATTATAGCCATTAGCCAGCCAAAAAGCAACAAATATTGCGGTCATTACATTTTAGATAAATCGAATGAATGTGCGATTTACATATGTTTCGTAACTAAATGACTTATTATATTCTAAAAATCAATTGCATCGAAATACGTGTAAAGTTTCCTCTAATCGATTATATTTCAGCATGGCCGATCAAACGAAAATTCATGATGATATAAAATTGTAAGTTCTTTTCACGAATTCATTTAATTAACTTTGTTATAAAATTCTGTTTTTTATAAAAAAAAAAACCTTATGATATCTGTCATAAAGTAGATCGCGGTCTTTATAAATTTCCTTCCAAGAAACAAATGCTTAGCGAAACTACAAAACAGAATTGATGGTTTTTGAATATTCAATTTATCTGATGGCATAAGCGATTTTTATTCTCACCCAGACATTTAACATAAGCACATTAATTAGTTCAAGGCTATTTATTGCATGAAATTTTTACCACTTTACAATCTAAAGTACTTACATTCATATAGTTTCTATGAGAACCAACCAGCTAATTTGATTGGATTATTATATGAAAATTAATTGGATAATAATAATAGTCTGTATGTTAAGTCACTTGCCTTAGCATACAGGAATAACCTATATTATATACAAAATTATTGGAGGATCATTCTGATCATCAATAAGTTAAAGTGTGCAAAATTTTCAAGAAATTAATTGGAATAAAATACTCACTTTTGTTGTTTCTTTATCTCTTGTGGCTTTCTATTTTAATAAATATTTTAAGGTACACAACATCAGATAAGTTCTACCTAGAACCAACAATAAATCCAACAGAGATTTTAGTTATTGATAGAATCTCGGGCGAGGCTCATGTCAGAGGTATTGTTATAAAAAATATAGTTCTTATATTAATTGAAAAAAACTTCATTAATTTTCACATTCAAACTTTACTTCCAGAAATAAATACAGTGAAAATACCAATCCCAGCAAGTGCTTATAAACCAGTTTGTGGATTTTTGGGTACAATTAAATTGATATCTGGACTATATTTGGTTGTTGCTAAATATAGGATACTGGTTTGTTTTCATTAATAATGTGAAATATTTGATTCTAGTTTACAATAAAATAAATAATACCAATATATTTATAGGTTGGACAAATAAATGGACATGATATATATGAATTGGCTGGATCAGATATAATACCATATGCCAGGTCAACTACACATCTTACTACTAAACAGGTTTGTAAAATGCATTAAAAAAAATCTCTATAAGAAATAGTTTTTCTCAATTGAGAACCAGTAACTTTTTCTCCATTCCATATGAGGACTGTAGGTGTTCTATGGCAGTGTTTTTCAACCTTTTTCATGATGTGACCCCCCTGGTATAAAAAAATATTACGTGACCCCCCCTGGTCTAAAAAATATTTCTCGACCCCCTTTGACCTTCGGTTTTTTATCATGTATGTAGGTGTATGTTACAGTATTACCATTAACAAAATTAATAGTCTTTAATTCTGTTTTTTTTTACTAAAGTACCCATTTTTTTCGACCTCTGGCGACCCCCCTACAGAAGCTTCGCGACCCCCCAGGGGGTCGCGACCCACAGGTTGAAAAACAAGGTTCTATGGTATTGCATAGATACATTAACTAAAATTAAATTTGAATGTAATTTGAAATTGCTAATGTAATGCTATATTTGTTCAATACAGATAGATGATAACAACACATATGAACGCTTACTACGCGCTGCTCTTGAAGCCCCTGGAATATATTTCTCATATAGCTATGACCTCACTCACACCATGCAAAGGCTACATTCAGTCTCACCAGACTTTCATAAGGTAATTATAATATTGTATTAAAGGATAGTATTTTTTTATGACACAACCATGTGTACTTTAAAAGATATCTTTTAGTGCTCATAAGGAAAAATATGAAAGTAATCGTAATAATAATTATACTCATACCTGTATTTGAGAAGCTCGTTCTTCCCTTGATACACTGGATTTCATGTTAAAAAAACTTATAAATAATAAATTAAAATCTAAATAATAAAATTAATTAAGTAAAATAATAGCGAAAAGAACTGAAAAATGCTGCTACAGAGTTGTATTGTGTGTAATCTACCAACCAAATACACATATTATTCTACAAGTTGCTAAGCCTCATCTTACTCCAATCTCAACAGCCTGATATGAATAATATATATGACACTGAGATAACGAATTTTGAACTGCTGAACGTAGAAACTCTGTTTTATCTCTATGAGTTTTTTGAAAATTTGTTTTAATTTTTCAATTTTCAGATGTCCCTTGCAAGTCGAGCTGATCCGCGTTTCGTTTGGAACGGACACCTTTTGAAGGGATATTCACAACAAATGTTTGCTAGATTCAACTTGCCAATTATGCATGGATGTATCCTTTTTAAATAAGTAATAATAAGTCAGAGATCTTCTTTTGCAGCATGCATAATGTATGAGCCACGGTGCTAACTGAGATTGTGAATTTCCCTTTATACTTCATCTTAGAGTGTTATTCAAAAGCCATACTATTTGAATTAAAACCCTTAAGAACAACAGTTATTGCCATAAACCGGGTGATGATAAGCGGCCACCAGCTGACATGGACTCTTGTGTCGCGGCGCAGTGTTGAGAGGGCTGGCACCAGGTTGTTCATGCGTGGAATTGATACTCAGGTATATTATTCGTTGGAAAAACTGAAAAAGCTAATTTATCACATTATTTTATAATAATTTTCATATAAATACATAATCAAGTACTCTTTTGTTACTGCAAATAGGTTTTTATATTTTGAATAATATTTGTTGCCTAAATAAAATACAGTAACAATTTTCAGGGTAATGTTGCAAACTTTGTGGAAACAGAGCAGATAGTTGAGAGGGGAGGTGAGAAGTCCTCGTTTGTTCAAACCCGAGGATCCATTCCCTTATACTGGAGTCAGTATCCTGATCTAAAATATAAGCCGTCAATGACTCTGGCTACTGAAGACCACGTAGCAGCTTATACCAAGCATTTGAGGGACCAACTGCAGAGGTACGGGAACCAAGTGTTGCTGAATCTTGTGAGTATAATAACTTCTTAAAGTGCCCCTTTCCACATTGATTCAGTGTTAATAGAGATGTAATTGATCACTGCACACGTTTTCAGATCGACCAGCACGGCAAAGAAGAGTCGCTGGAGCGCGGTTATCGAGCCGCTGTGGCGGCTGCGGCTCTTCCGGCAGTGCGCTACGAGCCTTTCGACTTCCACGCAGAATGCCGCGGGATGCGATACGATAGGCTGTCTGTCTTGCTCGACCGAGTGGCGCATGAGCAGGTCAGCGCTTCAACTACTATTCCTTGTTTTTCTAAACAAATAAGTCTACTGGTTAGATTCCGGTCGTGGTTTATAACTGGGTCGACAAATTCCAATTGGCTCAAAGGTCCCAATTCTAAGTTTTTGATGTTGGCAAGGTTGTGTAGTTATACATAATATGTATTAATAAAGAATTATCGCAAGTAGCGTACGTCCTACTCGAACCGAGTCTAACAACAGACTGCGGTCGGACGACATCAACTCCGCCCTGTCTCTTGGAATAAGACCATGTTTTATATCCACTAATGAGATAGAAACACTGCACACACACAGCACAAGCTAAAACAGCCTGGTCCTGTCATTATTATTCGATGTATTTCAGACGGAGTTCGGCTACTTCCTCTGTCGCGGGGAGACGGTGCTGCTGCGGCAGACCGGGGTGTTCCGAACGAATTGCGTGGACTGCCTGGACAGGACCAACGTCGTCCAGAGCCTGCTGGCCAAGAGGCACTTGCTGGCTCTGCTCAGGCTGCTCACCATCACCAACAGCGATGGGCCAATCCCCCACTTTGACTCGCTCTTTAATGGCGTAAGTTATTCATATACTTTTGAAAAAAAAATGTGGTTTTCTTTGTATTGTATTGGGTGTGGGTGTATGAAGATGTTGTGTGTGCGTGTGTGTTTGCGTGTTAGACGTTACTATACAAACCCATGTTAGACCGGCGAACAGTGAGTCACAGGATCGATTTTTGTGTATTTGTAACATGTATTTATCAAAAGTAAACCTGTATCGGCTTATTTATAGCACACAAGCTATTAAATAGCTCTCGTTGGTAAGCTAATTTTAATATTTAAATATCTATTACTTAATTGTAGGTATGGGCTGACCACGCTGACATGATCTCGGTGCAGTACTCCGGCACGGGCGCGTTGAAAACTGACTTCACTCGAACCGGGAAACGAACGCGAATGGGCCTCGTACGCGACGGGATCAACTCTCTCACGCGCTACTACAAGAACAACTTTAGCGACGGCTTCAGACAGGTAAACTATAATACACCACTTTAGCTTATCTGTGGTCAGTGATTAACCACAGACACATGGCATAGGTGACATTTGACAATGTGGTGACATTTGACCAACTAATGTCACCTACATTTCCTCAATACATAGACATATCTAACACAAAAGATTTAATGAGTAACAATATATCTCATCCTCTTATAATCGCGTCCGATGAATAAAAAGTAGCGTTACAATTCCAGGATTCCATAGACCTGCTCCTCGGAAAGTACGTAGTGGTAGATGGCGAAGGTAACACGGTGCAGTGTCCTTTGAGACGCGACCGGGACTGGAAGTACGTCACCGTGAGTATCCCGCTAGACGTGTAGGTGGGCTGTCTGAAAAGCAGGGTCAGTACACGAATGGAATGGTTTTCAGTTCCCGTCAGTGCTGCTCGTGGCCGTGTCGATGTTCTGCGCGAGTGCGGCGTTGCCGGCCCGCTCCCACTCGGAAGTCCTGCTCTACCTCATGTTCTGGGGCGCGGCGGTGGGGGCCACGCTCAAGTTCATCTTTAAGTCAGTTCCAGTTAATGTGACGTGGCTTGATTCACGCAGTTCGATTTTAACATGGATGTTTTTCGCAGACACGGCAAGGAGTTCGTGGACTGGCCCCGCCTGGACTGCGGCGGGATCGCGTCTCGGGGCGGGCCCGAGTCGTCGTTATGATCGCGGAGTATCCGCTCGTAGTTGTCGTCTAAACCTTCTTTGCCGCTCCATTTTGTCATTTTACTCAGTCACCTGAGACGTTCAGTTGATGTGGCAAATGGTGTGTGGAATACAATGAAACAAACATAGTCCATATTTTTATTGTAAGATGTTAAATTGTTTGAACTATGGCTGTAATTTTGCTTAAGCTGCATTCCAGTGCGAGATATTTTCTGAATTAAAGAATTCCCTGACTGAAGAACTAGGCCAAATTCCAGGCTTTTGATATAGCTTTGGTTTCACAAATGTGCCTATAGTCACATGAATCTACAAACTGACTATAGGCACATTTCAGGTTTGTGAATAAAAATCGATATCAAATTTGGTCTGTTAAGATTTGTTATGAAATTTTCTCCTAGTTTTTGCTAATTGCTGATTTTAAGGGAGTTTAGACTGTACGAGCGGATGGTTATATCTAAAGGAATAACATTGAATTTAATACCACTTTCCACAGACCTCGGTGTACATATCTATAGAGCCTTCGTGTATATAAAATATCTGCATTTTTATATTCAAAGATAAAAGAGAAAGTTCCGTATATCTTTCTTTCAATAGGATATCGTACGTACGTTTTTCGGGTTTTCAATAAATATATTATTACATAATTACTAGCCTTTTAATCGATCCAGTAATAATTTTAAAAAACTCAATTTTATACAATGTTATTTCGTAGATGTTTAGTAAGATATTTTTTAGCTTTTTTCTTATTTTGTATCAGACCATTTGAGTCCATGTGAATAATTTGTTGTATTTGATTTGTGAAGGTATATTGAAATAAATATTATTACTCAACTCTGATTTTATTTATTTGTGTACAGTGATCCTGTGTAATGTTATTCTAAAGCCTGAATAATCAGAATCCATTATTCCTTCTAAGGTTACTGGTATCCGTTTCCGCAATTAAGCCTGTCAATAAACTATCTTCGAACTAAGTTTGATATCTTCAAAGAAAAAATATAAACAAGTATCATTGAACATTGTTCATAAAGGCAACAACCTGAGGATACTACGGTTGAAGGTTTTTTACAGCACAATCGGTGTCCTTGGACAGCTCATTTCCCAGGTTTTTTTTTAATAGTCAAAGTCAAAGTCAAATTTATTTATTCAAATAGGATCTTTACATGATCACCTTTGCACGTCACTTAAAACTAAATTTATAGGCTTGTTCACTAACGCGCCCGAGTCTGAGAAGAACAAGCAAGAAACTCAGTCGGGTTTGTCTTTTTTTTGATCATGCTTACAACTTTTAATTTTTAGAACAGGAGCAATTTAGTCCCAAGCACTTCTGTCATTCAGATAATCCGCGGTCCTGTAATAGGCTTTAGCAATCAATTTTCTTTTAATAATATTTTTGAATTTGTTTATTGACAGCTCTCGGAATTTGCTTGGGACTTTATTATAATAGCGAGCACCATTTCCTTGAAATGAATTGCTTATTTTATGCAGTCTTGTGGATTTAGCACATAAATCGTTTTTATTTCGGGTATTATATTGATGAAAGTCACAATTAGTACTAAAACGATTTATGTGTTTTCTAACATACATGATATTTTCATAGATATATTGACCAGCAAGCGTCATAATATTTAAATCCTTGAATCTCTCTCGCACCGACTCCCGTGGGGGCAAACAGCAAATCGCGCGAATTGCCCGTTTTTGTAAAATAAATATAGTCTGAACCTCCGCAGCATTACCCCAAAGAAGAATGCCATAAGACATTACACTGTGGAAATAACTATAATAGACTAGTTTGGCTGTGTGAAGGTCGGTGAGGCTGCGGATTTTCTTGACTGCATAGGCAGCAGAACACAATCTATTTGAGAGATTTTCTATGTGTGCCCCCCACTGGAGTTTACAATCCAATGTTATACCTAAGAAGACAGTGCTGTCTACATAATCTATCTCCCCATCTTTTACTTTTAATTTGGCTGTATTACAATTTTTATTACATGTGCTAAATCGTACACATTTGGTTTTCTTTTCATTTAACATTAAATTATTTAGGTTAAACCAGTTAACCACTAAAGAAATAGCATTGTTTATCGTATCAATACTTTGGTTCTTTCTATCAACTTTGTATAAGAGTGAAGTATCATCAGCAAACAATACTATTTCTCCAAGCTCTTTTACGGAGAATGGGAGATCATTAATGTAAACCAGAAACAAGAAAGGTCCAAGGATCGAGCCTTGTGGAACACCCACACACACCTGTGACCCCGATGAAGTAACTCCATTAATATTCACTTTCTGGATTCTTCCTCCTAGATACGATTGAAGCAAATCAGCTGCCTTGTCGTCAATCCCGTAGTGTCGTAACTTCCTTATCAGGGTTATATGATCGACACAATCGAAGGCCTTTGACAGGTCGCAAAAGACGCCAACCGCATCATGAAAGTTTTCCCATGCGTCAAATATATCGGTAATCAATTTTACACCAGCATCGATCGTGGAGCGCCCCCTTGAAAAACCGTATTGTCTGTTATGCAGTAACTTATTGGATTCAAAATAATTTGACAACTGATCAAGCAGAATCTTTTCAAAAATTTTACTCAGCGCAGGCAGCACGGATATCGGTCTAAAATTTGTAGGATCTGAAGTGCAACCTGCCTTGAATAAAGGCGTGACTCTACTTAATTTCATCTTATCTGGGAAAACTCCACAATCCATGCATTTGTTGAATATTAATGCTAGTTCTGAACTAATTACATCAATTACTGATTTTAGAATAAAGACAGAAACGCCCCAGAGGTCTTTGGTTTTTTTCATTTTAAGCTCGTTGAATGTTCTTATAATGTCTTTGCTATTGATATAGCTAAACTTAAACCTTTTCGGACATCTAGGGACGTTTTTCTCTAAACACAATAAGGCAGCATCAGGCGAAGAATTTAGAGTCTTCGTGATTGTGGCTGGTATGCTTGAAAAAAAATCTTCAAAAGCAGTGGCCACTTCCTTACTCGATATTAAAGTTTTACCATTTATATTAAGCTTATATTCGTTTACATTGGAGACTTTTCCTAATTGCTCATTTATTATTTTCCAGGTCGCCTTTACCTTATCACAACTATTTTTTATTTTACAACTCAAAAATTGTGATTTGGCAACCCTACATTCTTTTTGAAAAGTTTTCGAGTATAATTTTAGCTTGTTTCTAAATTCTTCACTATTATTATACTGCCTTTCATCATACATATCATATAGTTTTAATCTCATTTTATGTAATTCCTCACTTGCCCAGTCACTGAAATTAGGCTTACCAGAGACCAAAAAAGTCTTTGGTACAAATACTCCATTGAATTCATCAATAAATGATTCAAATAGGGTATCATATAAATTATTAGGGCATGAGTCCATACATAAGAATGGAATTTTACAAACTAATTTTTCCCTAAATCTGTTGAGACGTTCACTTGTTACTGGCACAGTACAGATTTTTTTCTTTAGGGGAATTTGTTTATTTAATTTAAATTCTAATAATTGACCAGTATGATCAGATGTAATTTTATTAATCAAAGAAGTACTAACAGGGGTTAGGTCACTATATATATTATCTATGCATGTTGCAGTGGTAGCTGTAATTCTGGTAGGAACATTAAAGTGATTTGTTAAGTTACATGATTTAAAAAGATTTAACATACGCCTACCCAAACTACATCCACTGTCCAGTAAATTAATATTAAAATCTCCACAAACAATAAGACTTTTCCTTGATTTTTTGTAATTTATGCATAATTTCTTCTAATATTTGTTCGCATTTATCAAAGTCGGCTGAAGGCGGCCTATAGATGCATACAACTATGAATTGCTCCAGTTCTATACAGGATATTTCCAATAATTGTTCTACGGAGAGGCTCACAACATCTTTTCTTTCTTTAAATTTAAAAGTCTTTGAAATAAATATTAGTGAGCCTCCATGAATAGCCTTTTTTCTACAGAAAGTACTACCCATTGTAAAATTATTTAAATTAAATATCAGTTCATGTTGTTTAAGCCAATGTTCTGTAACACACAGAATGTCAACCTTGCTACTATTTAAATTATAACTATTTAAATTATTAATATTTAAGTCAGCACCCCTCTTCCCTTAGCGGAAGAATCCTTATATGCATGTGTTATTTTAATTATATTTGTCTTTATAACTCCGTATATATTTTTTATTTTATTTTATTTATATAATTCATAAAATTATTTGGTTTTATAACTATATTCACAATTTTACAACAGTAATTTATAAATTGGGTTTTGTTGGATACGAGATCCCTTGCGTTTTCGGCGTACACTGCGACACCCATTTCGGCTTCCATATCGTACCTAGCTTCTTACAGGGCAGACAAACAGGCAATGTAATATTTTTTCCACAGTTTTGCCATCACATGGGTATGCCGGGTCGTCCTTGCACTTGAATCTATGTTAGTACCCAGAGAACCCGCCATGTCCAGTGAGTGCTTATGATTTGTTTAGAGCAAGCTTTGACTGCCCTGTAAGCCTTCTAGCGACCGAAAAGTTTCATGACACTACCGGCACTAAAGGAGCCTCGCCACTCTTCAACTGCTTTTGTTGTAAGGAACCTTTTTATGTGGGAAATAGGACAGAGGTCGTAGTGTGGCTTCGTCTTTAGTTCGAGTGCCGCCTCCTTTGCCAGATGTTCAGCCCTTTAGTTGCAAATAGACTTGCGTAAGCCTTCATCTAATACAGTTCTATCTTGAGGCCCCGTTTTCGAGTTTGTGATTGTATATTTCTTGATTCCAATACCAGTGGGTTCGTTGATACCCTACCAGCTACCGACTGTTGTGCTGACCGTGAGTAGCTCAGTACCGCGGCCGTTGTACAAAAAATTCCCAGGAAAATTTTACCCACTAGACATTATTCATGTAATTTTTGCTGGCATTCGTAGTCATTCTAATAATTGTATTGCTTTCATCTTGGGATGTAGTAACACCATGAAATTATCTTTTAAGAGGCCTTTATTTATTATAATAAGTATTCAGCCTCCGTAGAAATTGCATCACATTGATTTACATTGAAAATGTAATGTAGATGTAGAGTATTGTAGATGGATCGATCGAGTTACATATTCTATTTTAGATTGATATTAATCAAGGTTTTGAGTTACATTATAAATTGCAGACTAAATGTACACGGACCTGTAACTGGTTAATGACTAATGTAACTCGAATGATATATTATACAAATCCGTTACCTACTAAAATGGGAGATTATGCGGCAACTAAAAGATTTCGCTATGTTCAATGCATATCTGTGGAACTATGTTTGTGCTTCTAAAAATGAAAGATACCATCAAGTTTAGACGCTGTCAGTCTGATAGATTGGCAACTGACATAACATCCTCTTGCCTGAGTTAAGCAAACATAATATCATCAATATTCAATTACGATATCAAAACTCAAATCTCAGTGTTCAATGAATTCGTGTGAGATGCTGTGTTGTTATTGATCGATAATAATATTTTTAATATTAAATTTTATATGTTTTGTGAGCACTAAACGTGTAGTTTATAGAAAAAAGCACCGACTACAAGATAGTGTTGGGTTTTTGCCAGTTTTTATGATAGAAATGAATTTTATTGTGTAAACAATTGTATATGCGGTGCTATAAAGGGCGCCAGAATGTCTGATGAGCTCGAGGCTCGGATGTGGGATGAAGGTGGCTCCAGATTCGAAGCTAGAAGTAGAGGAGCGTACTATGAGTCTGCGTTCGCTTCTTCAGAACAAATGGATCGAGCACCGCTATTAGCTGAGGTGAGTTAATTCAGTCCGTTGACATGTATTATGAAAAGCGATGTTAGATTTTCCTTTCTAACAAGTTTCTGTCGAAATGAATTACGATAGCAAGCCACTTCAAACATTTTTAGTTTTACGTGAATTGTATTATTTAAATAGTTTTACCTTTAGAACTTAGAAGCATGTCATTGTCAAGGTTGAACTAATGTTAATAAGCACTCTTCTTTTTAATGATAATGATAATGCATAAATAATGGAATGCTATGACTGGGTTAGAGTAGTATTTTTGAAATTTATTGCACATACAAAAAGCTAAGTTCTGTTTCACTCACTTTAACACGAATAATTACAACTATATTTTTAAGAAATTCAGATGTCAAATCTGCAGAAGATTTTTTAAAGAAAAATTATTAACAAATTAGTTTATTTCTGACGCTTATCAAATTGCTAGTTTCTGTGATTTAGACTTTGTGTTGATGTTTTCTTTTAATGCATCAAAGTAAGTACAACCATTGTGACCTTTACACTTTGTATATGCATACTTTGATATGAATATATAATGAATTGTACCTGCACTGGTTTGGCCTGGCGCCTGGCTTTTGCTTATGTCTAGATTCTAGATATATGCAAATTATGCAATATTCAAGAAATAACAAATTAAAAAAGTATCCATTCTTACATTTTCTTTGTGAAATATAATTTTCTTGATAAAAATCATTTATCCCACACAATATTGAGGGAGTTGGTAATTTACTAAAGGGAATATGTATTTATTTGTATACTAAATTTTTAAACAAAGGAAAAATTATTTATTAATTCTGCGTCTAAATTGGCCAGTTCTCTGTGCTGGCGAATAATTTGATGACACACAGACAGATCGGACCATGGAGAAGAATATTAATTTATAAAAGTCAGTTTATCACCTTACTGTATGAATTAAGACTATGCAATTAACATGTCATTCATATATATAGTGCCAGGTTTTAAACATTTATTAATTATATTTCCTTTTAAAATAAAACGAATGATACAAAGAGTTCAAGTTGCCTAGAAAACCGTTTCGTTGAAAATAATGACGGAATTTTATACGATTCTGTGAATGTACCCCGCTTTTATTTAGCTCGTTACGTAAAAGCGACGGTACTTGAAAAAATTATAGCACAGAGTTATTTTCGATACTCATTCCACGCGGTCATCGTATAATATTCGCAGTTTATTCAATTTTAATTGTTAGTGCGAATCGCGGTTATGGAGACTCTTATATCTGTAAGTACTGTGAAAATACTATAATTGTGTAAAGTTTTTTATTTTTTAAAGACATTTTGTACAAAAAATTGTATATATGGACGTGGCACGACGCCTTTGTATTACTTATACATATTTTGCGACGATGACCCTTTAACTATTCGACTATAATTATTAAAATCCATTAATTATGCAAATAATTTTGTCAGATGTGCTGCATTTTTACAATTTTGTATTAAATATCAAATGTTAAGTTTGATTCGTATCTTGTATTATAAATTAATTTAATATTCACCTAAACCTAAACTGAATGAAGGTCTTTACGAAATACCGATTCGTTGATCAAAACATCGTGTCGGTTGTTCAAATATTTGCTTCAATGTTTATCTAAAGAGATTCATATTCGTTCAATCGAAATAATACTGATTAATATAATGTTTATAGATATATAGATCTCTTTGTTTGTTAATTGTAATTTTTGTTCTGTGATTGGTATAAGAAAATATCATTACGTAAACCAACTAACTGTTACAGGTAGGTTCTAAGAAGTAGTCAACAGATAATAGCAGTTGCGAGAGACAAAATTTTAATTATACTCATTGAGTTAATTGTTAACCCATGTTTGGTTAATTAATTTAATTGAAAACAAAATATTTTTATGACTTCATTATCGGGAGTGTGGAAATTGGTCCTTAAAATTAATTTTCTTATCAGCTGTAACTAGTAATGAGTGTGTGGTATTCAAATAAAACGTTTGTAGTGAACGGTTAATTTTATCTTCGGCAAACATATTTAAGGAAAAAGCGTTTGAAAATCGAATTTAAATTTGAATACCTTTTTCAGTTTTTCTGAACAACGGAGAGCTCGTATAGAAATTGCTCAGTTGAGTTTTGAAAACAACTGCTATTCTTCAGTTACTGTTTGCCATGTGTAATATATATCTCTGAATGACCCCCCAGTATTGAACTTGTACGTGTGCACCGTAATTGGCTCAAACCTGTCGTACTAATCCGACTAGTGTAGCTGCAAGCGATAGTTCGATCTATTGCCATTATTCTGGCTCCTCTAACATTCCCGTTTAATTGTGCTGGAGTAAACTATGGACGAATTCATTCTTTTCTTATTACGTCTTCCAAGGGGTAACGGTAACCCAATTATGAGACTTCGCTGTGCGTCTGTTCGTGACCCGCGATTATTGGAATATTCACAGATGATGTATCGCTGTTGCTGCTATAATAAATATAAATAATATTTAAGGGAGCTCCTTACTAGAAACGTTTTTTTTCCTTAAATTATCCAAATAGCATGTTTTTGTTATTATTATTGTCTAATGGTAACAGTAGATAGGTTTTTTCTAAAATAGGCATCAGCAAGTTCGGTGAAAATAGAAACACAATGTTTCTGTTTTTTGCGCATTTTGCGTTCAAACAGAGCGAGGTCATTGCTCTTTGATGGTGAACATAGATTTTTAAGCTTTTTTAGCTCATGTCTATTATATTATTAATTAAATTATTTATTCAACTTTTAGTATTATAGCGATAGATATTAAGTTATTCACAGCCCCCTAATATATAAGTACAAAGGCAGACTAGAAATGCTTATTTTCTTTGAACTTGTTTATTTAAAAAAAAACTTTATGTAATCAGTATATCGGTTGACATAGACATGACTTCCACAATGTACCGAAATCAACTGCAGATACCTAAACTAGGTCAGTACTGATGAGGTCCATAATGAATGGTTTCAATTTCGATTCGCAATATCCATTTTGGCAAAGTTGCAAGAGAATTCCAATCTGTTTGAAGTGCTCATCCCGTACAGGTAAATGTAATATTTTTTGCTGGCCGCTGAGTCTATTATAAGACTGGGGTATTACATTGTAGTCGGTAATGTAATTTATGTTTCACAGAAATCTAATATATAAAATTCTCGTGTCACGCGGTTCGTACTTGAACTCCTCCGAAACGGCTTGACCGATTCTCATGAAACTTTGTGAGCGTATTGAGTAGGTCTGAGAATCGGCCAACATCTATTTTTCATCCACCTAAATTTTATTTTTTTGACAAAATTTTTAGTTTCTCGTTTTTTATAATACAACATACAAAAATACATACAATCCTAAATTTTCACCCTTCTACGATCAACCCTTTTTTTAATTTATTAATTGAAAATTGAAATCCCATGTATGGTAAAACAATGTTTGCCGGATCAGCTAGTACTACTATATCTTGTAGTTGGTACATATATGTACCAATATTATAAAAGTGTTCGGTTGGACCCGTTTATCTAGGAACTAGCGGTGTGTATTGACAGAAAGTTATTGCGTTGTCAATCCATTTGTCGAGGAAAGATATCACATCTATGTTCAGTAAGATGTTCTTTCAGTGCTAAAACAGCTAGATACATTATTATTACAGTATAGTTTTTTGTCGGTTAAATACTAGTTGAACGGCTATTTTCCTTATACGTATGTACACTTATTGATCTTCTACGTAATCTGCCCCGTCGACGTCATATGAAATATATTCTCTCTACAAATGAATAACATTGTAATTTATCCATAACATTTATATATTATAAACATTTTTTTTATAGTTGATACATAGGATAGCTTTTGGGATTTTAGATTTGTTTTACAACTATTTTAATCTATGTAATCGATAGATCAGAATTTGTTTTTAGTTGGGTATCTTACTTTAATTAAAATAAATATTGGCTTAATATGATGTCTAAGTTGAAATAAATTAACACCGTTTTCTTACATCCCGATGAGTGCTCGAGGGGGCGAAACTGCTGACAGCAAGATTTCAATTTAGAAGCACTTTGAAAGGCGGATTGAAATGTTACAAATGGACTTTGATAAAATTTCAAGGAACTATTTAACAAATGCAAAACTTGTCCATCAAGTTTTGCATTTGTTTTAACGTAATGGAAGATGTATCATATCTATATTTTTAGACAATGTAGATATGAATATCTGCGAGAAATTCTTATCTTATTGAAGTATTGTTAACCAAACTGTTTGTTATATTATAAGGTGTTGCATGTATGCCATTTTCTGTCACATACAACCTGATCTCGGCATTCTTTACTTATAGTGAACCAGCCTCAAATCACTCGACGAATTAAGTCTTTAATTTTAAATATTTTTTTTACATTGCTTTACAGTATAAACAAATGTAGTATTTCTATTTTCTGGATACCTGAATGGAGTGCGTCTAAGGAATCTCTCGTCGTTAACTGTTATTAGTACATTGAAAAATAATGCCTTCGCATTTTTTGATAATGGGTCGGCAACCGAATGAATCGCCGTCACGACTCTTCTGCCTGCTCAGCTGGAAAATTTCGTTATTCCATCACTCAGTTACAATTTTTTGATTACACACTTGACGCTTTTAATTTAGAATGAAATTAACAACGTTTTAATGCCTTGTCCTGTAAGAAGCGATAGGTACAAACAAGTCGTTTCAAGCATTGTTCGCCAAACAATTCACATTCCTATTTAAAAAATGCGTATGCTACGCATGCAAATATAGTATAGAAAATATAAAGTATATCGCTTTTAATTGTAAGAAAATGTGAATAATTTTCTAGTCTTTCGAATCCTTCCAATGTAAATTACAATATGTCACCTCATATAAGCGTTAAATGTGGTAATTCGCGCATATTGCGATTAGTGAAGCTTTACCGATAAACAAATCACTTACACTCCAGTGATCTGTGAACGACACCGTTTGGCATTTCGCTCGGGAATATTTCGGTAATAAATATAGAACGGTCTCCTAGCAACGGCCAGCTTTCTAAGTACTGGTAATCGCGAACCGAAAAGTGTGAGACGTTAATTTTAGGAAACCTTAAATTTGTATTTTATTCTGTCTTTTAGTATTTGCTACAGCGGTAACACAAAATATGTGCAATTTGCACTTTCTAAGTATCAGGCAGCGAAGTCTTTAGGCACGGAAAACAATTGCTATGAACAAATGACTATCACACTGATTAATAGTCGGAAGAACTTGAAACAACCATCTGAGGCTAGAAGTCTGATCGATGATACTTGTTCGAAGTTCGATGGAGCGATTAGTTTGGCAATATACTCGGAAACATTGGAGTTTCACTTCAGTTCGTAAACTTGGATAAAGACATACGAGACTACATTTAATTCATGAACGTCCCAAGGATAAAAATATAAATATGTAGTCAAAGATTCAGAAATAAGTGAGTAGGTTATTTATTATACATTTAAATTAAAATTTTACTGTTCCAAACCTCGTATCCTAGTGTAATTATATATATATAATTAGTATATTTTGTGTTCATCTTAGTATACTAGCTAAATTTGTATTACTTGTGAAACAATTTTAGGAGATATCCATTGTTTTATTTTGTTTACTTTTTACCTATATATATCTTTATATAGTGATATTTCTGTTAGTTTTCCTAATAAATAAATAAAGTCCTATACCAAATCCTTCAAAGGGATTTTAAAATGTCTTTTTAAAACCCAATGGAGTTCCACAAAAGACATTTTACTATTGACTCGTGTAGAATACAATATAAGAAAACAGTTCGCAATCATTGAAGACATAACAGCAGCTCGCATTGATAGCAAGTGTTTGAACAGCCACGATATCTCAATCCCTCTCATTGTCTCCCTAACCTAATGCTAAACGAGTCACAAGTCAGACGTCTACAGTATTGATTTTGGTTTATCTTTTACATAACATTGGACTGAGATTCGCTCGGGAGCAGGTTTTTTGCGTTGGATAATCGGTGAACGTGATCGTTATCGGCTTTATGTTTATTGCTGTTGTTCACGATTTATTGAAAATAGATTTCGTATGACTTTACTAGTTTTCCTTAAATATTTCTAGAATGGAAGGCATCTGGCCCAACACTTTTGTAGGGTCACAGATCTGACACAAAAATATACATTATAAAATATATTTCTATTCAAAAAATTTTCAGGTACTTGCCAATTCCGTTGATGCTAAAACGGTTGGCTACAGATAACACGAATCCCACTTAAGCTTATTTATCTTGTTGAACTGGAACTTCTGGAACTCGGATGTACTTTGGCAAACATTCTAAGAAAATCTTATAGTTTGGTAATATAATTTTTTGCGATGATTAATAATTTCAGGAGAGCTACACGGAGGTGACAGTGACAACTTCTGGTGAACCGGAGGAGCATTGTCACTGGAAGAGGCCGGAGCCCCCGAGCGCCGTTCCGCAGCTGCTGGCAGCCCTGGTGCTCTGTTTCGTGTTTATGGTGAGGGGAATCAAAAAGCCTCACTATCAAATAGGCTCACAACAAACTGTGTTTTTTTTTAATTTTGACCATAAGTCGACGGAGCTTTAAAAAGTAATGCAAATTCATAAAATATTATTATACTTCAGATGGTATAATTGATATTCAACATGAGTCGGTTATATTGTAATACCACCATTGTAAAGGCAATCCGGTGGACGTGAATTGATAACGTTATCAATAATTCGGTCATGTACACAGCCCATTCTACAAGTAGGCTTACATTAAAAACATTCAATTCGTAAATATGATGTTTGTTGTTTTGATATATAATGTAAAACTGAAATAATGCTAAGGAAGCTGCTTGACGTCAAAGATAATGTTTTTAAGTCTACTAACAAGCTGACTTTGTGTCAGGCGTAGGACCATAAATAGCCAGACAGAGCCCTTTTTCGCTCATATGTATAATGTATGTATAATTTGCAAATTTAATAAAGTACACCGTGTTATCATTTACACAAGCATGTTGATGCAAATAATGTTTTGTCTGACCGCACCCAGGGACAGCCCTAAATACCACTCGGTCTCTCTTGACGAGTATAGAGAGGAAGGAAGTAACTTGCCCCCACGCAGCAAAAAAGAATGGAAGCCGCTGGAAGAGGCTCCCTTAGTACAGTGATAAATTTTAATTAAGATAATAATCTTTCCTTGAACCTTCAGATATGCGAGCTGATCGGCGGCTACCTCGCCGGCAGCCTCTCAGTGATGAGCGACGCCGCGCACATGCTAAGCGACTGTGGAGGCTTTGCCCTGGCATTGCTGGCCTTCCGCTGTGCCAACCGACCACCCACCGCCTCCATGTCATACGGCTATCGACGAGCTGGTATGGTTTGATCGCTAGGATCTGCTGCCTATTTTGACCGCCGACTGAACAATATTTTCCCCTTCCAGAAGTGCTAGGTGCCATGGCGTCCGTGCTCCTAATATGGGCGTTGACGGGCGTGTTCGTGTACGTGGCGGCCGTGCGTATTCACACTGGCGAATACAATATCGAGCCAGACATGATGATGATAGTGTCCGGCTGTGGGGTTGGGTTCAATGTACTGCTGGCTTTAGTGCTTCACGGATGTGCTTCGGATATTGGTAGCTATTAAAGTTATTTCATGTACTCACCTACGGTCAATTCTCCAGTTTTTTTTGATTGGATATTGTTTGTTAAAAAAGTATTTCTGAATATTCTGTAGCTCACCACCACACGCACGGCGGGGCCGCGTGTGGACACGCGCACTCACACTCGCAGACGACGCCTCGGCGGTTCAGGTGGTTCCGGCGGAGAGAAGACAAACATGCGAACGGCGTCCCCAATGGCGATTATCGGATGAAGGACCTCAGCGCTAGTGATACGACTGTCATTGGCAATTCTCAAAGGTAAGTCTTTACGTTTGATTTACATAAATATTGGCTTTGTTGATGACGAGATTTAGGGTAGCGTAGATTGGAGGAGGCCATCTGTAACACAACATCTTTGTTTCTTTTTTGGTTGAACGTGCTAATCGAAGCTCCATACAATGTACAGGCCATGAATACGGAGATTTGTTTAGAAGCGTTTGATTTGAAAGCGTGAAAATTTGTTTTGCACAACAGCTACAACTGGTAGCGTCTTTGTACTGATAAACGTTGAATATTTTACGTCAAAGATTGTTCCGTCAGGAACATAAACCTTCGAGCCGCGCTCATCCACGTGATCGGAGACCTGATACAGAGCTGCGGCGTGTTGCTCGCGGCCGTCATCATCAAGTTTTACGTAAGTGCCCCCGCCTCGGCCGTTCTCGCGCCGCTTCTTGCATATTGACAGCGGTACGTTTCAGCCCGACGCGAAGGTGATCGACCCGATTTGCACGTTCGTGTTCAGCGTGCTCGTTCTGCTCACGTCCGTGCGCGTGGTTCGCGACGCGCTCGCCATGCTCATGCAGGCCGTGCCTTCCAGCTTCAGGTATTCCCCGTTCGTCTGCGGCGGTTCCCCTCGACTCGGCTACAATGCGATGTGCGCAGGTACGGCGAGTGCGTGCGCGGGCTGTCGGGCGTGGCGGGCGTGCGCCACGTGCACTCGGTGCACGCGTGGGCGCTGTCCACGCAGCACGTGGTGCTGACGGCGCACGTGGCCGTCGACGAGCTGGCGGACTGGGCGGCCGTGCTGGCGCGCTGCCAGCGCCTGGCCCGGGGCCTCGGCGTCAGCAGCGCCTGCTTCCAGCTGGAGCGCTTCTCGCCGCAGATGGCGCTCTGCCCCGCCTGCACGCGCCTCTCGCGCTGACACCTGGCCACGCTGTGTCGCTAGGCGCCCCGGCGGACCCGACGCGACACAGGCGTCCCCGTGTGATCAGTGTATTGAAATTAACATGTCTATATATACGTAAACGACCATCGATCATTTCAATATTTTTCCATAACGACTAGTTGAAGAAATCGAATGAGGTTATAAGTGATCTTAGTTATACAGAGTGAATCGGCCCCAAACACTGACAGTTGACATATAATAATCGTCACTTGTGGCATTTCTCTCTCTTTAATATCTTCGCTCACATTCATGTCGTTTAGGAATCTCTAAAACAAACGAAACTACCTTATCCTTTAACGATTTCATACTGTTCGAACTTGATTCAGTCGTCTCGGCGCAAAGACGGAAATTAATGAATAAATCGATCTCGGTCCTTATGCGCTCTGTATACAATTTCTCGCTAGCACAATTTTACTTCAAATATAATTAATTTTGCTATGAACCAGTATTGCTGTTTAAGATGTGCCAAATATATGAGCTATGTATTGACAAATAAATAAATTTAAGAATATTCAAACGTATATAATTGACTGTTATTACGTAGGCTAGTTATAAGATTTAAATGTTGATCAAATATTAGTCTAAATTCATATTGCCGCGGACGCGGTCTTAAAGATGTCTTCAAGAAATTTGTAGTTGCCCTTATATTTAACGTGGGCCGGCTCCATGTGTAAAACAATTTGATCTTCGTATTAAGTATTTATTCTCTAATCTCTTACCTTTCAGTATTTTATTACCCTAAAATCCCGCTCAATTATTTTTATGTTAATGTCTTCACGGACGGACGATAATATTGGCCTAAGCACCCAAAGATCCCCATTTAGTGTACTTATGTCTTAAATATTGTGCTCAAATATGTATGTGATAGCTTTGTAAATATTAATATTTGTAAATACAAATTAACGTGATACCAAATGAAATAGACACATTTTTGTATATAAATGTGTTTGCTCTTTAGTTAATGTTGTTGGTTTCATGTTATTGGCAAATGTAGTGTAATCTCGTGAATTAAATTTTCATATAAAATGAATGGAAATTGTATAATGTTAGGATTTCTTGTACAAATGACATGTAGTAAATTCGCGTGTAAAAATTGCTTGTAGGAAATGATTTGACTGAAGCACTATTCTCAATGTATGGATGTAAGTGCTCTGTTGCAGCCAAATTGTAACCAAAAAGTTTATATTGTTTAGTAGGACGTTATTGACAAATTTAATTAAGTTGATGTTAATTGCCGTCCTTTGTGAAATCTGTTGTATTCGATGATATTACAAAGAAATTAAAAATAACTCATTGTTTTATTTCATAAAATTATTTTTATTTAAAAATATGGTTTTGAAGATATTTCTTCTCATTGGTTGTAGACTAACGGCCCACATTCATACGTTCGTACATCAATGCCTCTTGCCACCAGCTTTCTATGTACAAGCTAGTTCGAAATTTAAATCAAACCTTTAATAACTTACCTCTTTGGTGGCCATGTTGCGGAATAGAAAATCGTTCCATATTTTAATTACATGACGATGATGATTTTACATAGTAATTTATTTGGTCGCTAAACATGACAGATGTGGATTTTCATACAACCATTGCCGGCCGCTGCTGGACTAAGTAGTCCAGCAAGTTCGATTTATCTCGAAGAAGGTTGTCAAAACAATGCTCCCCATCCATCATCTATATCATCAAACTCTTACCGTTAGGTCTCTTGTCATTGTCCAAGCAAAATCAGTCGGCTGAAATAGATTTGATACATTATGTGACTGTTGAGGTTGAATTTCTCTACATTGAAAAAAACCCTAAAAACGGAGTCAAAAATTTCATTGTCTGTTAAACCGATTAAACTGACTTTGCATGATGGTTACATTGTATTCTTAGATGACATTTACAATAAATACTTTAATCCCGGAAAATTAATGATTTCCCTTGGGATAATTAAAAAACTATAGAAACTTGTTTAACTTAGTTCATGACAACTCGTGCATGTAATTTTGTACCATTCGGCGTTTTGTATGCCTTATATTACGTTACTAAATGACTTTATTTGATTTGACGTGTACAATTCAGAATTTTCTGCCTAAATAGAGAGAATTTTCCGTGCCATTCATCGTAAATAGATGCTGGTTTAAAAATACCTTAGGGTCAGGCCGCACGAGCAAAACAACTAATTTTGCGTCGAAGTCTGTGCCACTTATCCTTCTTAGATTAAAGAAATAAAAGAATAAGAATATTGTATCATTTATTTATTTATCTGGCTATGGCTATGATTTGTACAGTATATTATCACAACGGGCAAAATTAATATCATTTTAAAGCTATTGTATTTATTCTATGCTATAAATTAATAATACAAAAATATAATGCTTATTTCAATAAATAAAATGCCAATGTCACTTTAAGCATAATTGAAACTGGTCATCCAGAATAATTTGAGATCATATATTATGTAAACTAAAAAGCAAGATTTATTTGGCAAGAAATCAGATCTACAAGCTGCGCTGTTATACAGCGAGCACAGCCAGGTGTGTTAAATAATATGCTAACAAAATCTAAACTATACATAATGATTGCACGATCGAAGATCTGGTGAACCTTTAAAGGTCAAGCATATCAAACATAGGTTTAATAATAGAAACAAATCAAAGAAAGAGTTCTTTGTTCACAAGATTTTCCATATACATATTTGTATTATGCAGTGATCTAATGTGACATTTGAATTATAAAATCTGGCAATTTGTGCGAACACCTACAAAGCGCATCACTGTTAGGACAAGCATATCTAATTGTACTCATTTTACTAATTATTGTAATAGTTAACAATGTTTGATTCAACATGCGAGGTGAAAAGATAGAGTTATGGTATAAAAATATCCATCTCAGAGATAAATATAAAGGAGGATTCATTCAAATTTTATTTTTTACATAGGTTTCTGTGACATAGATTCAAATTTTAAACTGCTGTATCTGTTCACCTCCCATAAATATTTAACATCACATTCTTAGTTTAGAAGACATATTTTACAGATTCAACTGTTTAATAATAAAATGTGACTTTGCATCTTAGCCTAATTATTATTTTAACGTTTGATTTTGTAACAAAGATATAGTGATTTATGGAAGACGGGAAATTATTAGGGACATGTCACTAAAATTAACCAAAAAAATCACTATTAATCTAAATAGTACGACAATGGAACCAGTATTTAAACGAAATATTTTTAATGAAAACATTGGTTTTGTGACACCATTCCGAGTTATCATAAAATTAACAAGCAAAAGTTCCTCAAAGTCTTCATGGATCTAAAGTTTATATTCATAAAGTGTATTAATTAGTCAAATTAGATTTTAGCGTGCCTAAGTATTGTATTGCCTAACTGTCAAGAAAATGCATTAGACTAGTCACATATGAGTATTGATTGTGTACTATATGAAAGTTATAAATAAATAATAGTACCTACATAAAAAAGTAACTCTTTTCTTTATAAATTCATAAATATATTTTCACATCACAGATCACTCGAAAATTAAACGCAAGAAAAATGTGACAGCACAAAGGGTATTTCCAATCTAATGTCATATCGACATATGATCTGTCAAATAGGTCACTATCTGCTTGTGCCTACATACTAATACTGTTTCAACACATTTGTCATTGTTAAAACCTGAGTGATAACGAACGGAAATTGATTTTCATTGTTGTGTACGCAATATGCAAATAATCGAATGGAACATGTCGTTACGTCATTCGCTCAATTTGTACCGATTTTAAAAAGACCTATCGGAAAAATTATTCCAATTGTAGATATTTATCGTATCAAATTAAAAAGTTGTGACATTTATTATTAACCTATACACCATTGCAATTTTCACACATTAAATTTGTTTTAATGGCAACTATACTATATAAGACATTCAACGTTCTAAAATTAACGAGGGCAGTATTCTAGCACAATCTACGGGAAAATTCATATCACAATACTAGCAGCTTTTTATAAATTTTGCATCTAATCTGATCATCTTGCATAAAACAATGTTCATTAGCGAGGGACCACTTCAGGTCAATTACAATTCAACTAATGCCCAGTTTTTATATAACACCAGTCGTTACAAATACGAGCAGTATTTTGTGGTATGTCAAATGCGCTTTCTATAGCAAATTCAGACAATGTCCCCTAGACCTACCCTCTTAAGGCCGCGATTCAGGCGACTGAGGCGATCGCGGCACCCGTGCAACTCCAGCTAACTTCTCGCAGACAGCTTCCAGCTGCGCGTCCAGCATCAGAGACGCTATTTGGTCGTCGGTCAGCATTTCCATACTGGAAGAAAATAGCTGCGTGAGCCTACTCTGTTCGTAGAGGTGGGGCAGCAATTCCTAGAAGTGAGCAGCATACCTGGCAAGGCTGTCCGTGTCGGAGTAGAGCTCGTCGGAGGCCGAAGAGGCCCCGGAGGCCGCAGGCGAGCGTCGGGCCCTGGGCGAGGGGCGGCGGGGGCTGCGGGGCGCGGAGCCCGAGCCGCGGCGCTCGCCGAATAGCGACAGGCCTATGCGCGAACAGTGCACCGTTTTCAGTACAAGGCTAGCCCATATACATGCTTCCTGCTATGTTACACACCTTGAAACATCTCCTTGACCTTCTCCCCCGTATCATGAAGGATGGCATCCAGACTCTGCCGCCTGCCCTTCTCCAGCTCTGCTCTGAGGGCGGCAGTTCTGTCTCCCACTCTGATGATGCGCCTGGGAGAGGCTGCCGAGACCTTGGATTCCAGGGGACTGGGCGGGGACTTGTCGGGGCTTGACCTTGGCCTTAGAGAGCATTTCTCGAAACTAATCTGGTTTTAGAAAATGTTCAATTATTTATTCCAAAACAATTTAATATACCCTAGACATATTTATTATATATATTTATAGGGCGTCCTTACAATTGTCTGGTATTATAAGGCGTACCTATAATATATTCTAGAATTACCTCCTCTGGACTGGAATAATCCAGATCTATCTCTGTCCAGGTGTCCGGATCAGGGCGATCTACTTTCCGGAGCCACTCGCGAACATTTTCATCATTATTGGTGGAGCACAACTCTTCTAAATTCTCACTGGCATTAGACTCACTTGCTGTATCCGTCAATGTCATTTGATCAATGTCTGTAAATATTTTTAATGAATTTCAAAGGTTTGAGATGACATTTTTATAAAAGACAAACAATTTATCAACGGTTTATGTATGTGGGTCTACCGTGTGCACGCACTTGTGCAAACACTTGACATTCAGTAAAAACTTTTAAACATATATGTGTATGTAATGTGCCAGTTCCAGACTCTTTTAGTAGTACTATTTTTAATTGTTATAATAACATGCAATTTTTTATTATTTAAAAATACTAATAAATTTTTCCTCAACTCATTAGAAAGTGCTTTCTTCAATTAACTTACCATTTCTGGTGGATTGTCTTCTAGATCTATGCCGATGAATCTCATCCGATATCCTCTCAAGATTACGGAGTGCAGAAGAATACTTTTGCTTCGCCTCAGTGACCTGCTCTTCAAGTGTTTGGATACGAGCTTTTTGGGCTTCTAATGCAGCATTAATTCGCGCTTTCTCCTCGAAATATGGCCTGAAATTCATAAAATATTATGAATTAAAAATATATCAACATTTCAATACCAAAAGATAATTACTGTATTTAGTAGGTGTTATAATTATCATGCATTACTTCAAAAACCCAAAAACTACAAACCACTCCAGAACTCTGTCAATAGCGATCCCTACTTGTGAAATGCAATACTGTATGGGTATCGCTTCAAACTTATACAGTACTGGAGGTGGTCAAATACTTTTGATATTACTTAGAAGAAGCAGATATACAAAGCAAATAGAAATGCAGTAAATATTTAAAAAAAAATAAAGTAATAAAAAATAGTACCAAATATGAGATGGCCTTGCTGACATCAGAGTGCAGCCTGTGAAAGAGACAAATGCTGTGCAAACTACAAGCACTACTCATACTGAAGTGAAGAGCAAAAATCCAAGAGGCATAGCATTTCTGCAATCACAGAATAACACGCGGTAGGCTGTTAGATAACACGGTATATTTAAACATTTTCAGGTAAGTAAAATGCTGTCTGAAAACAAAAGGTTTTCTTGCAAATGCAATGTTTGTTATGTCAGTTTACAAAAACTCTAAGTATAACAGCAGTTTGCTAATTAGCTCAATATACAACTACTAGAGAATGCAAAGCGTAGTGTTTAAAATGAAGATGTGCAAATACTGTTAAGTCTGGTTTAGTAGAAAAGCTCTAATGTGTACATTTATAAAGAATTAACATTGTGAATAGTCTTGGAAATAAATTATCATCTTGCAATCTGTTTTGTACTAAAATTGGTAAAGAGGAGTTCTATGCAATCTGAAGCATTATATAATATTACCTTCATAACTTTTAATACCTTGATTTGGTTATATGCCGCTTAAGGCTATTCTGCAATTGTTGTACAAGCGCAGCAGCTGCCCTGTGTGCGGCAGCCTTAGTGCGCTGACTCACCGCGGCCGTAGCACGATCAGCTTCAGCCTTTACCCATTATAATTATTATAAAATTGTGATT
Source organism: Pontia daplidice (assembly GCA_963693355.1). Lineage (NCBI taxonomy): Eukaryota > Metazoa > Arthropoda > Insecta > Lepidoptera > Pieridae > Pontia > Pontia daplidice. Next base: position 3,379,830 of record CAVNZL010000135.1, on the reverse strand, counting down.
TTCTTTCTTAATTATTTGAATACAAATTTAATTTATTTTGATTTAATTATCATTATAATTTAGAAATCTAATTGAAACTTGTGATTTAAATATTATTTTAACTCATACAAGCTGTATAAACTTGATGACATAAACATTCATGTATACATTATAATTATTATTTATTGACCTGTTTTTAATTTTTAATCCTTACAACTTGTATACCTGATTAACTCTATGTGTTGCATGATTAAGCATTTCTTGCCAGGCAGGATCCAAGGTAAGTCCTCCATTACCGTCAGCAAGTCTGGCAAGGCCCTGCTCAGCGAGGTATACCATCTCCCTTGCTGCTGCATGGGCGCTATTAGCTTTATCATATGCAAAGTTGGCTGTTTGGAGCTCTTGAGATGTCTGTAAGTAAAAGTTAAAAATATATCACTTATTCGAGACAGCAATCGTCATTTTTAAAATACTTGAACTCACAATATTAGCTCTAAATCTTGCTTCATAGTATGGCCTAGCTTTATGCACACTTGTGCCTAGCTTTTTTGTAAGCTGTTGTATACGAAGATGCCCTTCAGCAAGTAGACGACGAAAAGCCAATCGGGCTTCATCTAGTTCAACTTCTAGTCTATTAATCTCGTCTGTGGCTGTGTTTAAACGTTCCAATTCAATCTGAAAAATTAATAAAAGTAATTACTTCTTATTAAGTTTAATTAATGTGTTACTAAAACTCGCATACATCATCATTCTTTGAAAACTTAAAAGTACAAAACAAAGGAACAAGAATGCAAATTTAACGAGTTGGAATAAATACATTTGTATGCAAATTAAATAGTTAAGAAAAACGTGGGAGTACACAATATAAAAAAAATATTTACAACATTATTTATTGATTACCTGAACTCGGGGATCTAATGTTTCTGAGCATTCTGCGCTATCGTTCATTTTTCTGTCACAAAAAGCGCATTTTATATAATCTTTAAATTATGTAGACTTGGTACTGATACTTTTAATTTCCGAAACAATATAATTAACACTATTCAGTAAATGTGAATAAATATCAACAGCTTCCAAAAAACACAAAACCTTCCTCTAGAGCATATTAATACTGCATTCTCTGAATGGAACATCATACTAAAAAATAATTAATCAAATAGTATGAATTCCCCGTACTGCGCTTATGCCAACATAACCTCTAAAATCACCAATAGCAAGCTATCAATGCAGCCAATACTGATGACTAAATAGTAACGTCATAATATTGGTCACAGCATCTACAATTATTTGGAAAATATGGAATATAAGTAATAAACAATTAAGTATAAGTAAACAATATCTTCTTTTTTTACAACTTATATCACTCTGAAAACTTACTCAAATAAAATAATAATTTATTTTGGTTAGTACAGTATTAGATTAACAACTATGGGTCATAGGAATTACTTATTAATTAGGTTATAGAAAACTGTGGGTGTGTCTTCTTCGTTGATAATTATTATTATTCTATATACTTTAAAAAAAAATTAAAAGCATTATAATTTTCGTTCTTTGGGCTGGTGCAAAGGGGCCAATTTGATTACATTTTAAAATGTCTGTAAACGTCAATTGGTTCTTTTGACATTAAGACGTTGAAAAAAATTACACTTGACACCTGTCACCTACTGCCTACTATCAAAAAAGCTTGAAGCAGTAGAAAGTTTATTATTTTCCTTCAATTTTAATAATTCTAAAGAAAAATGGTAAACTACTTTATATTATTCCTATTGGATTTAGTATAATCTTCTGGTTTTAATATTTGAAACTTATAAATTTCAGGCTACTGAGGTAGAGGAAACGATCAAAAGAATTCAAGCTCATAAAGGTGTTATGGGTGTCGTCATTGTAAATCACGAAGGTTTGATCAATATCGAATTAAATAGTATCGTAATAATGGATATAAAATTATGCCAATTTATTTCTAAAAACTCAAAAACTGCAGTAAAATTTTCGCATTTCATAATGCACTGTTTATGACTACCCTTTCATTGAGATTGTATTTTGACATTAAATTATTCTAATCTATACAGGTATACCAATAAAGAGCTCATTAGATAATGCAACTTCTGTGTTATACTCTGGACTGATAAGTCAACTAACAGAGAAAGCAAGAAATGTTGTTCGTGAAATGGTAAATTATCTAAATATTTGATTCTTTATTTACTTATAAAAATATTTAAAGGAAAAATTGTGAATAATATTCTGTTAATATTTAACAGGATTCAACAAATGAGCTGACATTCCTTAGGGTTAGGAGCAGACGCCATGAGATATTGATTGCCCCTGATCGAGAATTCATACTAATAGTTATACAAAATACATCTGACTAGTTGGGCGTAAATATTATTATTTCAATAAAGAGATGATTGCAAGCACCATAATAATTTTAAGTATTCATTTGAGGAAATCATGTATATCTTCATTCAAATACAATTTGTGGGCACATAGAACTACATAGATGTTCGCATGTGATCTGTAGTTTTTAAGTAAAAATGTATTCTTATAAATGACAAGTATTTTGTTCGGTTTTGTAGTTGATTTTTGTTTGATTAATTTCTGTGATGACTAAATTAAAGGGAAAATAATGTAAGAGTATAATTATATAAATACAATTTCATGTAACTTAAAAATTTGTCACCATAAACTGAGTTCACTAATAATGACAGGTTTCCCCAATTTAGTTTAAGCTTAATTTTTGTGGCAATTATTTATTTTAATATACTTTACACTAACAGAGTTGTTTTAATGAACTTGAAAAAATAAGTTTTGAACTAAACATATTGTTTATCACTATTTTCTGTTGTGAAAATTATAGAGATAGAAGAAATAATGAAATGCTTCAAACTTCTCTGAGTCAGTATCAGTTCACATCAAGAGATCTATTCAATTATGTTTGATAAATTAATCTCTGTGCAAAAATAAAGATTCTAATTTAATTTACTGTCAGAAGTAATAGCAAACTTAAATAATAGATAATAAACGGTTTAATATAATGTTGTAATGATACTAGCTGTAGTGTGGTGTATACGGTACAGTACGGTCGTTAGCGGAATCCGAGTGTGACGTCATCGTATTGTAGCAGCTGCAGATAACAGCTGTTAGATGTCGCTACCAGCGTGCACAACTCGTTGACTTATCATTCAAATCAAATTCTTGTGAATATTCTTCCAGTAATTTTTAGTACATTCTTCATATCATGTAAATGAAATCTTCCTCAAAAATTACTTAAAAATAAGTTGTATAACACGGATAAGTAATCTGTGGACGATTGATCATGATATTTAATTGCGTTAAATTAAGTTCAAATTTTTGTTAATCTCATTTCTTAATAAAAATTTGAAATGTAGAAGACGATCTTTCAGGAAAGCAAGAAGCTATATAAACGTGAAATTATTGAATCTATATACTATAAACAAAAACTTCCCGATGCTATCAATGAAACGTAATTTTAACCTTGTAATTGCTAAAATTGCATTTTTTTTCTTTACGGCTGTTATTTTAATAATTTGGAATTAAGATTTTTTGATATTATTGACAAGACAAGCGCTTAAAAACCGAAAAAAACAATTAAACTCTCAATACAATTTATACTAAACTTATAAACAATTACTCAATTTTAGAATCTATGCAATTTCAGCGTAGCAAAAAGATCATAAAGTACTGGTTCCACTGTAATTATTCAATCCTGTGTTATACCATGTATGTTTTTAAATATTTTATTGTTTTATGTTTTAAAGAAGCTAGAGAAGCAAGCAAAGGAAGCAAGTGTCGTAGAGTAGAAACACTGATTCAATCATAGACGCATAGAGGCATCGGGCATAGACATTGTCTTAAGTCTTGATGTTTGCTTACGCCTGTGGCTTGTGCTGTGTGCGTCGAGTACTTTGAGTGATACAATTGTTAATGTTTTTGTAATACTATACTAGTTGGAATTATTTTTATTGTGGAAAGATAACAGAGCTACACTATGGCGGAAAAGTTTGATAATGGCAGTGGAGATTTTAAAAGAAACTCCAATTCAGGGAATGACCACGAACAAGATGGCGAGGAAAGTTCCAAATTAAATGAAAAAGCCGGCGAATACATGAGGGAACTTTTAAGTGAGAAAATAAAACTTCCCACTAACAAGTTTCCCGTATCATGTCGACTTATTGATCAAGGTTCGTAATTTATATTAATTTTGGAACTTCCCTACATTGTTATCGAGATATAGGGTGATATGAGTCACAATAGGGATACGATTTTAAACATTAAAAAAATTTAAATGGTCATTGTATTTTATTTTATGTACAGTAATTAAGTTATACAATGGTTTTTAATTATTTAAACTGACTCGTCTCTTAACCCCGATTAATTCAAGTTCATTGATCTAACCTAACTGTAACGTCAGCCTTTACCACCAAATATGTATTATGCACTTATAGCTATGGCTTGGCTTGAGTTCAATAGCATCAAAGGATTTGGATGTTCAGATTTTGTTGATTAAAGTTTTATCTTTTTTACATAAACAATATATTTAAAAAGCTTACTTTTTCAAATTAAACATCTAATTATGGGATGCTATCTAGAAGGCCAATCGTCGAATCAAGGCCTAGACCTATGTTGTTCAGGCATTAGATGAAATAAAAAATACTGCTTGCATTAAGAAATAATAGTTGCAATTATTCATTGTTGTTGGTCTGAAATTCTACTATAATTTAATTCATAAAATCAATAATCTGAGACTTAGAAACATTCATTATTATACATATATTTTCAACTACTCAACTCATTGCTTGTATTACAGAAGTTGAACGACTCCAAGCTTCTGGCAGAATTCCTCTTAGGGACAATAAGTATGTGGATGTATTCCGTGAGAAACCTGTCAAGGTTACAGTCAAAGTGCTGGTTCCTAATAAGGAACATCCAAAGGTAATATTGATGAAGAGTTATAACTATCATATTTTCTATATAAAATAATTGTAATTCAAGATCGTATTTATTTCTTCTATAAAGTAATATCTGTGATCTTCATTAGATCATAGAACTAAAAGAAGTTTATTTTTGTAGTTCAACTTTGTTGGAAAACTGCTTGGCCCAAAGGGTAACACAATGAAACAGTTGCAAGAAGAGACAATGTGTAAAATGGCTATACTCGGTCGGGGCTCTATGAGGGATAGGTAAGTACCTAGTAAAATGAAACAACTCGACAATTCATACTCTGTGACAGGATATGTACTAAAGCAGTTTCAAGTATAAACTTATACAGTTGCATAATTTTATAGGAACAAGGAAGAGGAACTACGCAACTCCTTGGACCCCAAATATGCTCACCTCTCTGATGAGTTGCATGTTGAAGTGTCAGCACTGGCTCCACCTGCAGAGGCACATGCAAGGATTGCATATGCACTCGCTGAAGTCAAGAAGTACTTAATCCCAGATGGGCCAGACATGATGCGTCCACCGATGCGCGATATGATGGACAGAGGTGAGCCAAGTTTTTTGTCACAATTTGCTTGGATGCTTTGTAGGTGATAGATCTGTTTAATTTTAATTTGTATGCTTTTAAATTTTACAAATAGTTAACTTGGCAAATTTGCTATGTACACTCAGTCTGAATTATTTTTTATACATTTAGACAAACAAATTCTATAAAACACTAACAATTCCAAATTAAACACACTATGTTACCTATGTTTCAAAATATATATATCGGTAATTAAATCATTGTAAATGCACTATGAACTAAAGTACACTCGTGTTTCTCTCAATTTATATGGTATCACTAAAAACACAAATTATTTAACAAGACTGATTTTTTGTATGAACATAGGCGAAACAGGCTATCAATGATAAAACTCATATACACACAGACACAAATAAATCCAAAACACCATCTATTACGACTCAATGCCACATGAAGACATGGTTTCCACATCACTTATTTATCCTTATCTCCGATCCCAATATCAAAGTCTACTTATAAACAAAGTAAATAATAATAACCACTACAGTTAGGTAGGACCTAAATAAATATTCGGAGCTTTGTTGCCAGATGCAGGCTCCCAAAGAGCCCCTCTCCTGCAACTGCCAGAGCACTCGCAGGGCGCTAAGGCAGTTGTATACAGTGCACGCACCCTTACGAACCGCTCAGTTTCTTATCAAGGTCCCGTGACTCAAGGTTCGATCTTTCTATTATGCCTTTCAATCCTTTCAATTGTTCGTGACTTTGTAAACACACAAAGTTGTAAGACAGATGTTACACTACAGACTGTAAAGTAAAAAGTAATTACTTACATTTTAATATATTTTGGGTTAGTTCTCGTAAAATTCATGTATTTTTGTCTTTTAGGGCTTACAATTATTTCAAAGCAGTTTTTATATTGTTTGTGATGAAATTATATTACAATTAAATGCCGTCTTGATCATCGACAAAAGTCTCTTAGGGCATTGAATTTCGGGCGATAGAACTTGGGTGCCTTCAAAAGGAAAGCGTATCAATTCCCTAAAAACCCGGCAACACATCTGTAAGCCTTTGGGCATTGCAGGTTTACATGGGCGGCGCAGGTGACCTGTCTGCTCATATAAAAAAATTAAATTCCAAATTATTATTAACACAAAAATATCAAATAAATCAAGTCCAGCTGATGTTACAAAACAACAATACATAAAAAAATAATTAAAAAAAAAAAAAAAATATATATACATATTTGTTGCAAGTCGAGTAAATCGTAACTTATTAAATTTAGTCAAAGTTTGATTTCGCTTCGGATATAAATTGTCTATTTGTATTTTTCCCCCTCGTACTCCGCCTCTTGGTCCCTAAAACCAAGACGGTGGCCAACATGCTGGCAAAATATTTTCTGGGAAGAATTCGTCCAATTACCCGCCCGCCACAGGGGCCCTTAATTTAAACAACCTATAAACAAAACCTAAAAACAACACCTAGATATATAAGCTGCTATTAAAGTTAAAAAAAAGTGCTACGTTAATGGAGGGCAATCCAATCGTTTGATATAAACATTCTTTTGTTTTGATAAGATGGCATTATTGTAGGCCCTAAATTAAAAATAGGTTAGTGCATGAGCTTTTACTTGAGTGCTTTGGTTTCATGAATGTATTGAGTATACCGAGCCTAGGGAGTTTTAGATGGGCTGAATGAATGTTCTTGCATTGTTGCAGCAGGGCCTCTACCGATGCCTCGTCCGCCAGGCCCGCGGATGCCGCCCGCCCGCTCCATGGCCCCGGCCAAGACCAAGGTGTTCAGCATCCTGGACCGAGCACGCAATGCCATGGAGAGCTCCTATGGATATGACGACTATCCGATGCCAGAACCCGTAACTATCCCATTTCTAAAATATTCCCCCAAGTACAGCTTATATGACTCTTTTAATCAACTATTCTTCATTTGTTAATAAATTATTCGTCGTATTTGTGGCTCTGCAGGTGCCAGGTTAACACCCCAGTGTCTTTTTTGGTACCTGATAAAAGGAAAAAAGTAGCGTACCTTGATATTGAATTTGTTCCAGGCTCGTCCCCCCCCGCCAAGCCGACAAGCCCCAGAGCCCGACTACTTCTACGAAAGGGGCGGCGGCTCCGACCAGTTCTATGAGGAAGACGGCTATTATAAGGTAAACGGTCTCTCTCTCTCTCTCTCTCTTTCTTTGTCTGCCCTTTACATTCATTGAATATTTGCGATTTACTATTTCCAGAGCGAGGAGCCCCGCGAGTACAAAGCGTCGGCCCGAGACGTGGGCACGCGAAGGTCGGGCCCCCCGGCCAGGAACTACAATAGGCCCGCGCCCTATCAGCGACAGCAGAAGTATGTGTAGACGCACTTACTTATTTTTATTTTGTTATGGGTCTCATTGCCTTCCGGGGCTCTCCTGCAGGTATTACACATTTATTTTCTATTCTTTTATTCGTGTCTTTTCACAAAGTTTTGTGTCTGTTTCACTGATGCTTCTATTTAAAATTTATGTCAATTTAATTAATATTCAATAATGTTTAAGATTCAATATAACAAAAATTGCTCAAAATATAACACAAATACTTTGATAAATCTAAAAGCTTCAATTAATTAAAGCGTTATCAACAAAACTATTACTAAATAATATATTTAAACCTCTAATGCCCAATTAAAATTTGTCTAATTTAATATATAACTAAATTTACAGGACTCATAAGAAACATTCGCAATAAAATGCGAAAAAACATTTTCGGACAAACTACAAATTGAAGACAAATCCACAAAGTCATCATATATTAATATGATATAAAAAATCCATAATAAAATGCAAAAAATGAATGAATGAAAAAATAATTTTCCGTACAATTGTGGAGATATTAAATATATTGTAATGTATAAGTTCGACCTGACTTAAACTTTATAACCGAATCAAATAGATGTCTTCTATTTGCACCATTTTTGACATTTAAACAAAATACTCTGACCGTCTTTAACCAAGGCGAAACGGTTTGTGTGGTACAAAAAAACACTCCTTTCAAAATATTTTATTGCAAAATAAATAAATCTAATTGTGTGTTGGTTTTGCGTAGAAATTATGAAGGAACAAAGAAATTAACTTGAAAATCATTAATCTTAAGGTAGATTTACTCTCAACATGTTTTGAATGCACTGCGAATCGTGAAGCATGTTTCTATAGATTTAAAAATAATTTCATTCTTGTGTCTTCGAAATAAACTGTCTTAAAAACAATAATCGATTTTTAATACAACAACCCCTTTTTGTTTTGCGACTGGCCATTTTGAACCCTTATTGAATTGTATTATATTTAAAACAGTTTTCTGCAAAACTAAAATCACAATAGATGATAGTTTTAGCCCTCATACTAAATATGACAAATAATTGTTATCTCGAAGCAAATACACTTCGTCATAAAAAACGATTCCCAAAGTTTGTAATGTATCAATGTTTTATAAATTTGTATTAAATGAAATTCACTGAAAAATCGGTATTAAATTGTAACAAAGAAAACCGACTTCAGACAAGAACTAAATAACTGGACCAGGTAATATAAATTTAATCTATAAATCATTTTTTGGAACCGGTTAAAAATGTTAAAATGTATTAAAAATTCGTATGTTGTTAAGTGATATCTAAACAGGGCAATCCGGGATTAACTAAACACGAAAATTCCAAATTTGGACGGACATTGGAGGTAGGTAAAAATGTACGGAAATGACACGCTTACCATTAAAACATAAAACGGAAAAAGTAAATCTCAAAATGTGTATAATTAAAGTGATAATGAGATAAATTATTTTAAAAAGTTTGAAATGTGTAAAGGACTTGTGCATTGCAGGGCGTCAGCAATCCAAACGAGGGCTGGAGACAAGAAGCTAGCAGGTGTATTGATCTTAATTTTGGAAATAATAAGAGATTTACAAAAAACACCTTGTTTTTATTTCTTGATCCCAACATATCATACGTGGAAAGTCACATTTGTAGCCATTATTTCAATGGTACTTCTAGTCACAATCAAATATATTATATGTTATACGAATAGAAATTGTGAGTTTAGGGACCCATGTGAGACTTATTCACGTTTTCGAATTGTACGTTCAGGTGTTAGTAAAGACTTGTAAATGTAGCCTTTAAACTCATTTATTTAAGAAAATAAAAAAAATCGTCTCCAAAATCGTAAGTGAGTAAGATTAAAACATTTTAGGTTTTTATAGTTTAGTTTTTTCAATAAGGAGAATGAAACGTATTGTGTGTTAATTAGTTTGTTGATGTAACATGATAATAATTTTTGGAGGTCGGTGCTAAAACTCTACTTCAGTAATCAAAGCGCTGCTCATATTTGTGAATTAATGTTAAATTGATGACTATTTCGAAAAAGTAAATATATATTATGTTTATATATTTGAATGAATATTTTATTTTTTCAAAAGTTCCAAAGCCTCAAATAAAATATGAATAATCTACTACAGAAATTATAGGGTTGTCACAGTTCCCAGCAAATAATATTGTATATAAGAATACATTTTTAATTATTTAGTGGAAATGAAGCTTATTAATTATGGGTCATATAAACTTTATTAACAAGTAATACTACAATGGTCATTAAGATTAGCTATAAATATGGTATTTTAGGTGCTTTTATGTTTGCTTTTATTTCGAGAGTGCTGCATTACGATGATATTGAACTCGGAATGCGGTGCCGTCATGATTTCCAATTTCTTTGTTGTCAATCTTAAAATTAGTACCTCGTCGAAGGGATCCTGGGCAAAGAAAAACATTCTATAATAATAAGTGTAATTTCCGGATATCTTCTGACAGCCGCGTTGGTTCAAAGTAAAAAAAAATATAACCAAGGCCTAACACTAACAAGAGATAAAGATAAATATCAGATATATTCATTCAAATAAAAATTCGAAGTAAAGCTTTAATTAATTAAAAATTTATCTCCTTCTTTCATAATAAGTAAAGCTGAGTATTATGAGATTGAACTACTCTTCGTTGCTGTCAGTGCGTGCGATTTCCTCCGTCTCGTACTTACCAAATCTTTAATAGAGGCTTGTGTCATAGCGCCGAGTCTACGCATAGCAGTTCCATAGCTGGTTGCATTCATCAAATTGATATTGGTTAAAATCGGTTCCCCTAAAGTTGAGGATAATTCAAACCACCAGTTTGTAATCAATTATAAGTTATGAGGCCTATATATCTAAAAATAATCGACAAGTTCACCCAAAGCGACATGTATTTATTTGTGACTGGATCCCTGAGGTATACAGGCCATTAGAAAATTGGATTTGAGAATTGTAGCATATACATTCAAGGAAAAATTCTGGCTTCACGATCAATCGTCACAACTAATAATCGCAATAAATATTAAGTGTTATATCTAAAAAAAACTGATTTTGTGGAATTGAATTGAGAGCTATAATAATTATAATTAATGCAGTCTCATCAAAAAGAGGATATTATTTATTCATAAACAAAGCTCAAACTAATAACGAGGTACCTTCTTTGTTAGTCATAATAACACCTTCCACAGAGTCATCCTCCATTATTCGATCGACTATTGGATTTATTTCGTTTAATGAGGCGGTCTATAAACAAATTGCGAATTATAAATTTCCTAACGACGTGAAATTCAACGTTTCTTTACGTGAACATAGCTGACACTAAATACTCACTGTTCTTACAAGCCATTCGTCATGGAAATTCTTTAGTAGGTTAGATATTATTTTCATTGCTTGTAGCTGAAAATTTAACAAAAATCGTGCAATATGAAGCACTTCGATTGCCGATAAGTGCAAGTGGCTGTTAATTATTATATTCGAGAATTAAAATTGACTAAACCTTCTTACTTTGTTTTGTTTAAACTAACAAATTATTTTCTATCGCCTGGGGGTTTAATACGATTATTTCGAGTACGATGCAAAACTGCACACGCATTGAAATCTTCGTTTCCCGTCACTATAATCTCCATCGAGTTGGTCTCGACTCTAAATGCCAGCAAGTCGTCCAAAACATCCTGATGGCCACGGATAGTCTTTTAATATAGGCAACGTTACACTATTTCTTAAAAACTACTAAAATTTTTGTAACAGCTCGCATCAGCCTAAGCTTCGCTTAATTACCCACAAATCTAAACTTGCGGGTAACTAAAATGGCTTGCTCGTTATATTATAAACAAGATATTATTCTTGGAAGAAAACTTAACTACTCCTAAAGTATTTAGGATTTAGGAAGCAGATAATAATCTTAAGAAAATGTTCACTTTTAAAAATTTACATACAATTTCACTGATTGCCCTTCTAAAAGCCGAAGCCATTGGCGGTAATGTATTTGCTAAAATATGCGATATAGTCTCCGGCACTGTAGTTAATTCAATGAAGCCTGCAAACGTTTCTTCATTTACTAACGAAATCTAATTACGCTTGGAATTCACGAAATACAATAATTTGAGAAGCGGTTAGATATTGGAGTAATCTATTTATCATTAATGGCCTAAATAAGCTCAGCTTGAAGAAGCACACAAGTTATTATTGTTTGCCTGCGACTCTGCGAACATCTAAATGACGGATTCAAGTCTGTGGGTTGGTATAGAAGGTTCTATCCAACGTCTTCTGAGAGGCCGACTTGGCAGCAAAGTCTTTGACGAGTGACTACAGACTATATTCGGTTTTTCTGTCATGATATATAGACTACATCAGCGTCTTTTAAATTATGTTTGACAACGATTTTAACATTGTTTAGCTTATTCCACATTCGCAAATAAACTAGGCTTTTTTGTGCCACGCATTACTAAAGGCATACCGTTTCGAAAATACATAATTCCCATCACGTTTGGACGCTCTTCAATACGATTTATTGCCTCGATCGTGTGCGCTGAAAATTCCTGAAAGTGGCCATTAACGCACTTTACGTTATTAATACAGTTTCGTTTGATTGAATTTCACGTTATAATAAATATTGCAATACATTTTTTATGTCTAATATGGGGATGAAACATTAATTTATGTTCAGTTACATCATTAATCAGTATCTCTGTGTCTACGTCATAGGATATAGTGATTAAATATTATAATATTTTTGTGCATCTGAATAGAAGAGATAATAGTTTTAACTTACGGCAGGCATTTCCTTGTCAGGAATTTTTCTTTTTATCATTTTGGACATTATATTTGTAAAATATAAATATAAAAAGTTAAAACAAATAAAATAGCCAATTGGAATCAAGTTGGCTTAGATTTAATGCGATGGCCTAAATTAAAAAGATTAAAATAAATAAGTAAAACTGTTACTATCATTACCAATTAAAGAAGCCTATTTTTACATATCACTAGATATATTTCTATAGTGTTCCCAGTTTCCTTTCTAATCGGGCTAATACTTCCTTAATGGATTCTATGTCCATAGATAATTGATCTACTTTGACATTTAATTTCTCAATTGGGCACTTTACCAGTTCATTATTTTCAGATATTTGTTCTTTCACATGTAAAATACCATTATCTACATCAGCGAAGCGTTTTTGAATGTCTTCTAGCTTAAACTTTTGAATAATTTTGTTATCCTGATCCACCAAATTTAATTTTCCTTCTTGTGATTTTTCTATGTTTATAATAGCTTCATGCATATCATCAATTTTAGTTCTAAACTCCTTCATATCAATTTCTTCTTCTTTCATTTCCTTTTGTTCTTGTGCTATGGTTAAAATAGCATCCCTTATGTATGTGGGAAGCAGCTTATAATATTTCCATCTTGGCCTTCCAGGACACAGAGTTATTTGCTTAATTACCTTTCTTTTGTTTTTAATGTGCTCATTCACTTTTCTTGGTAGAATCGAGTTAAAAAATCGATTGTATACTAAGTTATCTAATGTTGAAAGGAACTCTACGCGTTTCGCCAGTCTATCAATGTTTCCTAATATTTCTAAATCATTTATATCGCTAACAGCAACACCGACCATGAGGTTCATTAAAACTATCGCAGCTAATACGAGAAATACTAAGAAAATCAACCGGATAACAACTATTGATGTTGCCAGCTCCTGGGTATGATCTTTATCAAACAAAGCTTCATAGTCAAACTCTGATGTCATCATTACCATCGTCTTAACAAATGAAGCCCACGGACTTTCGAATGGGATTTTTGATCGAAATTGTATCATAAAGCTTAATGAAAATCCAATGACCAAAAAGGCGAAAGTCAAAAGTATCTGAAACAGAAATTTATTTTGATAAATCAATGTTAAACTAATGAAGCGCGAGGCAATATAAAAATGAGCTTACTTTTACAACATTTGAAGCGACTTTCCCAAACATAAGTACATAATAACCCCAATTAGGGAATCTTGAGAGCAAAAACATAAGTTCTATCCAAGATAGAATAAGTGCTAAAGTAGCAATATGTCTTGACCATTCAATGTCCGCAGACATTGCTACCGATGTCGGAAGGATTATTGAAAAAACAACGGATCCAAACTTTATCCAAGTTTCCATTTGAAAGAAATATCTTGTGCTTTTAACATTCATATATAATATTTCCTGAAACAAAAGTATTGATATTAGATGTGGTTTCAAATGAAAAATCTATTATTCAGATAAAACTTACTTGTAAGACAATCAAACAGACAGTAACATAAATAAAGTAGCTCCAAATAGACGGCCCAAGACAAGCCGGAGGGCTTTCATTTGTGTCTTTGTAAAAGAAGACCGAAATTATGAATATTGTCACAGATGATACAAAAAGAGCATAAACGGCTATAATGGTGTAGAAAAATGGTAATAAAGCTTTCCATTTCAAGTAAAGAAAGCTTTCAAGAAGCGGATGTACCAAAAGTCTCTTCTGACCGTATCTGTTGCCAGTTTGCAGCAGAGCTTCGACGATTTTCATTTGTTCCATTTCACAAACTGTTGGCATCAATATTCTGTAGTCGACGGTTATCTCACAATTTGCATCCTCAAAGTATTGACAGTTGCAAATGATATACGAGTCAAAAACATCGTCCAGGAATTCTGTTGGCTTGGATAAATTATTAATAATCATTTCGATTGCTGTTCGCTTGGTTTTTCTTGGATTTTCCGTGTGTTGTGATAAATCTGCTCCATGTTGTAGAAGTAATAGAATGACATCTCGACTTCCAAAATAGCTAGCAGTGTGTAGTGGATACCAGCCTTTATCATTGAATTCGTCTAAAGTCGTACTATCGAACTTAATTATCAAGCGGGCGACATCCAAAAAGTTATTTTCAGCAGCCAAGTGTAATGGCGTCGATGAGTGATGTGGATTGTTCGTAGTCCTCAATTTAATATCAGCCCCATTAGATAAAAGCAATTCGACACAGTCTAAACTATTGCATGAAACCGCGAAATGGATGGGCCCAAAACCTTTTTTATCACCAGTAGTGATGGAATTTATCATTTTAAATAATTCTTCAACATATTCTTTTTCCAATAATGTCTTCAGAATATCTTTGTGACCATGCTCTGCAGCTGTGTGTAAAACATTCACATTGCCCGGTAGTGTGATATGAATGGAAGCTCCTTCTTCGAGGAGAGTCTTTACACAGTCGTGGTGACCGTTTATAATCGACTGAAATAAAGGTGTTTCGCCTTTCTCGTTATGACTGTCGAGAATGCCTTGTTGCTTGGCTACGCTCAATAGTTCTTTGAGAACGTCTAAGTTTCCTAGAGATGCTGCTGAATGAATTGGTGTTTCGCCATCATTGGCCTGAAATTAATTTTAATACATTAATTCAAATTTGTAATTTTGTGATGGCACATTGGCTTCATGTCATGTTCATTTCATAAATATTGATATTTTCAATTTCATTACAAAGCCTACCTTCAAAGTAACATCTGCACCTGCTTCAAGAGCAATACAAACACCAGCCACCCATGAGTCTTCTACGGCTACTTGGAGCACTGTGTGACCATCCCTATCTTTCACGTCAACTACGGCTGATAGAGGATCTGCATCCTTGTATGGATAGTTGGCTAACACCTGCAACATAATTCTTTTCGTATAAAATATAATTACTAACATTTTGTTCTCACACTTTTAATAATTAAAAGCCTGATTAGATATAGAAGATTAATCAATTTACCTGTAAAGCTTGCTCTAATTGCTTCTTAACGCATAGATGAAGCGGCGTTTGACCTGCTGAATTCAAGCAAGCCACGGATACGCCAATATCTAGAAGTTGTTTGATACTGTCAATGTTAGATAATTCTACAGCCGTATGGAGGGGCGTGTCCATATGATTTATGCCGTGTGATTTCATTGAGTTGTGTGATCCCCCCCTTTTAATAAGCATACTGATGATCTTGGTAAAGCTGAAACAATAACTCTTTGATGTTACGATGATCCTACTTTATTTCCTGATAGAACAATCTACCAGGAATATTCATCGAACACTGTTTTTTGAGACAACTTCCTGAGGATGCTTCGGTGTCGGGGCGAAACGTACGTCAAGTGTTGAGGGGTTTTTTCGCGGATGCTGGTAGATTGGTCTATTAGAGATTTGTACTATGGACTATCGCAATTAATTTTACTGTATTATATATTTATATTATTCTCTATATTTTCTGGCAAGAGAATAAACAAAACCACACCCTACTAACTTTTCAGGGTTGATGTCTTCATGATGGTGTGCTGATCCCACACAATCCAAGGTTGTTCGTCCAAGAACGTCAGTAATATTTGGATCAGCCCCAGCTGCCAGAAGTAGTCTCGAGCAACTCAGTCTTGCGCAAGACACCGCCACGTGTAGAGGCGTCCAGCCGGGTTGGAGTTGCGGTAACTATAAATTAATTAGATTTGAGAAGAATTCACCTGATATAACAGTTTTGTTTCAAACTTAAACTTACGATTTTGTACCATATAATTTAAGTGCAAAACTCTTATCATAATTAATATTTAAGGTAAAAAGGTCACTCTTCGTCGAGCATCAAAGCAAAGTCAAAGTCAAATTATTATTCAAATAGGATCTTTACTTCACCTTTGCAGTACTTAAAACTAAATTTATAGGCTTGTTCACTAACGCGCCCGAGTCTGAGAAGAACGCAGAAACTCAGTCGGGTTTGTCTTTTTTTGATATGCTTAAACTTTTAATTTTTTAGAACAGAGACATTAAATGTGTTTAATCTCTTTAAAACCCTTACAACTTTCCATGTTGTTACGGGGTATGATTGATACAGAAAATTATTTTTAGAGTTAAGAAGATATAAGACAACTTACACTGCCCTTAATGCTCATGCAGTTGTGGTCAATATCATCCATCCAACATTTCGGCAACACTGTGTCAACTTCTTCCACGTCACACCTCACATTCACCATATTCTTCATGACTGGACACATTCTTCTGACGTCTTCCTCAGCCTCAGAAGACATATCATCTGTATCCACTCTCTTTTGCATATCTGTTTAAATGTAATGCAGGTTATCTATACCATCATTTTCTGCATTGATTGTCATTCTGAAAATTAAACTTGTGCGTTCGAAACTCAACTTTTTACGAGTGAATACCTCGTTTGATGTAGGAAAACATTATGGCTATTTTTGGTTTAACAATGAATGCTGAGTGAAATAAGAACAGATCACCTTTATAGAAAAAAGTTTTAATACAATAGATATTGTTATAAAGCAGATTAAATATATGCATCAGCTAATATCAAATGTAAAATTTACAAATGTTATCACTTTGGTACTCCGCTGTATATGAAACATTAGCTTTGAGCAATAAAACATCACCTTCAGGAAAGTCCAAGAGAATGGCCAGCTGCCTTGCATTTCCTGCATATGCAGCGAGATGCAAGGGGGTTCTGCCATACTTATCAAGACGATTTTTATCCGCTCCAAACTTGAGTAGAAGACTTAAAGCGTCACCTCCAGTCAAAGCTGCCAGATGACACGCTGATACATTGTCGAGACGGCATGTTACGTTCGGGTTTGCCCCTTCTACTAGTAACCTGTGATGGACTTTAGATGAATAAGTGCTACTGCTATTCGTATCATATTGATAAAACTTAGGTACATTTTCTTTGCACTTTCCTATTATATTTTATTCTGTTGGTACCTCTATTAAATTCACATATTCGGTTTTCTGTAGACCTTATAATGCATTATTTAGGTAATTACAATAGTTAAATCTACAAATGCAAAATCTTTTTTATAGAATATATATAAAATGCTTACATTTCTACACCTTCTACATTGTAAGACTCGATGGCTTCCAATAGATCCGTATTGAGTCTGCGAAGGCGGCGGTCATTACGTCTAGTGTTTACGGTACACTGTTCAACTTCCGGCGAGGAAGGATCCCTAGGTGCGATCTGGAAATTATGTCTTCTGAAAAGTTTACATTAGAAATTATTTGCCTCTATTTTCCATAAATCTCTAAAATTAAAAGTGTCAAATTGATTAGTTGTTTTTGACTTTATATATTTGATTTAGTATATAAATAAGTTTTAAATGAATAATATAAGTATACCTTGCGACATCGTTACGTGATACTATATCAGCACCATTAGACATTGTTGTAAGGAGAGGTAAGTCACAGCGTCCGTCTGAGTCACCATTCTCAATATCTAGAAAACACATTGAAATGGATATATCTTGAATACATACCAAGCTTAGGCACGCAAATTTGGAAGCAATACAATAAAAAACACAAAAATAAACAAAAGATTAAACTTATTTACATTCTTTAGTTAGGAAATATTGTTAATATTTTACGTGTATCATATCGTAAGCTAGCAAATAAAGCTATCTATTCTTTTATAACTATGTCTAAAACTTAGGGGTAGAAATAATACAGGAAGATCAGAGGCGGGATCGTAGGAGCAGGGAGCAAATTGCTTTGCAACCGTCCACTTATGCCAAAGCACAAAGAAAGTAGTTTGTATTACTTTCACTTGTCATGTTGTCCAGTGGCGTCCTTAATTCGTGTCCTTAGACAGTCTCGGGGCGGTTTAGGTTCGTAATTTTGCAGTTAATTTTGGTAGCTTTTTGCGGTATCAGTTAATTTTCGTCCCGCCGTAATATTCTATCTAGCTTATTTTATTATGTTCAAAAAATATTAAATGATTAATATATTTGTCTGAAACATACAAATTGTCGTTGTAAACATACAAATGTTTCGTATCTACTATACAAAGCAAACATTCTGTAATATAAAAGAGTAGGCAGCAAAAACAGTTTACTGTTAACTTATAATTTGTATAATATTTGGCGTGTTTTCTCCTCTTGCCATTATTTCTTTATTAAGCCATTTTTAAGGAGATATTGGAGGAATCCATTTTTTAACAATTGGGAAGGAGAAACAAACTTAATTTACATCGCCTAAAGTTAGTAAGAATAAGGAGGAGATATTGTTATTTAATTTTCTATTAGCTTTTTTAATATTAAAATAAGCGGCACAGTTAAATTTCGGGCGATTTTTCATCTCAACTGTCCATTACTTGTCAGGTTGCACCCTCCGATGATGCGCCTGCGCCTCTCATTCTATCAATCCTCACTGCTAGCTTAACCCAAACCTGGTTCCAAAGACAAATACCACGCTATCTTCTATTTCATTAGTACTTCATCCGTTCTTCTGACATGGTTTCTGACATCAGCAGTCAGTTATAGATTTTCTCGTACTGATAGTGTTAAAATTGAAAATTAATCGTTTTTAGAACTGATTAAAATTATATGCTCTTCAGAGACTCGTGAATAAACGTCTTAAGCTGGCCCACATTGTCACTCATTACAGAATAAACTTACAAACAACTTGTTATGCTATAATTCATTTTTATATTTTTTCTTTATAGCATTAAGGGTTTTATTTATTAGATATAATTATTCATAGTATGGCAGAGATATTGTATTGACAATGCGAGTTAAAATAATATACAATGGTTAGCACATTTACAATTGGATGATATTTCATCAATGAAAAACAATTAAGTAAGAAAACACCGAAGGACGTGGGACCAAAATGATGGAAGTAAACATTGGCAACACTTTGAGGAACATGCCTATTTGTGGTAACGGTGTACAACTCACCTCTGATAAACAACGAAGAAAACATTGCTGTTGTTTAGATTTTCCTGGATATATATTTAAAGTTACACTTATTTAGAATCCATTGTGTTACCAAATTATTTCCTTATTTTTTAGTTCACACGATCAATATCTCTCATGGTTATCGCATGACTAACTCGTAAACAAACATTGTACATAACCTATTGAAGGCCATATGCGCACGCGCAACATTGTAAACCAATTACGTATACATACACTACTACAACACTAATAATGATGTCCTATAAAACTTAAGGCTATATTTACGCTAAGAAGTTCTTTTACGTTGACATATGTATAAAAGGTGCAATAGATGACGTAATGTAACGTGATTTTAACATCTCAATGAAAATCTTTAACTATAACTTTGAGATTTTTTATTTTTAGTATTAATATTTCATATTAATATCTTTCCTTCTACACGATATATCTAGCTAAATATTATAAAATATATTTGTGTCGATCGTGCAGTACTAAAATTGAAAGCATCTGTAATTTTCTTAAAAAATACTTTGAAAGGTAACCAATACCTCGCGATGAGTAAACTAAGTACAACCAAGCCCCAGGGAAGCTATCTGTTTATCTTTTCTTATTCTTAATGAAAATATTACGTTACGCAAATCGTTTGAATTATTATATATATACCTATAAATCTTTGATAATAATGTTATTCTTTTAAATGTCAAAAGTATATAAAATAAAATAAATATTAAAATACGTTTAATGAGTTATTTACAGAGAAGTTCTAGTAGACGTACATTTCAAATATTATTTACTTAACTTGCTTTCTAATCTTGTTAAAAATTGTTTGATATTTTCAATCTCAGTTGAAATTTGGTTCAATTGCTTGCGTAAATCGTTAACCGGGGTTTTAGTTTCTTCAATGAAATTTGAAACTTCATCTTTAACATTGTCCATACCATGGTCTAACACAGCTAAACGTTTCATGATCTCCTCATATTTCATTTTTTTAAGTAGCGGCTTCTCTGCGTTTTCCACGTGAGAGATTTGTTCATTCTTGTTTTCGAATTTAAGAACAGCCGAATGCATTTCATCGATTTTCTTTTTAAACTCTTCCATGTTTATTTCGTCGTCCTTTTGTTTCATTTTCTCTTGCGCTATTGTGAAAATTGATTCCCTTAGATGACTCGGCAGAGCCTTGTAATACTTCCAGCTTGATTTTCCCGGAGCGAGTGTTATCATGTTAACGACTCGCCTTTTCCTTTTTATGCCTTCTATTATTCTATTGGGCAATATGAAGACGAAAATTCTATTATAAACCAAATTGTCTAGTGTAGACAAAAACTGCACCTGCTTTCCTAATCTATCTATATTTCCCAGCATGGCTAAGTCGTTTATATCGCTGACAGCAACGCCCACCAATAAATTCATGATTACAATAGCTGCTAGTATAAGAAATATTAGAAAAATGAAGCGGACAATAATCAAAGACGTCGCTAGTTCTCTTGAGTTCTCTTGGTCGAAAAGCGCTTGGTAGTCGAATTCTGACGTCATCATTACCACGGTTTTCACGAACGCAGCCCACGGACTTTCAAAGGGAATTTGGGTGTGAAACTGTATCATGAAACTTAGCGAAAATCCAACGATGATAAAGACAAATGTTAATAAAATCTGAAAAGAACAAAATCTCAAGTTGTAAAAAATTCATCATATCTCTGTTCGGTAAATAATTTTCTTGAAACGATGATTATTTTACGATATAATCATCGTTTCAAGAAAATTGAGCTAAATATTACAATATACCTCCTAGACCTTATTGTTTATATATTTTTTTCTTTACCAGGATTCTATTTTAGACCATTTGCCGAACTATTAATAAAAATTAAGGTAGAATTGCTAGCTTACCTTAACAACATTGATAGCTACTTTTCCAAACATTAGGACATAGTAGCCCCAGCTAGGGAAGCGTGATAATAAAAACATAAGCTCTATCCACGAAAACAGGAGTGCCAAAGTAGCGATATGCCTAGGCCAGTCTGCGTTCTCAGCCAATTTTAAAGATAAGGGCAGAGTCACAGCAAGGCAGATCGACCCGAACTTTATCCATGTTTCCATTTCTCGAAAATATCTTTTGCTGCCAACATTCATATATAATATTTCCTGTGACAAAGAAATGAATGTAAATCACCTTTTAATCGAGATGTATGAGTCATGAATTCAACAGATAAGATTGTCTTACCTGCAGTATTACTAAAACTACGGATACATATACAACATTGGCCCAGATAACAGGAGATAGGAACACAGGTGGACTACTGCCTGTGTCCTTATAAAAGAAAACGGACATCGTAAAAATTGTTAATGAAGAAACCAAAATGGAGTATAAAATCACTATAACGTAGAAAAATGGCAGCAAAGCTTTCCACTTCAAATGCAAGAAGCTCTCCACCAGGGGATGTATGAGCAATTTCTTTTGCCCGTATCTATTCCCAGTTTTAAGCAGAGCTTCGATCACTTTCATTTGCTCCATTTCACAAATCGTGGGCATGAGAATCCTATAGTCAATACAGATTTCACAGCTCGAGTCGTGAAGGTTTGGACAGTTGGAATTTATGTAAGAATCGAAAATCTTGGACATGAATTCGGTTGGCATGGATAATGTGTTTAAAATCATGTCAATAGCCGTTTGTCTAAATTTTCGCGGACCATCGGTGTATACCGATAAGTCTGCACCTTCTTGAAGCAGAAATGTTATGACATCCCTACTGCCATGGTGACTAGCTGTGTGCAGGGGAAACCAGCCTTTGCTGTTCACTTCGTGTATTGTGGTTTTGTCGAATTTCACAATAAATTTAACCACATCAATAAGATTCTCCATAGCTGCAAGATGTAACGGCGTGGAACAAGAGTACGGACTATCCGTAGTCCTCAATCGTACATCTGCATTTTTCGAAAGCAAAAGCTCGATGCAGTCAACGCTATTAGTCATTACGGCATAATGTATTGGACCAAAGCCTTTACAATCACCAGCAGACAGCGAGTCTATTATTGTTATAGCTTCTCCCCCGTTGTGTTCTAACAGAATTCTTAATATTTCTGCATAGCCATACTCAGCCGCTTTATGCAGCACACTCACTTCGCCTGGTAATTTAATTTTAACGGACGCTCCTTCTTCCAATAAAGCTTGAACGCAGTCTGTATGCCCATTGACGATTGATTTAAACAACGGTGTCTCCCCAGCTTCATTCTGCCAGTCAACAATGCCTTTTTGTCGAGCTACACTCAATATTTCCAACAGCACATCTATGTTTCCAATATCAGCTGCTGAGTGGACTGGAGTATCACCGTCATTTGCCTGAAAATAAACAAAGCTATACAAGAATTCCTTTCAATGAAAAATAAGTATACATTCTTACTTTAAGCGCAACGTCGGCTCCGGCTTCCAAGGCAATGCATACACCGGGCACCCAGGCTGCATCGATAGCCTCTTGAAGTACTGTATAGCCATCCTTATCCTTAACGTCGATCATCGCTGTCAAAGGGTCTGCATTTAAATATTCGTAGTTTGCCATTACCTGAAATATATATATTTTCGGATATAGACTCGATATCATTTTCAAACATAATCGGGTTAATATTATTATTATGGTTAAGAGTTTGTCCTTCAAGCACGACTACCTGTAAAGGTTCCTCCAACTTCTTTTTAACGCATGTATGCATCGGTGTTAGTCCATCCGAATTCAAGCAGCTGACACTAGCTCCCATGGCCAAGAGTTCGGTTATCGCACTGATGTTTTCAAGTTCCACTGCTGTGTGAAGTGGAGTTTGGATATTGTCTAGTTCTCTTGATTTCATAGTGTTGTATGTACCACCAGCATTGGCCAGCATCCTTAGTATATCAGTGAAGCTGAAACAAAAAAAAAAAATATTTTATGTCTTTTCTTATGTTAGACAAATAGTCAATTGACAATTTTCTACGGATTAATATTTTTACAATCAAATTATGTTAATACATGGCCGATAATAATAAACCGATTCATAGATAGCCTCAGAAAATATAAATTACAAATTCCTAAGAGTCGCCGGTTATGTATCTATATATACTAACTCCTCGGCTTTGATATCAATATCATGGTAATATGCTGACGCTACCACATCCAGTGGTGTCCGACCCTGAGCATCTACAACGTTCGGATCTGCTCCAGCAGCTAACAGAAGCCTAGTGGAGTGGCGTCTGACGCAAGACACGGCCACGTGGAGCGGAGTCCACCCTCTTTGGAGAAGTGGTAGCTGCAAAATTCATTAGGGTTTGTATGATTCTGTACCTGTTATTCCCTTATTCCAAACAAAAGGAGAAAACGAGACAGTATTACTGTGACTAAGCTGTTTGTCAGTTAGACAGTCTGGTAGAGAGTTGAAATTTTCGCAGATAACATATTTTTATTGCCGCTCCAACAGATAAACGATAGATGAAAATAAACACTTCAACTAAACTCATCGTACGGAAATCTGAACCGAAAGAACGAACCGTTCCCTTAATGTCGAGGCAACTATGGTCTATATTGTCCTTCCAGCACTTCGGAAGCATTCGGTTTACATCTCTGTCGTCACAGCGAACATTTGCCATAGCTTGCGTCTCCGGGCACAGCTTTTTTATGTCTTCTTCAGCATCAGATGACATGTCCTCGGATTGGACGCGGTTTTGCATTTCTGAAATAGTTTTTAATGGAATTATATCCAGAAATGCTGTTTTTCAGCGTCATATATCATAACACGTTGATAAGGTTGTTCATACCTTTACACGGAACTCAGCAATGATTTGAAAATACTTGGTAATAGAAAAAGTATTTTATAAATGCACCCATTTTTTCACAGTCTATTTAATTACCTTTAGAAAAATGAATTTTCGTTGAACTAATTAAATTTATAAAGAACGTTATTTCGTACAGGCCGGAAGGAAACTTGACTTTGACATGGAAGAATAAACTAATTACGAATCTGACAAAATCAAATTACACTCGTCGAAGCGACTGTATTTTTGAAAAATCATTAAGCCCCAGAGGTATTTTTGATGCGTCATGGAGATTGCACAGAATTTTATGGTGAGTGCTGGAAATACCAAAAAACGATGAACTCGGCATCATAAACATTTTATTAGTTATCTCAATTTCACGTTAAGACACTTAAAAGCATTAGATCATATTTTACTGGTCTCGTAAAATATGATGGGCATTTCATATTGGCCAGTTTACAGCGGAGAGTGCTTAATATAAAAATAAAGTCCTCATTCTTTCAAAATTAACTTCGTCTTTCCGACCAAAAGATTCCCATCTATTTAAAGGAACGTATAAAAAAGTTGTATAAGTGACGCTTATAACTTCCCTTACAAAGTATGGAAATATAAATCACTATTTCTACAGGGTACTTTAGCAACGAATACAATGACACGAATCAACGAAAATGGCAACGTCGTGGGGACGATTATTGTAAACTGTGAAGGCTTCCCGGAGACCACGACCCTGGACAGCTTGACAGCAGCCACGTATTCCACTCACATGAGAAATCTATCGCATCACGCAACGAATGCTCTTAAAGAAATTGTAAATATCTTATTTTTCGTTTTTTTTTCTCAAGAGTATAACGACTATCCATTCCATGATTTAATAAGACAATGTTTTATTATAAATACTATTTTTATTGTTCAGGACGTGACAGACGAGTTAATGGTTCTGCGTCTCGTCTCGAAGAAGACAGAAGCAGTGGTTGCACCGGATCATGAGTTTCATTTGATTGTCGTCATGAGGAAGTCCTGATTGTTTAAAATTACAATTTTTGGAAAATATATACATATATGTTTCAATAATTCAGTAATTATATGATTTAATCCTACTTCACGAGTTGTATCACGTACAGGAGCTTCGTCACTTAAACGAATGTCGTTTCATTTTGTTGATATAAATGCAGCCTTCGTAATATCAAAGCCTTCCTTTATTCCATTGCAGACGAGAGGTGCATTCGTATATTTTTCATATATTTCCGAAAACTCATTACTGTCGTCCATAATATTTTGTTTAAATCTATAGCACAATTTCCTCTAGCAAGACCGGCCAGCTTAATATGAAAAGTTTTGAAAGCAATGGCAACGGGTTTTTGTTCTACTTGAGTAAAATATTTGTGTACGGAAGTTTGCTACCATTTATTATTAAACTTATTTTATTTGAAGCTAGGAGTTGATGTTATTATTATGTAAATCTCGGATAAATCGCTTTTGAGTGCCGTCATTGATAAAAGGTGTTTGTTTTATAAGGCACTTCACGCTGCGAAAAACATAAGTATTGAAAATATGAATTTTGTTAAAGCAAAATTGAGACGGAAAACTGGAAAATTTAAGTAAATATATAGTAGGATAATCATTCGGTATACGGGGGGTATTCCGAATGATTATATGACTAAAGCTTATTTGTAATTCATTAACGTTTACTTTACCTTCTGAAAACCCCAATAAAATGGCGACCTGGCGAGCATTTCCAGCATAAGCGGCCAGGTGAAGCGGGGTTCTTCCTAGGACATCCAGTCTGTGCTTCTCAGCTCCATGTTTGGCGAGGATGCTGAGAGCGTCACCGCCAATAAGAGCAGCCATGTGGCACGCTGATACCAGGTCTAGGCGGCATGTCGCGTTTGGGTTGGCACCAGCCTTGATTAACCTGGAACGTGACGATCGCATTCTGGCATTGATTCTAACTTTTAAGTACCGCCCTTGTGACAAGGACAAAAAATCATATATTTGATTATTATCAAATTTTCCATATTTCGTATATTTTTTTAATACACGGTTTTTGCTTGCATGGTTACATTGAGCATATCATTGGGCATATGCTGTATATCTTTCATACCAATAAATATTAGTTTCTCCTAACACAGCAGCTCCAATGTTACTCTTTTTATAACATTGATTGACAGTGTTATGATCGTCAAAACAAATACGATTTTCATTATCATTTTAACGATAATTTGGATAAATTTTGTTACTATTGTATAAATGTATTTGTCAAATTTTCAATGAGGTTTCTGTACGTGACTGACACATAACCGCCCTTCGTCAACAGCTATTTACGCGAGTGAAATACTAATAAATTTTTCTCGCTATAAAAATGATTGGAGCTGATTTTTATACTTTTTTACCCTTTGTTCTACAGCTGACATTCAATTAACTGGTCTTGAAATAAATTTTATAGAAAATTACAAGTTACCGAACAATCTATTAAGGCTATTGTTATTAAATTAAGATTATGTTCGTGGTATTGGTAGATATGGTAAAAATTACAAAAAAATCATCCGGTGGACAATTTTCAATTTTCCTGTTAAAAAATATATTTTTATTACCGTTCCACTTCCTCGTCATTGTGTGATTCTATCGCTTCTAGTAATTCAGTATTGAGTCTTCTGGTTCGCCGATCGCTTCGCCGCCATTTCTTCGGCCAAGTACCAGCTGTATCTGGGGCGGGTGATGAATCGGGGGTGGAAAGCACTGATGAAGCAGCCAAACTGAGTTGTGGCAGGGGCTTATGCTTTCTAAAATTCAGTATTGTTTTATTATTTTTACCAATATGAATCAAAATTAAATTTATATATTATATCAGTTTTTTACCTAATACCTTTAGTATTAGCGACTGTGCTTTATATTTAGTATTTGAAGAATATATTTCTAGTTTAGTGTAGGTACGCAATTGTGTGAAAAAAATACCTTCCATTGTTATTTGCCGGTTCAGATCTGCCATTAAGTAGTGGGGAGTCTTCACTTTCGTCGGGTAGACCTCGTTCTATGTCTAAATGTAATGAGTTTTGTTTAGATTAGTTCACATTATTTGTAACCAGACATACAGTGCAAAAATGACGCTTGGTTTAATTAATAGTGTAAAAGGATGCGTTTGTCAAAACAAACTCAAGGTTATTCTTCCGGCATGGGCGATCTGTAACGATATTCAAGTAGAAACTTTGTAAACATTGTCAGAAAGTTTTCACGTCAAAAACATGACTTTTAAAATCCAACGCTCGCTTCTTCCGCAAGAAAATTAGAGATCAAATTAAGTAGATTAATTTATGGAGTGGAGGCTAAATTTTGAGTTTTATTTCCATGTAAAACAATCTGACTTCACTAACAATACCAAGAATTGTATCCTAAAAATGACTTCAAGCCTTCGATTTTCTATTCATAAACGAGTGTATATCCATTCGTATCCATTGGAATTTATCTATTGCAATTTTCTCAGTCAACTTCTTTTCGGTATAATACTTGTTAAAGGTTTTTCTGAAATATTACTCTGAATAAACACAAGAAGATACACCAATTTAAAATATTTCACAAAATAATTTAGTAAATCATAATTCACTTGTACAAATAACAAAAAAAAAAACAGATTTTAAATATAACTTATTTATAGTTATTAGTAGCCCTTGTGTTATTGGTGCTAACAGTGGTAAATGTATAAACGTAACTTTTTATAAAAAACTTATAACGACCAGATCAAATAAATATTCTCTAAACCCTTTTGGAACCCGGGATTTCTGGACTGCCCGAAACAGGTACTGCCGGTACCTGCTTGCTCTTACACATACTCATGCTACGAAAGTTATAAACAAAAACACTAATTGATAAATTTTGATAGTGGTGCGCGTGAGTTGTGTCTCCAAACAGAAACTTATTTAAATAATTTTGAGTTCGCTCTAAATATGAATTGCGGCGATCCACTCTTTGTTTATATACCTTATTAATGAGTAAAGGGATTATTTGCGGAATTTATATAGCACTTTAGCTAGTAATAAAATAAAAATTACATTGAAATATGTGTAACTTAAATGAGTATTTACATTTTAAAAGAAAACATTATATATATCATGAAAGTATTCAAAAGAAATAACGAATTAGTTCCTTTATTTACTTAGTTGTTGAGTTTATCACCGCCATTAAGTGACTAATGTTCTAAATGCTCAGCACATAGTTCAACCTAATTGCATTGTTCAAAGCGTTTCAGTGTAATCTCCACTCTTGATGGATTTTTAAGACAGTTTAAAACAATAAGAGAATATCATCACTTTAGTACAATTCTAATAGTAATGTATGAAGTATTTCTTTAATACAATTAAGAGTAAATAATAACAAAAAAGATATTTAGTACTAAAGCATTCCCAGATCCCCTTGAACACACACAAAAAATTTCATCAAAATCGGTCCAGTCGTTTGAGAGTAGTTCAGTGACATACACACTCACAGAAGAATTATATATATAAAGATTAGATTTTCGAAAGTTATTGGGGTTGCAAGGAAGTCATATGCATATTTCGATATTCTTCTCAAATTATCGTGAAAGCTTATAAGTATGGATGGATTGATATTTGTCATCATATTACAGGCTACAATTAATAATAATATTGTTTGAATTGTCCAAAATATCAAGTTTGAAAAAATCTACTAACTGCGAGTTATTTGGCTAGAGTTACACATTTAATGTGTCATGGAAATGTCCTTCTTAAATAACCCTACAATAACACTCCGTAAGACCAAAGTAGATATATATCTATATCTTATGTTTGAGCCATTATAGTGAACCATAACTGCAATAAAAATTGATAACTCATTCCAAATGCATATTCACACTTATTTTAAATACATGTTATGTTATTTACATGTACTGGCTACTTTTACTAACTTGTGTAAAGTCAAGGAAATCAAATTGTTTATTCTATAATCTGAGTTATGATACAAGTATTAGTCACCCAAGTGTCATGTATACTATACTCTTGACTAAAGTTTAACTTAGTTAACTTGTAAATGTCTAAACATAATAGCAGCGAGAATAATTAACTAAAAAACAAATCTTGAAATATTTGGTCTCTTAAAATTATTTTACATAGGTCAAAAATTCACTAACCTCGATCCATATTCACAAAATAAACAGTTCCAACATTTGTAGCTATTTTTACTAATGCGAGAGCTATGTCACAATAGATACTGCATTAAATCGTATCAAAAACATAGATAATTTATCGATATTTTCGTATAGACATGTGTAGATATAGACAGTTTGGTTATATATGTCTTATTGATATTTAATGTCATTCTAATTGTTTGATGCGTGAGTAGTTTTAGCCTAGTAAATCACTCAATACATTCTAATGTTTAACTTAAGTATCGATAATTACTTTGTTCAAAATAATAAAGTAGACACGGTTTTCCAAGCCTATATTGGTGAAAGCTGAAATTGTTATACGATCAGTATACGCCTATATCAATCAATCAATTATTTGACTAGTCGTAGCCTCTATTCTCGCGACGCGGAATTTTTGTTGGTATACATACAAGTAATCAGTGGAAAAAAGTATAATAATTATTTATAATTAGTACGCGCTTAATTACACGCATCGCCACCATTCCTCTGAAGTGTCAAAAATCCTAAAGCGTGGCATGACTTTCAATCATCCGCCACCATAACTCCGGCTACACAACGCTGAGTGGTTCTAGCGGACCAGCATAATAAAAAAGTAGTAATATGAAAAATGCGAGTTAGTCTAAATCATTATGTATCGTCTCATTTCGGTGAATCTCTACAATTCTGATAGGGACAAAACTCCATCAAATTCAAATCTCATGTTCTTAAGAAATATGGACAAATTACCGCTCTAGTAAGATTTTTCTGTTTCAACAACAGATTACTTATAAATAGAATATGTATGGATTATTCATAACTTCAGTCTATAATTTTGTAAATCTGTATCCTTGGACTTATCTTGAGATAAGCGATATCTTTATGTACTTTTGAGTGAACTACGGTGTAAGATACAGCTATGTAGGACGAATTTCTGAAATTAACGCTTAAAAATAAAATAATCAATTTAATTGTTACAATTATCGTAGTGCCCTGACTTAGAAAGAAACTAGACTGAAAAATATGGCTTTCGAAGGGATTTCGTTTATTGCTATGTGCTCAATTTAACTTGGGTACTCTAACTATATGCTAATCCAATTTATACGTAACCTAAAGTCACATAGTTGGATGCTGGGTTAGTTGGAGGCGTGTACATGCGGGTTGAAATTTTAATTTACAATCTTATCAGAAATTCAGGCTTAATCACAAAAACCCTTATGAAGTAGAAATAATTACACTAATTACTTTGTAAAGCAACTTTGAGGTAAGAGAAAATTGTGAGTTAAATTGTATAAATTAGAATTTAGTTTGAGCTCTTTTAAATCATTGTATTGTATTTATTACATTGACTTTATTTTGGCATCGTGTAAAATAACATTTTAGTTTCTTTTTCGATTAAAATTGTTTTAAATACGGGTAATTTACTTAATAGATGCTGAATCATATATGATTCATATCATAGGAGACACCGTAGGAATGAAAACGGTTACTTTAAATTGTAAAATACAAGCGCTTTGTAATATGCTGAGGCTTCAAGTATTCAGAACACTGCCGTGTTATGTTTCACAATTTTAAAGGACCTCCAAACATTAACTTTCAATAAAAGATGTGCCAGTGTCGCTCTGCAGAAATTTTGATCCTAAATTTATGTAGCACAGCGTTGCTGAATATTGTATGTAGCTTTGTGATGTACATTTTAAAGTGGTTTGCGGCAAGTTTTTGGTATGGAACCCAGATAAACTGTGTATGCCTAAAGACTGTCAATATGTATGTTAGGCCGAACAGGGAGGCCTGAGCTTTCAGCGTCGTCTAATATAGGTCGTGTAGGTATGTACTTACATCAAAACATTTTCTAAGACTGTCAGTGAATGGTTTTATAAGGGTCGATTAGTACGCTAATGTAAGGCTCTCGTTTGAGGCTCGATAAGCACAATTATGGCTTTTTCCTTCTCAAGTATGAAGGAAGAATACTTAGAAGAGGAATTTGTCAGAATTGCGGACTGATGTGAATAATTTCGGTAAGTCAAATGCGTTCCCTATCGCATAAACAGATATTGTGGATTTACGGTTGCCAGTTAATGGACTGTGTTTTTTATATTAAATATTGTGTAATTTTACATTTAAATTTAAATGTAATATGTATAGCGAATGTTATGCAACAAATTTGGCAAACTTCACTAAGATAACTTAGTATGTGAAAGGATGAACCCTAAGACCTACCAACCGTACGGTTCCCTAAGTCCTACAGTTGTAACCCATAAGTAATGAATAAATAAATCTTTAGATAAGAACGGAAGGTCTGCACCAAGAGACACAGACGGAGTCCTACAGGTAGGATCAAGTTGGTGTCACCAACAAACTCTTTTTTTTAAATTTAATTTGTGTGTAATGTTACCCACGTTGAGGGTGTGTGGAAAAATCTTATAGCAATCAGTTATTTCAAATAAATAATATAAGAAGTTGGTTAAATATTGAATTGTCATATAATTTAAATATGACAAGATTATTTCTTTCAAGTAAATATTTCTAAATTGAAAATTGAAAGTTCATTGAAAGTGATTGTTTGAAATTTTTGTAACTGTTACGCGCAAAAAAGAATGTGAATAAAGATTATATTTTGTACAAAAATGCGCTGAGATAATGACGCACTTGTCAACGGTACTTCCTTAAAAACAACACACCGAATTCGCTTTCCATTATGGCGAAGGCGCGGCATAAATATTTTCATCGTTTATTATTTATTTTATTTATACAAAGCATTGTGCAACATAGTTATGTTTTTAAGTTTAAGTGCCATTCAACCTGAAGGGTTTGTCTTGACACTAGATACAATCGTGGTCTACAAAGCAGTAACATGAATATAAAATTATAGAAAAATAAAAAAGTTTTTGTGGTGTTAGTAAATTAAATATTTATAAATAAGTATACTCATATCATATACTCGTAAATACATATAATGTAAATAATTATTGTACGTTGGTATAGAGTAGGTATAGGTATATATTATGTAAGTATTATTTTGTTTGTTAATTTTTTCACGAAAGTATGATTTTAATTTATTTTTACAGTTCATTATATTTAGGTTCTTCCATAAAAAGAACATGTATTGCTTTTTTTATGTATTTGAAATTAAATAAACAAAAGATTATGGATGAAGCGTCTAGAATAAGGCATTGATTTGTTATTTAAAGTAAAAGAAGGAATTAAGAGAATCAGGCGGAAGTCTATATTACAAACCCTAATAGACCAATCTACAAGCGATGCTCCGCGAAAAACCCACAAACACTCGACGCACGTTTCGACTCGACACCGGAGCATCCTCAGGATGCAATATCGTGATCTTCGCTCGTGGGTTTTTTGGCGGAGTATAGCTTGTAGATTGGTCTATTAGGGTTTTGCAAAAAAAAGACATTTTTATAAATATAACAAGTTTAGATTTTGTACCTACTATCGCCTCTAAAATTCACATTAATTCACATAATGTTTACACAGTTTCAACAAGAGAGATCAATAAAAATCTGGATGAAAAGGTTTTTTTTATGAAATGTGGCAAAATAATATAATATTATAACTGTTTCCTCTTGGTTTGATATATTTTCACACGAATATCACTGGCTCTATATATATATATCAAATTATTTCGCAATTAAAAACACATCACTGTATATTTATTTTGATAAAATAAACTATAATTCAAGCAATTACGACCCTATCTCCGCATGCCGTTATCTCTTCTCTATCTCTATCTCCCTTGACTGGTTACTTATTCTTATATTCAATTCTTTCCAAACCCAAGATTTATTAATTTATTAGTAACAATAGCTGTAGTTTACGATATTATGAAAAATGTACTCTAGAAATCCAATCGCACAATTCCTGGCGAATCTTATTGTGTCCACGCAGTTAGATTATGGAATTCATTTCCGGTCTGTATTTCCGTTCAGTTCCGTTTTTACTACTTCTCCAACTCATATCCCAAACAACATTATAAACTTCTGTATGTTTAATATTTTACATGCTCGTTTTGTTTGGTTTTCTTTGTTCTTTTTTTGTACCTTTTTTTGTAGTTCGCAATTCTTGCCTTAAATCTATCTCTTATCATTGTTTTTCTGTTGATGGTTGCCAGGAAGAGAACGCTTACTAGCGATAAAGCTGACCGTTAGCTTCTTTATTTATGCCATTCCTTTTGTATTACAAAGTGTCTGTATCGCCACGAAGCATTTATAAAGAAATAAATAACTACAAAAGCAATTATATGAGACATCCGAACAAAATACAACGTCAAAGGATTTATCCCAGTAAGACCAAGATGCGGGTAAATTTTCGTATCACAAAGCGTTGATATCCTCCAACTGGCCACTAAGTGACCCCAATTAAATAATTCATCCCAACCATTCGTAATGGTTCAGACAGCACTATTGTTTTCAAAGCTGTGTTTACTGAACCGAATATTGTTCAGACGAGCAATTCATGGTAACAGCCCGTATACTTAATGTTATTTCCATTTCATTTTTGGTCATTGCGACTTTTCATCACATTCACTTGTTGCATGCATTGGCTAATTTTAAATTCTAATTTATTTAATTAATTTTAATTTCTATTTAAATGGGAGCTAAAATAAGTTCTTCTGAAAGATTTATCATTGAAATTTTTCTTTTTGTCGAATCATATAGTTTATTTATTGCGTTATTATTGATTTGTTTGCCTTCCCGTTTTTTCTTTTTTTTTAAGGGGGGGGGGGGCTTCATAGTTGTTGTCGCCCGTTGTCCACTTAGTTGTATCAGACGTTCTTTGTGCGTTACAATATATCGAAACGAAGTGTTAATTAATAAAAAAAATGACATCGCTCATAACATATTCTGTGTGGACATTTCATTAATATTAAGTTAATTACTTAACTGAGCACTTTCTGTTGCACCGCTATGTGGTACCAGCTGCCAATAGATGTATTTCCGTACCAATACTTCTTAGAGACCTTCCAGAAAAGAGCGTATTGTCATGCAACGCACTTCTAAGGCCTCCTGGCATTATAAGTGTTTACGGGCGATGCCGCCGTCACTTACGATCTTTTCCTAGGTAAATCAAAATATAGTTTTATTGTATCAATGCCATTGTTGCTCGTCCAGATTATTTGTAACAGTGATTGTCACAGTTATAAACGGTGATTGTAGAAAATTATAACAAACGATTGGATAGAGAAACACGGTTCTCTAAAATATAGTAAAGATAAAAGAAACTTATAAAAAGTTATTGCTAGCAATTCATTTCAAGCATCATTGAGCAGAAGAGGTTCATGAGCACTTTATTGAATTCCATACAAGGTGAATGTAATGAAATTCCGACACGAAATGAGAGCATAATACCTGCCCAGGACTATAGTCACGCACCTCTTCTAGGTTTTGTCTTAAGTATTTAGTTGTTTCCCGCGTATCTAAGACGAACGAATTATGACAGCCTCTTTGGAACATAATACGAATAAGTTTTATATTTTTGACATTCAGAAAATATTTTCTATAGTAGTTATAGTTGTCCAAAAATTTACATACTATTTATTATTGTAGGTATTTAATTGTTATGGCTCTAATTTATTTAACAACTCAGATAGCACAACCGTGCTGTTTAGTCAAACGGTAGGCCTCAGGTTCGATCTCCGGGACGGTCTTCAGTGTTATGATGGCCATATCTGTTCTTAGCACCCATATCATAGACTTTAAACAGCTTGCCTTGAGCCTAGCCGTGAATGAAATGTGCTTCGACATTATTATATAAAGCTGAAATAGATATGAAGCTTTGACAATAGTACAATGCAACAACTTCTGTATTGCATTACGTGCTAGTATCCCTCGTAGCAACCACAGATACATTTCCCTCACATTGACAACGGAAAGCGACCCTGGGAGTATATAGTAGTATAGGCTGGCAGTAAAGGATTTCCCTTTCACAAAGCATTATCAAATCTATATTTAAATCAATTCAAACGTTGCAAAGTCCTAAAAATATTATTAGATATAAAAATGAATACACTATACGTACTCCGCTGGCGCAGCGATCCAAAGTGGGACTAGGCATTCGAGGACGCCACGTATAAAACGCCAGTCGACCACTTGTAGAACACGGCCTCTACCGCAGATTCCAACGGTTCCAGGGCTACGGTTAGCAGGACTGTTGCCGTCCGAATGCCGACTTGAATGATTCTAAAAACAGTTTTGTAATACAATATAAAGAAATTAGTACATTAGCATATTGTCACATCATTACGAGAAGTATAGTGTAATGAGACAAGAAGTTTAGCCGTTACCGATAAGGCGGGCGGATACGCTTCCGGTGAAGGGCGGGCGGATGGTCTTATCTAACCCGCGCGAGCATCCGACAAATATTGTACCTTATTTTATAAATTCAAGCTAACGTGAATTTATATTATAAAATAGATAAAGCGAGGCAAATATTCAACAATAAATATATGTATGTTTATTTTAATATAATGGTTGTAGAATTAACAATGTCAATATAAAGACACATTTCATTAATGGTCTCACTGTATAATATGGATCGTGCTGGAAAGTGAAACCGGGACCCTCGTTATACCGTTATATCGTTATATCGTTAACCGGCTCACCACGGACACCATTGCGTCAACTGAGGCGGTACACTACCTAATATTTCACGATTGCTGTTTTTTAGTATTTGTCTGTGAAACTTTAAGCGTAATAGCAACGGGACATCTGTTTAACTAAGTTAAATTTACCTGCCCATAACTGTCTCCGGCCACATCTGGTATGAATTAGAAGGGATCACTTGATATAATGGTATTTGTAACAAAACTCATTAGAAACACTACCGCATCTCACTATTCATATGCGACACATTTATGAGTCGCCTAATTTAATCGCACTTTGAATTGTTTAATTATATTGAAGTTCGCGTTGGGTAGTAACGAGTATGTTGTTATTGTTATTATGTTTAAGAAGCCCCCCCCCCCCCTAGAACTACTGTATGTATAGTATATTATATAGTATAGTATGTATAGGAGTTTAGTCAGAAGCACTGTAGAGTATGCTTCTGTTATATGGTCACCTTATTATAATATACATATTGAAATAATTGAATGTTGTCAAAAACGTTGTCTTAAGGCGCTGTGTAGACGTAATAATTTATTTAGGCAATTTGGCACCTACAAAAGTAGACTTGAGAACTTTAGCATGCACTCACTACAATTACGGAGTGATGTGTCTCTTTTGGTGTACCTACATAAAATTATGAATTCCTTAGTAGATTGTCCCCAGCCTGCTATCTTTAATTGATATTAATACAGTCCATCGTTGTCGTGGAGCCAACACGTTTCAGCTAAATGTATATAAAACCAACACTTCGTATTATAACCCATTAGTTCGTATGCGAAGGTTGTATAATATTTTATCTGCTAACAAAGTTGACGTATTTTGCGACAACATAAGGGTATATAAAATAAAAATTATTGATCCCCTATCGGAGCTGGAGAAGGTATAATCTATAATTTTCTTTGCTTTGTTTGTGTATATGTCTGTTGTTTTTCGTTTTTGTTTTTAGTTTAGTATGGTTTTTTATATTTAGTTTTGTTTTTTTTTCTCTAATATATATTATATAATGGTAGTTTTATAATTTTGGCTATTTCTAATTGTTTATATATCACAGTTTTGGTCGGTTGACTCTACTGATGCTTTTTGCTTTCCTAACTGTGTGTGGTGTAATCTTAATAAATAAATAAAGAAATATTACGGCGGTATAAAGATAAGAAATCAATGTCAACTTAAGCATTTTTAATTAAATTAAATTAATTTTCCCCGATGTTGTATATCTGTTGCCGCTACAACAACAAATTATAAACAAATAAATAAAGCCCCCCTCCTTTGGGGGGTTTGGTATACAGGCAGGTAATAGTATTAAAATCAATGTGGATACAATGCAAAATGGAATATGCGTTCAACATTCGTGTTTTCCAAAGCGTATTTTTTAGCGTAGCTTCAATGACTCATCTCTTTTATGAGGACCAGACCTAAATTTACGATGAAGACCTAATCGGTTACAGCATTCGGTGTATGTTTTTAAACAGTAAGACGATTGCATTGTGGCCATTGAATATCTTTATGTCTAAAATATAAGTGATCCCTCCTATTGAGCTCACACTGACGTGAAACAATTTGAATCTAGACAGGTCGTAATTGAATTTAACCCAGCTCAAAGCACATACATTTGATGTTTCAAAGCTTGATTCCAGAATACATCAGCTCCATTTTAATCGTAACTCATTTTAAACAAGCGTGCAGTATACAAACTTATTTTAATAAGCGACTTAGTAACGGATTAAAACGCGATTTATTAGAACTATTAACTATGATTGTGATGCCGGTATAAATAATATTGTTTTTGAAGGTTTTTTCTCGAAGTATTGCTTTTAATTGCAGTGTTAGAACTTTATACCATGGACTTTCGCAAATGACTGATTCTAATTATAATATAAATAATAATAATCACATCCAACAGCCATCTTAAATATTTGCCCTATCGGAAGGAAATTCTTGATTGCATACCACTACAATGGTTCCCATTTCCAGTTCAAATTACCAAACACATATTTTAAGTACTGCATTTACTCGGCTCGTGCCTGTAATTTATTTATTTGTAGTTTAAATGTGGCAAATACCAGCTATAAGAGAGAAATAACAACAAAAAATAAATAATAACCACATTTAAATTCGTAAATACTTTACTTTTATTAAAATACCCCCGTTAAAAAAAGACAAAGTATACTCATTGTGTTTGTGAATCAAGTGATCATTTCGTGACTAAATTCAGCAATAATGTTTGACTTAAAAAAAAAGCTATTTGCGTTACTGGAATAGACTCAGAACACGCCGCGTAATATTTGAATTGTGGCTGCTTTACGATAATTAGTCTGCTTTAATAGCAACAGAAAATTGTTTAACAGTCGTGCGCACTTAATGAGTTCATGGTCTCGTGTAAAAAAGTAATTGTCAGTGAGAAAAAAAGCTCTTTAAATGAAAAATCTTCCAGGTCTAAAGCTACAACGCTTTCTCAACAGATTTGTTTCACAAGTGCTCTGATATGAACGTTTGAGCCACAACAATCGCCTCGTTTGGTATAAAGAGCATCAGGCAGACATTTAATTAAAATTACAAAAGAGCTCAACAGTTTACAGATTAGTATCAGTTGCAGCAAGCTGAGGTCCATTGTTTCAACTTTGAACAGTTCTTTCTCTCCCGTTTTCATTGCATTTTTGAACTGTTAATTGGTACAAAATAAAGTGTAGTAGTGTATTAGTCTTGTCTGATTTTAGACGTACCAGATTACAGTTAATTTGTTTTTTTCCTTCCTTGATATGTATATCAAAAGTATGACTCGCCAAAACGATTTGGCCTTCATATTGTTGCAATCTGCATTAAGCGTTGCAATAATACTGAATAATCTGCCCTAACCTGTGTTATATGAAGAAAAATTAAAACACTTTTTAACACGGTTTCTCCCTTTTTTTCTCAAAAATTAAAGTCGAATTCAAATAGTTGGCGTCACAAATAGTTGTTTGATGTATTTCGGCTAGGTGGTAAGAAGTGCGCGGCGTAAAAGGGAACAATTGACATCTTTATACTCTTAACTCAAACATCATTTGAATTACTTCAGCTTAATATAAATTCAAAGAAATTTACAAGAGAGAATTAGAAGAGTTTTTTAATAGTTCCTTCCACCAAACGACTTAATAATCTGCATAAAATCCGACCTCGGTTCGGCTTTGAGTTTATGACAGAATAAAATAAAAATTTAATACCAGCCGAGTGCTGTCGCGACTTGTAAACTCTGACATTTAATTTATGGAATTATAAAATATTCTAGAGTAAAATCTATCGATTTGGTACCGCGCGTTCTTCGCTTTCAAATGAGCGAAGTCTAATATAATTCAAATTATGTTCTGTATATCCTACAGTGTACAGCTACAGATCTCAAATAGTTCAGGGTATTCGTCTCGCTTTCTGTATTATTTGGGAACACTGGGCTTCCAATAATGTCTGCATATAAGTAACTTTAACAAGGATTGTGATGCAAGATATTTCAATTAATCTAATTTCAGAAGATTGAAAAGGATAAAACCATTCGAGTTAGTGAATTCGTGCTAGTATCATTAGTGATATGCTATGATTATATTTTGTCTCCGTGTAAAAAGTATAATAGATTACTTATGTACGTATTGAGGTCACGAAGCGGTCTCATTTAAATGTTAAAATCACATAATGGTAATTGTTTGTAAACAACATAATTAATATGTTTATATTGAAAACTGTTGGGATTATGAATGTTTGTGTCATAGTCAAATCCGTCACGTAAACCCTGTTCATATTCTCCACTGGGATGATAAAACAATTGTATGGTGCATAAATAATCACGCGCTATTTGACTTTCTAAATTATACTGAAAACACTTCGGACGACTAAATTACTCAAAGCAGAACGTAGTCGGAATAGGGAGTAATATTCTCGCCGAATTTGTGGGAAAATATTTGTTGCCAACACCGAACACTTCGTAATATCGTATAAGTTTATTGAATCACGTACGTATGCGAATATGTATTGTTTCGGTTTGAGATTTGCATTTTTGTAATGCTGAAAACCGGAAGAAGTTTTGTATGTACAATATCGTAGCTGTTGACAACAATTAATTTAAAATATAACTCACATATAACTCCAAACCGTTTAGAAGCAATTCTAGGAATAATAAATATTCCCGCAATTGATTTCGTAAAATCTTAATTGATTCAATCTACAATGAATTGAGCGACAATTACTCCATCGGCATTTTAACTTGATGAAATACACCGTTTGTTTGTTCATCGCCATATAATTTAAAATTAATTTTCCATATATCCTTCGTCATACATTATACTTTGTTGGAAACTCATAACATTCACGTGCACCGAATGTCATAAAATTTCACAGAGAGTACACACATATTAAAATATTTATCGTCGTGTATTTTTGACATAGTTTCAATTAAAATTGTAATATCTGTCGATGCGATGTTGAAATTGGATTTCGAGAGGTCTCTGACACTATTGTTTGCGTAATTTGTTTTAATAATGATATTTGCTGATTCTTGTCTATTTACATTCAAATTGTATTACATAATTATCTGACTTATTAATAACTTTAATCCATAAATATTTTTTATGAATAGAATGAAAAGAATAGACACAAGAGGGAATTCGGGATTGACAATTGAAATGTGAAATCATTTTACTATTTTACATTTTACAAACTAACATTTCTATATAACTAGGACTATATTTTTCTACTGTATTAACCAACCTGTTAATTTATATACTTTAAAGGTTAAACAAACAGGTGTTATATGTGTACATCACTAGGTTAGGCTAAATCTTATACTAATCTTTACTTATAGTAACACCTTAATAGTTAACACAATATGTATTTGAAACAAAGTAAACAAAAATATGTTGTCTAAATGTGATATAAAATAAAAAGATAAAAAAATAGAGGACAACGCAAAAAGAGATATTCAAATCATAATAGGTACTTTTTTTTATAAAACAGCAGCGTAGGAGGCTGACCTGACGTTAAGTGATACCGCCCATCAGGCGTCACCAGTGCGTTGCCGGCCTATAACCTCTTTTCTTGAAGATCCCTAAGTCGTATTTTAATTACATTAAATATAATATAATAACGTAATTTACAATAAAGAATTCTACTTCTATTGTATATACATATATATTAGATTGATTGCAACGCTCTTGCATCTTCATGATTTTTGTATGAGATCAGTGGTGCGTGAGATCGTGAAGAGGTTAAATTCCAATAAATAAATCATAAAAATAAAATATAAACGAACTAGCAATCTCTACCACTAAATTAGATCGTGTACAAAACTTAACCAAATTATCAGTGTTATGGAGGTCAGACATTCTCCTTTCGAATAGAGGGAGAAAATTTAAACAAAACCTTTGGTATAATCAGTTAATACGCAGCCGACAATAGAACGTATCCTCTCATATTACCTCTACCCTTACACAGAACAAAATAATCATAATATATGCGCTCGCTTCGCTCAATAGAACCACTAACCGCAGTTGAGAGTAAAACAAACATGGCTTGTGGTTTGAGTGCTTTCGGTGTAATGTAAAAGAGACTGCGATTCAAGCAATTTATTCCTAGGTTAGTTGGCCATAATCAGAATGGATAAATTATATGGAATCAATGTTAAACACATTTTAAAGATCTCATATAAAAATAATCTTGTTCTATTTATTCCTTCCATCACGTCTCGATTCATCCCAACAACAAATTAACATATCGAACACTTTACACACATAACTGATACACATAATGAAATAGATATATAACCAAAAGTTATACATATCAGACAAATGTTGACGGTACCAGGGATCGAACCTTGCAGCCTCTGTTCGGTAGGCCAGTGACCGGTGTCATTCAAATTGAACAAATATATACATAAGTTAATAAGTGTGTAAATTAAAATTATCGTTACGTATGTTTATTTAGTGAAATTCTACAAAAGGTAGATTTATACGCTATATAGCATTCACGACTGTGATTATTATAACTTCATGAAATGTATATAATCTACACAACTTTTTTAGTAGTTATCACATTTTCTTTACTGTGGAAAAGCATGGACTTATTGTATAGATAGACCCTATTATCCAGCGCTGAATTATGTTCGCGCCACGAGACAAATAAGATAGAAGGCAATGGTCTAGAAATAACGTAATATCTTTTCAATACAAAAATATTCTAAGGGTGGTTTATCGACTGTTTTTTGTAAGGCAGTAAATCAAGTGAATCTCATTCGTATAAAATTTACTGCAAACAACATGCTGGATAGATAAACATATAAATTATTAAAATAAATTGAATAAATTCTCTTTAGGTATATTATATTTACTACCTTTCTCTTCTGCGTTCGTCCTTGATTTGAGGGGCAGTAAAAGTTTAAAATATAAAATTCTTTTGTTACGAATAACGCGAGCTTAAAATGTATTACGATATTAGGTGAAGACTGTGGCTACTCTGAGTGAATATGAAAATTGACGACCCATAGACCTTCTGTCTAATATTATTCATCCCTTTTTATTTGTTGCCCGGCAAAATGCGGGAATTATCAAG
The DNA here is from genome assembly GCA_963693355.1 of Pontia daplidice. Taxonomy (NCBI): domain Eukaryota; kingdom Metazoa; phylum Arthropoda; class Insecta; order Lepidoptera; family Pieridae; genus Pontia; species Pontia daplidice. The sequence goes on along the minus strand of CAVNZL010000135.1, from coordinate 3,337,216 downwards.
CGGCTTCAATGTGATTGAATCGTGTACGACTATTTACATAATTTCTCGAATATGCCAGCATCAAAAGCTTCCCAGATGTACATATATTTTGAAGTTCAATATTAAATCTTAATTTCTTTCAAGTCTTTTTCACCTAAATCCAAAGCAGATTACTAGATAATAACATTTACTTAGATTATGGTGCTACAAAGTATTTTAATATCTATTGAAACTCATAAAATATTCGTCGATCAGCAGTTATTTGAATTAAAATGCGCAAATAAAAAATAAACAAGAAAACGATTTAGTGTTGACATTGATATTGCTAAATCAATTTCAGTTTCACCTGCGTTACATATACTTTTATCTGCTGATCGAGGCGACCAATGTTAAAACACGCGCCAGTTCATGAAAATCGAAATAGCTCTTTTCGAAAATAACAAAGCGTTGGTCTTCTTATTTTGATAGAAATATCAAGAGATTAAAATAATCATTGTAAATGCATTCATTATATTTAATATCGATGTCTAATTAATAATAATAGGTATCCCTTTAGACTTATAAGATAAAATGACGGAAATAACATTAGTGCGAATAGTGTGACATTGTTTTATATACGGTCGCTATTATGTATGTTTAACATTGATTATAATATATAGAATATATATAAAATACTATATTATTAATCTTACTATATTACGTTACTGAGAACCAACCATAATACCATAGAGGCACCCCTAAGTCAAGAGTGGCTCAGCTAATAGCCAGACAAATATCTAGGCCCAGATCGCAATCAAAATCAATTATTAAAGTTGGGTTCAGAATTTCGATAAGCGATAGGCGATAGCGTCTATAAAGCTCTCAATCAATGACTCGGTCAGACAAATACAAATAAGTAATACTAAGAGCTGTGCCTTTGCTTCGGTATAAATAAGTCTCATTGTTTCTGTTTCTGTTTGTAGTCCAGTGGCTTCAAATTGACAATTGACAAATCTATGCCATTGGATCAATTTCAAAAGGTTATATAACAGATATTATTTTCCTGTATCATTGTGGCATCAAATTGGAAATGGCCTGTTTGAACCACTAATCGTAAACATATAGAGATGGAACTTAAAACATTAGCGCCATCTCTTGACAAAATAAAGAACATCTCTTGTAGGCGAATTTTAAATTCATGTCGGATTAAAGTTTGTTTCGAATTATGTTTAAGCTAAGTTTATTGGATACATGCATTCATCAATCCTTGTTTGCGGTAATTGCATTAGCTACTTCTAGAAGTTTCAACTCTATATTGAGATAGAACATTTAAGTTACGATAAATCGTTTAATTTTATCACACAATCTCGGAGCCCAGATTACGGATTACTTGGTTTTTATACTTCATTAAACCGGAAATTGTAGACGAAAACGTGTCGGAAACATTTTATTTTAGTGTCCGTAAATATGTCGCTAGCACCACAAGATCAGACTATCAATTGAGTACAATTGATACGAATCTGGCGATATCCGTATCTATTCTGATTAAAGACAAACAAAAATATGAGAACCTAACAATTGGTAGAAAATAAATCGAAATACAACGTATATTCTTTAAAATGATCTTATTACCCACAAATACAATGAATTAGTGACATTTCTCTCTCGAAGTAACTACTTTCGACCGTTGTTTGAGCATTCATCAAGTTGGATCTGGCTCCAGTTGCAAACCAAACTAGCCCTAACAAGTCTAAACTAGTTAGCTGGTTGCGGCTGTGTTCTAAGGAGCAGGAAAACTCTCGTAAAATGTAACATCAATTGTTTTTGGGTATTTATACATTTTTACAGTTAATTGGTGCTCCCTGTTGTCTCAGACGCGTCTATTAAAATAACGCTGAACGGAAAACAAATTTTCCCTATTTTCCTGATATCTTTTATTTATGCCCTCTCTTAAATTAGATTATATTAAATTGCTATAGATTAGATTCTTTTTATTTTTTTCCCTGCCACATCACCGGTTTGGTAAGATATTTTTATTCTATTAACGTGAATCTATACGAGATACATTTGCACAGGTGACAATAAAAATGAATAACACTGCCGGTGTAAAATCAGATTTCGACATTCATTACACTTTTCATTACAAGAACCGCTGACGCGTACATTTCGGTATTTCGCTCTGAATATTGTTGCACAAAATATTGAGAATTCAAGCATACATATATTATTTTGTTAATTTTTATTTAGATGAAAGTTTAATATTGCTTCTACTTCTCTACCTTAATTAGCCCATTTAGAAGCTTTTAAAAGATGACTTCAAGATAACTATCTCGCTAAGATTGTATACATGTCACACCGCTCAAAACTGTGGGTATAAATAAAAATTGTATTAAAAAAACTTCGCACATTACGATCAAGTAGTTTCGAAAGAAAAGCCATAACCATTTGTACCGTTCGCAAAACAATTCGATTCAGATATTCTCACGCAAATCATTGGAATGGCCGGCGGTGCGCGCTATCGACGTGTCGCAGCAGTCTAAGAACTTGGACACACTCCAAATTGTACGTTTCTATTTATTACTAGTTTTAAACAGCAATAAAAGTTATGTCGTTTCAAGAATATTACAGTTTAAATAGTTTAGCGTGTATCACTTTCTTGATGACTTATGCCAGGTCTAAGTTTGAGTCTAAACACAGCGTCAGAGTGAGCCAGTCATCAACTTCTTCTTCTTGTGGTGCCACTTTATGACTAAAGGTTGGCTGTTAACAATTTAAATCTTCGGGAATGTGCTAAACGGAAGAGCTTCTCGGCGGATGTAATTCCGATCCACTCTCTTATATTCCGCAACCACGACTTCTTCCTCCTGCCAGGCCGTTTCCTGCCCTGTACTCTTCCCATTATTATTAGTTGCAACAAACTGTATCGGTCGTGATGCAAAATATGTCCTAGGTAAGGGGCTTTACGCTTCTTAACGGTCTGCATAAATTCCACACCTTCTGGATCCAGCAACAACTACGCCTGGTTAAATTAATTCCATAGTAATATTACAATTAATTTAATAAAAAGAGCTCAGTATTCTCTCTCAGTTCTCAGTAGACAATTTCTATGATTTATATTAGCATGTCCATTACAAAGAGAAAATCAAAAATCAATTATCAATGCAATATAAATGCAGCGATGGATGAGATCTTTGTTCGCTGGGTTTTAAAAGGCGTTGTAGCGTGATGATGGGATTGGAAAAAATAGTCGAAACGAATTTGTATTTATGAAGTGCATACGCGATGCTGGATACGAGCGTGACTGAAGTACAGTTATAATATTCTCTAGCAATGGTTTTTATCATGTAGATGCATTTCAGTTAATGAATAAACACTAATCAAGGTCAAACTCTCGCAAAAAAAGCTATAAAAGCTCATTAAACATAGATTTTTATGAAACAGAAATAAATATAATTTATTATTAAATAAACTAGTAACTTGAGGCTCAATATATGTTATTGAGACTGTTAATTTAAGATGAACCAACGAAAAACATCTCGTTTTTTATATCACTTCTAAATTTTTTTTTTCGGTGACAATTTGAATTTGACTTCGTGGTCTGGTTAAATATTATGTAGGTATGCGAGTATCATTTTCAATAAACCTGCTCGTCGTCGAGCAAGTAGGAACGAATCTATTTGACAAAAAAATTAGGTAGAGCAAGTTTTTTTTGTTTAGTTTAATTTGCGATCGCCGGTAAATAAAAAATGATTGCTGATGTTATAATTTGAATTCATTTCATAATTAATTGTAATTTAAATAACCAGTTGAATAATGAACCAGTTTCCCGATATGAATTTATGAGAAATTTACTAACTTAATTATATATTTATAAAACTTATACTTATTATAACTTTAACATAGTTTGTGCGAAGATGCGTATTCCTGGGAGGCTTTTAAGTCTCCTGCCTTTTGTAACTAAAATGAAAATTGATTGTGACGTAATATCTACTAATAAAAATCCGACTAAACCTGTTTAATTAATACAAATAGAGAGCTAAGCGTTACATTAAGAATATCAAACCGAATATTCGAATGTCTCTCACTGAATCTATTAAAGATACAAAAATTACGGATCAAAAGGTACGGAAACGAACCAGAACCTCAACATTGTTTTATTAATATTTTTGTTAGGTACTTATAATCATATTAACAAAATAAATGTCAAAGGAAAATACCGAACGGCCGTACATTTCATTATAACAACTTATCCACGTATTTACTGAACGAAGTTGGGTCAAAATAAATATAGAGATCTTTAAGAAATATCAATTCACGAATGTGGAAGCTTGAATGCTAAATACATTGATGGGATGAAAGATGAAAAGGGATTAAAGAGGCTTATTTATTATTGAAACTTATATCTTTACAAATAATTCTATTGATATAAATTTAATTAAACTTTATATATTCTGGTTGCTTTTAACAAACAAAGCTTTTTGTGTTAATATAAAGCTGCAAAGTGTATTTGGTCGAATGCGCTAATCTCAGCAATCACTGGTTCGCATTGCAAAATGTATGTGATGAAGTGTTCAATGTATGTGACGTATACACGACACCCCTAATTTATGCGGATGAAACCGTAGGATTCACCTATTACCTAATTAATTTTCAGTATACAAAATAACATTAATAGGTATACGCGCTGAAAGTGTTATGGATTAGATAAACCATAAACATCACACATATCTTGATATAATAAATATATCTCGAGTTAATCTGTGACAACGAGAATAAATGCTTGAAGTTATATGTCAGATATACTTTACATTCGCTTTCTAAATGTCATGACAAAAGAATAATTCTAAAATCATTCATTCTAATGCCCATACTATAGATATTAGATTTTTTGACTATATAGATTGATCTAATACGAAAAAAATGGTTCAAAACCCTAATAGACAAATCTACAAGCATACACCATACAAAAAACCCACAACCACAACGAGCATCCTCAGGATGTTGCCTCTACGAACAGCGTTCGATGAGTCCTCGGGGCGAAACGTGCGTCGAGTGGTTGTGGGTTTTTTCGCGAGTATTGCTTGTAGATTGCTCTATTAGGGTTTTGTACTGTGGACTTCCGCAAAGTAACGCTTGATTCTATTAATTTTAAAAAATTGGATACAAAACTTAACATTTTTAGAGGGTATATAACCCTCAAACAACAGGATAAATGAACGCGTGACAAATCACGTTCTCGCCACGCGCAATTATTTCTTATTAGACCATCTTCAATTCGCACTCAGCAAAGGTAATAATCAACTACCAGACTAACTTAAACTTTTGTAACCACTAAAGTAGCTTTTACATTTTTTATTATTGCGTTAATATATAAATTACCTAAAATATTCAAGGACCGTACACCAGAGGGAGCAATTTAATACTCACTTGCCAATGTTGGCTCGCCGCCAGCGGAGGCTGAACCATAGGAAATGTTATAACAAGATGTTTTTTAGTTGTTCAGCAAGTTTTGATATTGTACGAAAAGTTCCGAGCGACGGATGTGTGCAACTGGCTACGGCTCCGTCTGCATTTTCATCTTTTTCTTTATGAACGCCTTCAGATAACAAAATGCTGTAATTAGACTTACCAATACGCAAACTACTAATAAAAAACTTCTATTTGATTTATTGTAGACTAAATAAAAAAACTAAATGCCAATCATTTACTTTAAATATCAGACTTACCTAACAATTCCTTTGAACAACCATATGATGATTTTTCTCGTCATAATTCACATCGTACTCCATCATCCTTCATCATACGCTCTCATAAGATTGGAGGAGGATCATAGGATTGGAGGGGGATCATAGGATTGGAGGGGTACTCGCTCGCACGTAACTTATTTTTCACATTAGTATTTTGGTTTCATGAAATGTATGAACTCAATCGAATGATTTAAATTGTAAAATTATCAGCATTTCGGGATTGTACGTACGTATGGTAAATCTACCATTTATTTTATCATTTTACCTTCACAGCTCCCCACGACAAACGCAATAAGCAAACAGGTAAGCTTGATTTATATAAAATGAAATTACTTTCGTTAGTAATAGATAAATTGTTTCCGGTATATATAGAGATATGTATAAATAGGATATTTTGGCCTACATATGTTAAGCACTTGTCGAATGTTTCGCAAATATAGTACATAATAAGCTTCATTATCCTTTAAAATATAAAAGGACCACGTTCCTATTCACATGGGTTTTGGTGCCTGTTACCTAACAAAACCTTCGTTATAAGGGACATTAATTTTTCAGGCGTGACCAGCTGGGATCCACTTAGCGGATATTCCTGCAGATTATAATATACCAAATTTTATTTGTATGACCCTTATAAGTAGAGCCATTTATTACGTAAAAACGATGGCATTTCGGACGTCCTTTTTCCTGCTCTTTGAACTCAATTTAAATGGGTACATTTGGCAAAATTTAAACGTTTCAAATGCAGGTACAAAGTTTGAAATGCATTTGCGAACAATATAAAGAAATAAGTAATTCTAATGTATGCAAGAGATTAAAATTGACATTTTATTATATATAGAAGTAAGAGTTTGTCGTAGCCAGGATTAATAAGTGTTTTATATAAAAATATAAAATGTACCAAAGAGGCAACTAGACTCGGCGAGCGTCTACAATCTACATAGATCTTGGGTCATTATGCGGTTGGATGGCTTTATGCAAATGGCAGTGGGAACTAATTCCGTGTTGGTTCATTTGTCGATGGAAATCACATTTCGCTGGCTGCATGTCGCTTCTGATTCGATTTCATTATCTCTATACTCTGTATAAATGCCTAAGAAAATATAGGATATAATATAGAATTGTAATGTTATTCATACAATCATGTCTACTTAATAATTATTATATTATAAACTTCTTGTAGGTCAGGTTCCTAGACTCTTTTTAATGGATAGACAAATTATCAAATAAATAGTATTTTTGTCTTAATACATTTTTTAAACGATTTTAATGTTGAAAGTTCAATTTAATTTTCCCAATAACAAGACGGTTTACTCTTTAGTATATACAGCCAACACTTTGTAACTATTGACTCTTGACAAAACTTTGATGCGAGCTTTAGCAAAGCCAATATAAGAATTCTCTTATTTCAGTGAAATTGATATATTTGAAATTTAAACTAGGAACATACTTAGCGATCGCCTAATTTGTATGAATTTGTTAATTCACAAGTTCGGTTTGGTTTAAAATGACAAAAAATGTTACGCAAGATTTTATATTATTGATTGAATATCTATACAGTACACGTTGACAAGCATCGAGAATGAGATTTTTAAATGAAAGAAAGAGAATAAAGAAATGCATGTAATATTTTTCTTGCTTTTTCGTTCACGGGTTCAGTTTTCATCCGTTTGTTGTAGGTGTTTCAAAGGGATTCCTGGGGCGAGAAGGACAATTGACATCACGTCGCATTCTCGCTTGATTTCAGTGTGTGCTATCATTCAGTGACGCCAGCATAGTTATGTATACTGTTAAGTGGAACATACTATGATTTTTTTTAAATTTAAATAAAAAGTATGCAACAACTCGTTTTACACGAACATTTGTCACTCACCAAGACTTCTCGCTCGTGATTTTGTAAAGACTTTTATCATTTCACAAAACTAACCAAAAGGAAAGATTGTTTAATACTCTCCAGTCTGAGGTCTCGTAAATAAATTATCTTTGCAAATTAAATATTCTGTAGAAAGGGGACAAAATAAGCAAATTTTGTAAAAAAATATATAATACAGATAGGGTTAATCTTGCAACATACATAATTATCTGTCAAAATGCCTAACCCACGATTTTAATAGTAGATTGCATATAGTGACCATGTACTTATAGCTCTATATTCTCAGCGGCATGACCATCACTATAACGAACCACTGATTTGTCTGAGATTTGACTGCGTTTAATTTCCGTTTGCGACTACTACACTGTATCTCATTCGAGTTTATATCTCATTTTTAAAAGCTCACAGTCGCTTTAATGCTCTGAATTCAATAGTAACTTTAACTATCTGAATGTTTCAGATTACACGTATTTGTTTCTCGAAGTAGCATGACACTCTTCTTTGCTAAACATTATTACGTATATGATAAGATAATTAAACAAGCTCTCTAAATAAGCGGCTGATGCAATTATAGAAATGGCGCGCTGAGTGCAAGGCATAATAAATAAATACTATTGCTAAATTGTAATTTACTATTAATTGAATATTTTACTTGACATTTCAAAGCAATGAATGCGAAAAGGTTGCATTTAAAATTTGCGCGCGGTAACGACCGTGTCTGCGAGTGACAGGGACATTGTGGATGTCTGTAGTGTCTGGTATCTATAGCTAAGCTCGTTTGTCTATAGCCATAATGCTCCGTAATAAAAAGCACCTGCTGGTGTATTACAGTTTTCTTTTACTACGACGGTTTATGATCTATATTTGGTTGATGTACATGACATAAATCAAGCTCAAGTGATGCTCTGGAAACGAAACGTACAATATTGTTTTTAATTGACGTATGTAGCCTGAGATTTGAGCCAAAAATTTAATTTAAACATTGAAATTTCGTTATGCTAAGGAAGAAAATTGTAAGAATACATTTTATTTGTAAAAAGAAACTTTGAAAGTTTCACGAAGTGTCTACTTAAAATATTTTGTGTGAAATCCAACAGCGTCTGTATTTACGCGAAACTTTTGAATGTGACACAAAATGTGGAATAAATTTTTCTCAGTTGAATGTGATATTATTATATAGCAAAAAAATTCTTAAACATGAAGCTTCCATTTTTTGTTGTGAGCAAAAAATAGAGTTCTTTTCATTCCACACTATACAAGACGCGTGCACAGAGCAATTATACTCTCAAAATATTAATCTATTTTCAAAACCATGTCACAAATGGAATGAAGATTTGGCAGTTAGTGCCTTAACAATAAAAATTGGCTTCTTGCCAGTCCTCTGGACAGTTTTGGACGTCCACCTGTCTATCACGGATTTTGTAATCTTTTGTTACAATCTTCGTCCGAGAGTAGTATCATTTGAATAATCAGTATTTATAGCATAATTCCAATATTAAAGGGATTTTTTATAATATATTTCACAGCGATGTCTATAACATCTGCTTCGGGTTCCTATTGCCTTTATGGATATAGTTTCAATGTCAATGAGGTCAATTATGCAAATGCTGTTATAATATTAGTAAAATAATAACAAAATCACAGTCTCACGGCTTCACAATGTGTGAACAAATAATGTATTTAGTCAAAGCCACCAAAACAAGACCGAAATGGATTCATAAAATAAATTTAACATACGTGTGTATTTTTCATATAAGTTTCTCATTTTCTGAATAACAGAGCTGTCACCATTTGGCTACAGTCCAAACGATTCACAGATTTAGATAATATGTTTCGTTGGTGTCTCGAATTATTTCAGGCTATTATTTGTGGACAATTTTCACATTCTCTAATGCATAGAGTCATATATTACTTAATATTAACTTCCTCACTCTTTATAAATGCATTCTTTAACTATTTATTTTAATAAAGAAGTTATTTTATTAACATTAAAAATCATAAATGTATCAACATGATATATAAAACACCTTTTTCGATAACAATTATTGTGTAAAACAACATATCTATTATATTCGACATTGTTTTTACTTAAATATACAATACTTGTCAATTAAAACATTCCCTGTTTCGTGAGCAATTGAGTAATTAGGACCAACTTTAACTCAATCAATACTTGAATAAAAACGAAGCTTAGAACAACAGATTCCTTTAAAAGCGAAACTCATTAATATCCTTGTCAGATGCTGGAGATTTCAAATGAGAAATGAGGAATTGATCGCCCTCTCTGTGGTAATCGAAAATCTATACGAAGAGGCCTTAGATTTTAGGATTATGGCTTTAAGGCCTGAAGAAAATTTTGTTTTAAACTATGAAGGGATGGTTCAAATGTTAACAGAGAATTAGTTTTAGTAAAAGAACACGAGTGAGTTGTATAAGCCCCTTTATAATGTTGTCTTTAGTTTGAGATGGTAGACATTTGCTTTTTTTGTATGGTATAGTTATACAACCAGAGATTTCAAATGCGCAATACAAAATCTTTTTGTAGATTAAAGTAAATTTAAGTACGAAAATGGTTCTCACATTTTACTTTTTTCGTTTCAAATCAGTTCTTTGTCTAATATTGCCCTCATCTGTCCATATCTAAGCTTATACTGTTTTGTTTTAATAAATATAAAAACTTTCAACGTCTTCAATGAATTTTTTATATGAGTATTTCTATTTATATTTATCCATTCTCGTATTTCCCTATAACATTAAGTCAATTCCCATTTGAGCTTATGTATTTTACTACGGCATACTAAAGACTTCATTAAATAACAATAAAGGCGATCACTCTATAATCTCGTGACACATTAACACATTGCATCAATTCTTCAATGTCACTTGATAAGGTTAACGTGCCTTTCTCTAATCTCACGTTTGCTAGAAGAAACTTATACAACGTCGAACGAAATATATTACCAATACAAAAGAGTAACGGAGTTTTTTGCAGGCCGTTCTCGGTCCATTATCCGACCTTTTTAGTGAAATTATTTAACATTTAATAAATCTAAGACCTTTTCATAAATCAGCACAGACCGTAACACATTTACTATGACCCGGAAATCTTAGGTTCACTTGGAGAACTTGGAGAACTTGCAAATTGGAGATTTTTTTTTATAACATATAGTACTTCTAATTGTCTATACTTTAAACAGTTATTTCATAGTTCAATACTGTTTTGGTATGTTATAGATTGTAAGCCTTAGAAGGCTGTTCTCCACGACACAATGTAATACCGTTTGTGAGTAAATTAGCACATCCTATTTTCCTTGCTGCAATTTCTCGCGGTCAGTGAACGAGGACAAAGTGTTAAACCTATTCGGAGACATCCAAACTACACATACGAGTACAATAAAATTGATGTCTCGTAAACGGTCAGTTGATTACAGCTGTCAGAAAATTCTGGAGACGGTTTTTCCGGAAATTGTGTTTTGTTGTATTTCATGGAAGAGGTAGGTTAATTGGTACTGAAACAGAGTACATTTTAAGTGTCTTTAAGTAATTAAAGGCATACTGTAGTAAAGATAAGCTGTTATGTAGTAATTAATCGGTGAAAATATTGGAATATAAACTTTATTTAAATAACTTAAATATCCACGATTGCTTTATACCCATGTATCAGCAGCTGACACACGTGATAATAATTTCACAATGTTAATAAAACTATAGTAAAACTGTTAAAGCGATTTTTCACGAAATGTTAACATTTAACAGTAAATTGCGAAAAAGCTTGTTGCTTCCATTGCAGGAAGACTAAATTTTATTTGGAATTAAAATTTCAAACCAAAGCACGTCACTTAAGCCACGCAAATATATTTTTACTGAAAAACAATGGCGCATCTCGCAGCAAAACTGTGGGAAGATTTACAGCAAGCGAGCTTGCACTCTACTTAATTTTCTAAATGCATATTCTGGTTTAGTGAAATATAAAACATCACGCGAGAACAGAGTGGAAAAATATTTTAACATCGCATTGAAGGGAATACAAAAGGGGTTTAACAACTGTCGTTTTGTTTAAACTACATGGACCATTGATACTGAATCGCTTGAGGATTTCTAAATATAATAATTTAATATTAAAATATGAAATGATATTATGATTAAATATAATGATTTTAATATTATGTTATAAATATAGTTTTAAATTATCTGCGGAGATGTTGTTACGAGCTTTCTTGAATTATACTCAAATAACAGATAACCACAGTCATTGCTGTCGATTCGATGTACAATCTCTAAACTAAAAATCTCTAAATTTAGCTTTAGATAACCTTTTCTGTATATTTCTAAATTAATGGCATTAAACCTTACTTTTTTGTTTAGAGACTGTGCCACTAGTCTTGAAACTGCGAATATTATTTGAGGCTAAGCTGAGAGAAGATTCCTATTGACATGTGAAATATATGAGGGAAACGGCTGAAATTCTTTACAGATATGTGAAATTCAATCAACCGTTGCTAAGCAAAGTTTCAAATTAAATTCATCACATCAAATAACGTCAAATCCCGCATTTATTATGATGAATGTGTTATGTAGATTGACTCATAAATTATATGAAGACGGCGTGGATGTTACCAGTTGCCATAATTTACCAGTAAATTAGGTTAATTTATGAACCAGAAGTGCTAGCTGTAACTAACCCAAGTTTAACTTTTGTTAAAAAAGATCCTTTGATGTTTCAGCAGTGGTAAATAATTTATGTAAATATTTGTTTACTAATTTGTATTTCTATTCAAGATATTACAAAATGTTTCCATCGTTGCTGATGAAAGGAAACAAATTCATTGAAATTAACGTTACAGTTTACAGTGTCTTTTAATATCTACCATTTTTAATTATATAATTCTCGTAAAGGAAACAAGTAGGAGGGCGTAAACATAGCAACTTTAACATTATTGTTAATACCCCTAAACGCCCAACAAGTATAAACCTTATCTAACGAAGTTTAATTAGGCAAGTTTTTCCTTTTTTAAGTGTCACAAGTTCACTTTCAGTTCGCAGGAAATTATTTTGAAGGCACTTAATTTTTGCGCACGAGAAGATTAATGCTACGAGTTGGCTTTGTAAGCGATAAATGGATCGCTTAGCAAAGTATATACTTTGCTACATAACATTATACAAAGTCGCTTCCCGCTGTCAGCATGTATGCTTAAATCTTTAAAAGTACGCAACGGATTTTGATGTGTTTTTTTTAAAGATAGAGTGTTTCAAGAGGAAGGTTTATTTGTATCATGCATGCCTGTATTTTTTGTGCTTACACTGCATATGCGTGACAAAATGTAAAGGGCTATGAGATGGAGTGAAATATTGTTCTACAAAAAGCTCGCTATAGTATCTATCTATTAGATATATAGATGAGATAACGCACGACAACCATTTTTTTATTATTAACTTTTTACGAGAAATAACGGGTTATTTATGAAGCAATTTTAAGCAATACAGTATAAAATCCTTATCCAATGGAGTATCTTATAGATATTGTGTATTTAATATAGATCAATATGGCTTTACAAAATGTCATTTTAATTAATGGTTTCAAACGATTGCGTACACACCAGAATAGCTCTATAGATATAGAATTGATGGTAGAACAATTCAGAATATCTTAATAAATGCTATTTGCTGTATTACTGTAAAATTTCATTAAAATTAATTCGTGCTTTTTTCACAAACATCCATTAATAGCACAAACTTTCGGGATTTTCTTTGATCATGAAAGGCCCTATATAGGCTATACAAAACCTCACTCTCTCTCGTTCCAATACGCGCAAAAAGCTTATAATAATCTGATGTCTAAAGTGAGTGTTTTCTTGACGTGGACATTTCTGCATGCTGCTCGGCTGTTTGAATTGTATAACTTTAAAAAATTTTATAAATTTAATCGGTTTTCTGTGTCACATTTTTTTTTATTTCACTTATCCGTGACCCGTTTAAGACCGCATCTATATCTTAATTATGTCACTTGTATGTTTATCATATTGTATGTATGTCATTGTTAATAAATAAAATGTCGAGTGTCCATCTACAGAGTACGCTCGAAAATTTATTCGAATACATAGGAAGGAAGTAGGGGGCATAAAAAGGAGGGAGTTATTAAGTATTTGAGGATAAACATTCAATAGTTCAATCTTATGATGTCATATCATCCTCGCAATGTGGTTGGGTGGTAAAATTACTAATCTGATATAGCTTGATAGAGGCATAGCTATTACTTGTCATAATAGATAGCTCAAGGCTAAACAACTCTGAGATTTTCCTTTCCCGCCCCTTTTTTTTTTTTTTTTTTTTTTTTTTTTTCCCCTTTTTTTTTTCCCCCCCCCCTTTTTTTTTTTTTTTTTTTTTTTTTTTTTTTTTTTTTTTTGATATTAAACTATCTACAGTTGATTTTATTATAATATAATAAAGTTCAATTACTATACAAATCTTCTAAATCATCGTCAATCGTTCGTTCGTCATCGTTTTCAGTAAACGTGCTCGACCAGGCTATTTTCTTAATAAACAATGGCTAAAATGTGCTATTTAAACCAAACATAATAAATTATAAACTATTCATCACACGTCGTTCAGAACCAAAAAGGAACTAGAAATGCAGTGACGCACTTCACAGTGCTAAGATGTTCATATATCTCACGGATATTGGATTAATATTATTCCTCGAGTTATACCGATACAGACGTGATGAACAATGTAAACAAAAGAGAACAATGAACAGATGTAGCGAACGTTTATCGTGGTATCTGTTGTCTGTTGGTTTTCGATCAATTATAATTGTGCGCTATTTACGTATCGTCAACAAGAAACTCTTGGGTATACCTTATTTGCAATGGTGATAATTTACTTATACAAATAGAAAAAAAATCGGAACAAGCCGAGAGATACTATGAAAGAAAAAAATATACATATATACTATACTATGAGATCGTATATTATAATATTATTCCTATTTTAATATAAATTTTACCTAATTTTAGAGAAGGAAACTTATTCAGTACTTTGTAGTTGGTTAGTTTATTTAGGTTTTACTTTATTTGGTCATTGCGAACACTACTTAAATCTTAAACTAATAATGTAATGTTTATGCCTTTGTAATGCCGTTTATGTTTGCTAAGTCTCGTTAATATATAAAATGACAGTCTAGGTCTCCATTTATTCGTTTGGCTGTTTGTCATCAACACGTAAGGTTCGCCCAGCAGCAGATCATTGATACATCATACTGAGCTTGCTAGGTCAATAATTGATGCCATTATTTATACAACAGCTGTCGCTTTAAACAGCGAAAAATCCTTTTAAATAAGGAGTGATTTGTTTTGCGTTATAATTAATTCCGAGTCGGAGAGCATTTTGTTAGAAGTTCGAGGGAAAGAAATAAATGTGTTTTTCTGCGGCCACTCTGATGGATCGTCCGGGCAAATTTATGTTTCTCCATTGGATCGAATGAAATAGTTCTACTTTAAAACATCACATGTATAAATTGCAACTTAATTCTTTCTTACCCCGTCTATCTTGCTAAATAGCAAGAATAGCTAAATAACCCGTTTCTGTTTTCAAATAAACTATAATATAAATGCGGTAGTATCTCAGACAGACGTCTGCGAATGTGTGAAGGCACCAATTTACGTATAAATTTTATAATTTCATATATATTAAGATCTGATTTGATATATATTAAATTCTGGTGGCCGTGTGTTTACAAATACTATTCGCTCATTTATAAACCGTAATGTGTACATCAAAGTTACTTTACAGACAAGCCTGTGTTCCATAAGTGTATTAAAAACAAGTATATATGTATTTATATTTAGTAATCTTCGTGATAACTACTCTACTCGTTTGAATAATAAACCCTTTCACGGGAATCATTAAAACGAATATTTTTATTCTCTCATAAAGTTGTAAAACAGGCCACAGTGTATAAATCTCTCTAAAATATTGTAAAAGTATTTAATCTCTATTTACTAATAGGAACATACTCATGGCTGAGTTACTATCGAACATGGATGCAGAAAGACAGAGGTCCCGGGTTGATCACCGCGATAATTAATAATTGTGTGATGAGCATATTGGCTGTGGTTCTTAATAAAAGAATTTGCAATCAGTTTGTTAGCATCAACAAGCTAGATATATCTTACATTGGGGCTAACCGTGCCTGTGCAAAGCGTGAGAAATGATAGAAATATTACTCCTAGAAGATATACATAATGACTTCTAATAGGCAGTGTGATACTAACGTATGAATTATGAATGCACCCCAAGAGCCTCGTGAAGCTCTATTGTGCCATTTCAATTGTTTCAATGGACTATCAATTAATACTCATTGGTTTGCTCAAATAGTGAAATTCTGTGCTAATATCGTATCCATTAAATACCAAATATTTGCTAAGTTTCGAATATCTATTTGCGACGATGAAGTGGGATTAAGCCAGTATCGGCAATCGTAGCGTATAATAGATTATACTAAAGTATAAATATAGATTTATTATTTAGTTGCAAGTTATATATCTATACTAATATTATAAAGCGAAATATTTCACAATTTGTTTAGGTGAATATGCTCCGATGTTTTTGAGCGATTCAAAATATTCTTCCACCATTCTTTATTCACAATTATTTATGAGAAAATGCAAGGTTTTCCTCACTACCGTTGCGTAGACTTGGTTGTAATAAGGCAGTAAACTGGGACATTGAACTGTAGAGCATAACAAGTGACCGCTTCAATGGCGCGATGAGTCGGTGCTAATGGTTGCCTTATATTTCTCTTTTTATTACTTTACACAGATTTCCAGTTTAATTAAATGAAATATGAAAAAAGTTGCGCCGAATTGAAAGTATATCTGTTTCGGTTAGTAAGTCATTAACGCACACCATTTACCACATGACTAACTTTAACTATCATTTTAATATTTTAAACTAATGCTTTTAATTAAAAAGTTTAATTCATAATATCTATTGATTTTACGTTTAAATTAGGTAAAATAACGCGATCGTAGTTATTCTATAAGGTTTTTCCATAATAAGATAAATATATAATGAATATACAAATAATGAGCCAGGCATAAAATTAGCTACCAAATAACGTTTTATGTATATTAAAATGAATCTAAGAACAAGTCATTTAAAGCTGCAATAGTATTTTGGAAAACGTAAAACCGAACGTAATGAAATGTACACAGACAATAACAAGTCAGCAATAAAGGGAGAAAAGTAAGTAGCTTCGAAACTCGCTGATCAAATGCGAATTGAATAAGCGTTTAAATATCATAATATTTGTATGTTGGAATTTAATAGGAGAATATTTTTATTCTGAATACAAAGTGAAGCAGCTTTTAATATATGATAATTGTTTAATGTTGCTTAAAAGCTGATCAACGTAAAAAGTGTAAATTGAGCTTCTTAAAGCTACAACATGTCAGTTAACAGACTTGTCAATTTGGAAACTAAAAAAAAACACCATTTTTGCATACATAATTTAATAATTACTTAAATACGAAGCTTTAAATGATCTCGAAAAATGGGTAATTTTTAAAAAATCCCAATAGGCCAATATACAAGCAATACTCCGCGAAAATCCCACAACCACTCGACGCACGTTTCGCTCCGAGCTTGACCGGAGCATCATCAGGATATCGCCTCTACGAACAGCATTCGATGAGTCAGTTAATCAATGGGTAATTTTAGTCAACGTAGTTTAACTGAAAGGTAACATCAGTTGATGATAAAATTGTCACGATTCAACTCCACAAACACGTGAAGCAAACACTGATATCTAAAAAATAAATAAGATGGCGTACTTGGGAATTATTTCAGTTGGATAATCAATACTGATCCGCCAGACGTAACATCAAATCGTAACAAAGATCTGTAATATTTTGAGCACACGCTCATGTTTCGAATCGAGTCGATCATTGTATGAAATGCAGAGCTCCCTCGGGATGGGCACGGACTAAAATAGTCTCGTCTACGAAGTTGGATTAGATGATATAATATTAATTGGGCTTTTGTAACCTGCGGGTGAACCTTGTGTATGTAACCGTATAACATTTTGTCCCAAGATTAGTTACTGTTTTATTTAGTCGCTGCGGTAGGTCTTCCATATAGTGGATGTACTCGAGTCTTCGAGCTTCTAAATCTCAATGTTTTCTGCGCGCAGGGTTGGACTGTTTCGTGCTCGCTATCTTTTTAATTTTAGTCGAATATTACCTGTTTGAGCGAAAACTATAAAACATGTTTTTTGTTCCTATGTTTCAATGTTTGTTTTACAAGGTACATGTTTCTTAGGTATGACAGGACCTTGGGATATTATAACACAACGGTTGTACTGTCACAGTTTAATAAAGAAGACAATGTAACAATACTTTTGACAGCACAGAACATACAAGACGTTTCAATGGAGTACATATAAGTTTAGTTTTAAAATTATTCAATACACATTCTCATCAGCAAATATTTGAGAGTCGTGTCTCGCCGCGGGCGGCAATATTCAACACGGCAGCTATTTTATTGCCTCGTAAAAATCTGTCACACCCATAAATGCCATATTTGGCCCCAATCTCCATAAAAAATAATGTTTACGCCCTAGGTAATAGATTTATTTTTACTTTAAGGGCCTCACACAATCTTGAGATATTTTGGACGAACAAAAGTGGTACCTACGAGTATATGTCTTTTGCAAAATGTTGATCAACATTTTTTTATTTTGACCTAGTTTGTGCAATAGTCACCACCTCGGACTGGAACATAGAGTCTCCGGTTTGAACCCCAGTAAAATCAACATTTGTGAACACTTGTTGGCCTGGGTGTTATGTATATATTTATTTGTTCATCAGTTCTATGAGCACTCGACAATTAAAGTTCCTTGGATCTAAGAGAGCAAGTGTAAAATGTGCGACATGAGTATTAATATTAAGACTTCGTAAATTAGTCAGTAATTGAAACTACTGTTCACCAAAAATTTCCGATTTAAATTTGGGGTCAGTATTTCAGCTTGCTAAATAACTAACTTTTTCAAACTAAAATAGAATAATATATGTCTAAGTGGTAATGTATGTCAATCGCATTGAGAGGCGTTGACAAATAATGTTGAATGAATAAATTTATACGAGGTTTTCAATCGTAATACCTGTTACATAACATTATAATTGGGATCAAAATCGACGGTAGGTTTTTTAATTAAAAATATTTTTAATTGAGCTTCGTTAGTTTTAATACAGTAAAATATGAAAGGCAGAGACTAAAAATTGACAATGAAATTTTTACAGATTATATATAAAATCTTCGGAATTGCGAATTTGAGTGAGGAAAAGATTTTTGAAGACACAATATTATAAGTCAAGTGTTCAGGTGCTTGTCTTGATATTGTCCGTGAGAAAACCCTTCTAACCCACACTCTTGAGATAATGAAATCTGTATGCTCTCCTATTTACAGTACCAATAGGTACAGAGATCTTAGGAATTTGAAAAAATATCTCACATAAAGAAAATTTCTCTAGGGAAATTATTGACTTTATGGTTTGTATCATGTTAGATAATAGGTACCTTTACGACTTGTTCCCATCATAAATATGCTAGTAATTTTGTCACCACCCGTCCGTTTTTTTTATACAGGTATATATATTGAAATAATACAATGAAAATAATTATTTCTGTGTATTGCATTAATATTTTGAAAATATATCATGAGTCATTGATAGAATTTACATCGATTAGTTCGAATATAATTCTATGGTCAGAAAATAGGTGACGCAGTTGGCGCAACGGTGACGGATCTACGGATCAGAACGTTTCGGGTTTGATCAACAATACAGTTGATTCGGGTCTGGATATATTTAATTACCATGGGCCTACCGGACAGTGTTTAAAAGAAATTGTAACTATTTTTTAAGTCGGTTATATTTATTCACTCAATGTATTATCAAAAGCTTCCTAATTTTCTAAAGCCTAATTTGGAATCAAAGTTATAATTTGGCGCCATTTAAGTAATAAATTGAGAGATTTAATACAATTTGAAGTTCGATTCGCGAGATGTTGATTAGAATTTTTAATATCCCCAACTTTCGAGAACTCGAGTGAGGTACGACTTTAGTATAATCAATTTAATTAATCTTTTGTTGCGAGAAGCTATTATTTTGTAAATAATAAATAACATTTGCTATTAATTAAATATTTAACAAATGGCATTATACTTTAGTGAGAAACTTGTCAAAAATCTTTATATTCACTTCTTATGTCGTCTAATAGGTCTTGAGTGTATATAATTAATTCGAAAAGGCTCTACTCACATAAGGAGCTTAATTCAGTGGTCGAGTATGACTATATCACCACTCAGGTCGTGCATACCGTCTGTATACAAATAATTTAATTTAATATTTTAATAATATAATTTAAAGTTCTCAAACAGACGAGGCGTTTGTATTTGACCTTCGGATTCTTATGACTATATTGTATGACGGAGAGCTGATAATTAATTAAATAAAAATTTAGTTGCTATAACCCTGAATATATTAGTAAGTTTTGCCAATTGCTTTGCAAGGGGTAAGCACGCTTTTAATCCTCTTTGATATTTGATTTGATCTAAAATTATGAAGAAATAAATTAGTAAGACGCTGGAAAATATGAGTTTGAGCTTATTTTGAAGCTTTCTATCATCACAGCGCTCAAAAGGACATCTTTCTAATCCTAAAAAATAAATTTTCGAATATCTCCGTGAACCATGCTTAGGCTGTATATTTTTGTAGCACCCACGTGTCCCAGTAACATCGAAAGAGATCCGACAATATTGTTTTAAAGTACACAGTCAAACGTTTGTATAGACCGGCTGACATGTTGTTTCAGGACTTTTACATACAAAGTTATGTAAAGCAGTCGCTTTGTATGCTCACACATTAAAACGTTCATAAACTTGAGATAAAATACTTTTAAACAAAATAAAGCAAAATCTATGTTATCTTTACTAATATTATAAACCTGAATAGTGTGTTTGTTGAACCATTGGTGTATTTTATTATTATTGCAATGGCAAGCGCAAATTTTATTTAGGAGACAAGGGAATCAACTTATAATAAACGTAATAACGTATCCTGTTCCATCAAAATAAAGTTTAAGATAAAATAATCCCCCACATTCAGTGATCCAATAAAGTGGAAGACATTGCTCCACCAGGCGTGAGGCGACCACATTTAAATTAGAAGAACCTCATTACCATTCCCTGGATTCATAATTAATGTGACGCGAAGCAAAATGATTAAATTGTGCTATACAATGACATACATCAGCTATTAGAATGATTATACAAATGTATGAAATATATACAACTTGTAAAAATAGTTACTTAAGATTGCGAAAGCTTTTCTATCAAAGTGGGCTTAGAAAAAATAATATGTGTGTAAATTGGGAAACCTTCCAAAGATTTGTGTGTGACAGCTATTTTTGAACTTTATTTTGGTGATGAATGATGTAAGTTATGCAATAAACAATTCAACATAAATAACACGATGAGATGTGAGTCTGTCCCTAATTTGGTTAAAGAATTCCTTTGATAGGATCGCAGGTTTGTAACTGAATGCATATAAAGTTGACCGTACACAAAAACACACAAAACAAACGAAACACGTGCAGCATATACGAGTAATCTCTGGAGCCGATATTTCTTATATTTCGTTACACTCGCATTCACATAATATATGGAAGGCAAGGAAATATTTTCCACGTTTACACAAAGTTCTTCATTTATACTCCGCTCTCATTAATCTACTATCCAAACTTTTTCTATATCCAAACAATTTCTTTACAGTATTGGTATAGTTAACAATTTTCAATCACCACTACATTATACGGGTCAAAAACGCACGCGACAATTGAACGTGACAATCCCTTTCTAAATAATATATACCGTATACCAAACGAAAACATTGAAATTCCGAAAATTGGTTTTTTCTGTTTTTTTTTTAAAAAAATCCGGGGGTTTTTTTTTGGGGGTGTCCTTTTTAAATTCGGCCAACCCCCCCAAAAAAAAAAAATATTTTGGGGGGAACCCCCCCCCCCCCCCCCCCCCCCCTTTTATATTTTAAAAAAAAACCAATATAGTGAGTATATAAGTATGAGAAGTCTGCACCAAAAGACCTACTGTAATAGTAGGTAGGATCAGAAAGTTCAAGATGGTGGGATTTTCTCAAAGGTATCGGGCAACCTCACCACGACAATAAAGGATTTGAATATAGGCTTCGCCACTTTGAGAGGATGCGGGAAATGAAGGCAACGCAATATTGAATTCTGATTTAATAAGCTGAATATACATTTTAACTATAAGTAACATATATACACACATATACAACATTTTTTATGTGAGCCGTGACTGTATCGCGCATGTTCTGCTATGATATTTAGAATAACCGTGTCAGTCGTACTATCAAATTTGTGTACAAATGGGAAATGAAGATACCTCAGTGTACATGCAGCCTACTATTTTCGTAGCAAATTCCGGTCATTTTTCACGGGTCCAAATGAGATAGGAACGTGATGGTCGACACCACGAACATGAAATAGCTTTTCGAATGTAGCACTCTTTAGTGCGCCATTGTGCACTTCAAATTAAATAAGATTTATTCGGAGAATATTCTTTCAAAGTTCACTTGGTGATTTATGTATAAAGTAAGTTATAGAGAACTTTAATTCCATAACACGTAAAATAAAATTCTCTGTACGGTCGTTAAACAAAATTTACAACAATATGTCTATTGTCTTTTATTAACATAAATAGTAATAGTTAAATTTTTACCATTTAAAAAATAATGTAATATACTTAAATTTTGTAAAATACATAACTTGATCCGTTAACAAAGTGATTTACTTTTTAACAGATTTAAGTTATGTATTTTTGCAAAATTTAAATATAATCACATTTTTAAATTTATTTTTCGACGTTTCGCGTGCTTTACAATGTGCGTGGTCACAGTAGACTGAAGACAAAAGGTGTTAACTGTCAAATTAAGTGTTACAATTCAAAATAATGTAATTATATTTAAATTTTGCAAAAATACATAACTAAATCCATTAAAAAGTGTTTTTCTTTAACATAACTGTTACAGTTATTAAAGGTAATTAAGTATATAGAATTTGTATTTGCTAGCGTTCCCTTTTTTGTCATGGATGCTAATGCGACTATCAATTGTTTTTAATTCCCTTGATATAAGAAATAGATAGAAAATTCCTTTTACGCAGCATATTTTGTTTGTCACGTTGACGTATTCTTTCCCCGGTGAATTGTCATATTTTATTCATATGCTTTTCTTCATCCATTATCTAAATTTATTAATGTATGACGATAAAAATATTCACCTTTTTATACAAATCTTACTATAGCTCTGTTTGTTCAACCAAGTTTAATCATAGACTAAAATTGTGATCGATTCATATAAAGTTTTTGTCAGGCTATAGCTTTATTATTATTAGCGTGACGATTTGAATCGTTTGAATTGGAATCAGTATTTATAACTTATTAAAATGTATAAATTGAAAGCAATACCTTAAATTTGAATTATCCAGCAGAGCCAGGGACCGTACGTCTACACAGAAGTGATCCCAAAGTTACGCCAAGAGCTAAGATAAAGTAGTGTCAGTTATTTATTTGGTAAAAACACATATGATGTTGATTCTTCCCGTTTGTTTAGGTTGTTGCTGATAGGTGCGAGGGAAACAGCACCCACTCCGGCTTATTGGATTTTCCTCTATTTCCACATGCTTCGCGTGCTTCGTTTGTCTTTGATGAATTACTTGTGTTTGCTTCAACTTTGATTTGTGATATGATTTTCGTAAACTCCATATATATAGAAATAACATTAAAACGTATTTTTATGTTTTGTATTTCGTATTTGATTGAATCACCTTGAATTTCTTATTTCCGCTAATGAAGTAAATATTGTACAATCCTTTGTTCTTGCAAGCCATCATGACGCTAACTCATTACTTTAGGGACCAGAAATAATATATTAAAAGTTAATTGTAATAAACAGAATTTCTTAGTGTAGTGATATATCGCGTTTATAAGTATAATTAATTGTGTTGATAATTACCAAACACTTAAATGAAATTTGTCAGTTCTAACTTCGAACGGTTGAACACAGAATACAAATATAATTTTAAACAACGGTTTTAACGGAAATTTGACCAATGAGCCACAGTGACTACAGTGTAGAAATTTCTTTAGAGGTAATCAAGAATTCTCCATTAGAACCCAGAAGATAATCTGAATGAAATTTAAATTTTATATTGCATCGATTAAGACAATGCAGTTTCCACTGATTGTGAGTAACATTAATGCTTATTCGCTGCTCTGAACATTTGTAGATGACTAATTGTTTTAATTGTCTAGTATTGATCAGTGAATATTAAGATGCAGGCGTACTTTCTATGTAAAGTCCTGGATAGTGGAACTATTTACGTTCCATGCAAATTGGTGGTAAAAGTCGTGCTTATAATATTCGTAGCATAGCATAGCGTACCATCTGTGTAGCACTTTCGTAGCACATGCGCAATTAAACACACGCTCGTACGATACAGGAACTTTATAAATAATAATCGTTTGTTTGCAACATTTCAATAATTCCCTTTTGCATTGTACATAGATGACGTAATACGATATTATTTACTAAAAGGTGAACCTGAAAATACATTACCCGTCCCATTTAGTACTCACAGAGGAGTTTTCATTTTATAGCCCTATACGTGCGAGGATTTGATTGCTGTCGCGTCTGTTTTGTTCTTGTATCTGTAACTGTTTATTGTTTTTTTACGTACTCAGTATAACATTACATTGTTTCTTGTTATTTGACATGACTCGCCATTGTGGAATGAATTAGAAAAGAAGGTTAGGTTATTATGGCTAGCCAACAAAGAAAATATTAAGGAGATCTCGTCCAAAACAGTTAAGATAAAATCATATTTGAACTATTTGATTTAAGACATATTTCAATTTAACATACTGTGTGATAATCGTATGCGCAAGAAATCTACATAATACGTTCCACGTAGAGTCACTATGATTTCTTATGCGTAGGAGACCTCTTCCTTTTACTAGGAGCACAGCTTCTATCCTCAAAAAAATCCTGAAAAGTCTTGCAAACAACAATATTAGAGCTATCTCATCAAATATTTCGTAAGCCACCGTTCACTTTTTAACTAAATTAATGCCCGTCGCGCAAGAACCTTTACAACTTTAAACAAATAGGGCAAAATTTAATTATGTTAAAGTGTCTGTAAGGATGATAAAAGCTTGTCCCTCGAGTACGAACTTCCCTCATTACACTTCATGTACTAACTTTCACTAAATACTTGACACTCTATCGTGCAAATACAATATAGCTTTGCGAATAAAAGTTATAGAAAGTAAATCAAATCTTTGTCATTGGAGATAAGGCTCTCAATGCTTCATCTTTTTACATATCTACTTTATTAATAACCTCAAACCCCAAAATATATATATGTATATATATATATATATATAGGTAATTGTTACAGATATTAATCATAGTTTACATATCATTATTTCATTTGCATACATAGTATTTTGTAATATGTTTCTATGGTCTACAGGTTGTGAGGCACAACCTGACCTCCCCTGCAATCGGTCAATCTTAAAAATCGAGCGAGCCACATGATCTACAGCGAACCAGTGTGGTCTCGTTTAACTATCAAGTTATTGGAATATGTTTTTCTGGATAACACTTATAAACGTCAAAATGTTTCTAAATTTAAATTTAGTTCGCAAAGCGGACGAGCAACTGGCAAGAAACGCTCCGTCATTCTTTTAATTCGCTACGTAATTTGTGTTTTTAACGAACGCAATGGTTGCAACCATTCCAGGATACCAAAATTAAATGAGAATATAATAATAAAGCTTTTTTATTTACTCTAAATTACATATTTACAATTATATATTCACTATTTGTATGGCTTTCACCCAAGATGGGATTTACTCTAATAGCATGAGAATATACGTGTACTTAATTATTCAGTCTTCCAAAAAGAAAGTTTTCTGTCGATGTAGCCAGTGATATCATAAATTTCTTCCCGATTCTTTGCCCTTATAACACAATAATATATTCACGAGTCCCGAAAAGTTGTAAATAATATGCGTGAACAATAAAATATTGAATAACAACGTTTGTCGAGTAAATTATTAACGCTTGCTGAGCTTTACGGTTTATTAAACTCAGAGGTTACTGGAATTATGGATGGAAACGCAATTTGCTATATTCATGAGTTTAGCACTGCCCGCGGCCTGCTCTGCTAATTAGCAGTTATAGTGTTGTGGTATTGAGCTGTATCATGGCTTATCTTAAAGAGACCAATTTGAACTACAAATACAATAGGCGTTCTAAAGGTATTTTCAGTATGACGTTTAAAAACAGATAAATATAGTTATCGGCCAGTTATGAATGGCTATGTATTGAAGACGAGAACGTAGGAACAATAGCTATTAGTTTTGAAGATAGCAGGTGTCCAGCGTTGGTAAGCACTTTATAAAATTGGCTCATACATTTTATAAATTAACTGTCTGTGCCAGCGTCTGTTATGGCGAAACTAGTGCTGTTATTTATAATGTTTTATATTTAATGACCGCGTTCGCTTTACAGAAACACGCGTGGTATTTGACAATCGTTTTGTTGAGTAAGAGAGATCTTAATATGGAACTAAGATACCTTGTTATCTAGCGCCGGTTAACGTAATTAAGTCTTACGAAAAAAGTTAAAAATTCTCAAAACGTAATGCAAGACTTTAATATTATAAGATAATCATGGATTTTCTATTTTCAGTCAATTTTCAGTTATAATTCAAATAAGCGAATACCTGGGAGGTGGCACTGCAAATTACTAAGCTTCCATGGAACATTGAGGAATGAGACAAAACACAAATCGTTCTATGAGACCAAATCATTAAATCCCTCGTTCGTCTAAATCTTTACATAAACTTGAATATTTGTATGTTATGTCGGCTTAGTACGATGAGAACGTAATTTCAGTTTATACGTGTTATTCATAAGCTCGCAAAAAGCGCCACTCACTTTTTTAGTATATTCTATTTTGACTTTTCGCACTGGACAAACCACTTCAGGCCGCGAATTTTTAAAAAGCATGTCAAGATGCACTCTTCGTTTTCAGTTACTTTAAATGCGAATATTTATAATTTTAATAACATCCTTGTTAAAACAAATAAAATATGGATAATAATTGACAATTAAATCGTGGTACAATGCTCTTTTTACACAGTAAACTGTCTATTAACATAAACTATATTGACGAAAAAGCTGATTTGATAATATGTCCGTTGGGTGAATTAGCAAAAACCATAGTATATTTTTTTAACTAGTCGCGCTTTATAAAGGTATGTTGAAGTCTTACAATGATTATCATTTTATTATTATTTATCATATCATTATACGTATTAGATTAATTTAAATTAAGTAGAATTAAGTTAGATATTGCGGTCCCTGTAATGGCATAAAAAAATAAATAAATAACTTAAAATATCAATCTTAATGGATAATAACTAAAAACATAATCGCAATATTATTAGTAAGAAAGAGAGTTTCTTTATTATTTACATAAATAAAAAGTCTTCGAACCGGCTAAAATGGCCGATCTCAGAGCTTTTACAGAACCATTAGTAAGGTTATTTTTCAGAATTAATCCATCCTGTTTCGCTATCTTACATTAAAAATCGGTTGTACTTAACTCTAAAAGTTTGAATATTAAAAGTGTTAATTTGTTTAAATATTTTACTGCTGACTTAAAAGAACTACAGATGGACGATTTTTTGGCCTTAGATGACCTTAATAAGAGGTATAATTAAAATGGACCTTCTATTAGGGGAGTTTACCGTCGTAGAGGCGACGATTGTAGATTAATTAATTTAGGTTAAGATACAGTTAGCCCAAGCTCTATTATTGTTATAATTTAGAATATATAGCAGTATAGAAACAATATTTTTATTTTCTTGATAAGTACCCATACTTAGATAATCTAGAGCTCTTAGGAGATACTGTACTACATGGGAAAATATATCTATCTAGGACATGTGATAGCGACTAAAGAAAACACAAAGAAGTATACCTTATGACTATGAAACTTTTTTTACCTCTTTGAAGTAAGGATTTTTCTTTTAATAGTATATATCAGCGCCTAAGTGCATATCGGCGCAAATCGGCAACGTTGCTGCCCATATTTCGGTCGCCCTACTGTGGTCGCTCCTCTTCTACTACTACCCCACTACAGTTGTAATAAAAAGACGAACGCTATAACAGAAGAAGATTCGCTTCGTGAAAAACTATTATTGTGTTACGTTTTACGTAATAAAAGTGATAAAGGAAGTGTTTTTATTGTGTGTGTGTTCTCAAGAAATGGGATTTTTGAATGACAATGAAAAAAAGACTATTTTTAAAAACCTTACTTCGGCTGCCAATCCGATATATATAATCTTAACTCAAAACCCCTAAAGATCGTCAAAAACGAATTCACAATGTTGCATTCATTTACTTAGATAAATATGTGTAAACGTATTTTATAAAGCTCCCCGTTGCAGCGTAAACATAAATCCTGTATGCAAACCCAGGCAATAGCATTTAAGCGAACGGTATAATATCAAAGTTATGTTACAGGTCACTGAGCGTGGAATGTTTTTGTTAAACTGCGCGGAAACATTTCCTGATCTAAGACACAGGTCAAACGTTTTACGTTTTCACTGTTTATATTCCGGAAGACTATTTGTGGCCAGTTCAAGTATACAATGTGGAGAGGACAATGCGACAATAAATTAAACACCGTATAAGTCATCATGTCCCTAGCCAGTATACAAATATTCATTACAAATAATCTAACAGTTTAGTCATTGGACATCATTTTTTGTTTTGAACATTTACAACATACCGTATTTGTTTACTACGCCATCACTATCAGGTTAATGACCGCTTACAAATCACATGTTCTCAACTCGCCATGTCAAAAATCTTAGTCAAATTAGTCCAAATTCATTTTATACCTTATGCCCATTACGTAAGTCATAAAGCATATTACCAAAAAATAAAAAGTAGATAGTTCTACACACACAGTTAAACAGACAATAAACAATGTGGGAAAGGGAGAAATGAAGGTTTGATTGTTTCTATTTCATGTTTGCGACAGTGTGTCAGTGTGTCAAGGTCTCGCCGTTATCCTGTGACGTCGCTCGCGTCACGGCTAATAATTTCGTTTGCGTTCGCGCCGCCTTTGAAGCGCCGCCTTTGAAGAGCGGCCGCTCTTTTGTTTTGTGTATGAATCGTGCGAAATTGGACGCTTATTTATTATTAGTATTAGACTTACGTTTGTTTTATTTTATCGGCAAATTGGACGGTTATTTAATTTAGTGATACGACACGTAATAAATTAAGTGCCTACTTAGTTACTTGGTGAATTGTGTGAAAATAGACGCTTATTATTTGTGTTAGATTTAAGTTTGTTTTGTTTTTTTTTATTTACAATGCCTCATATACAGCATCAGAGTACACGGACATGATTTTAATTTACGGAATTTATAAGGCGATGCGAACTATGTGTCCGTATGAATGGGGAGCACATTAAAAATTTAAAAATTTGATTAATGGGATTGACTGAACTACTCGAGGTGAATGACGATCGTATTCAGTGTAGGTTTAGGTATCTAATTGTGTTTATTCGTCGGGCGATTGTAAAAGCGCGCCGCGCTGTTGCCGCTCTTCTTACCACAGGTTAGTGAACCCATATTTCCAAATGGTGTTACATTTTGTTTCGATTTATATTGTATTTAGTTTGTTAGAAATTTTTATTTTTTTTATTTTGTTGTTAGGATTCATTTCATAGTTTCAAAATTATACTAGGGACTATTACTGTTTGTGTTTTCACTTATTGTCGCATTGTCCTCTCCACATTGTATATTATTATAGTATCGTGTGATCACGGTCCCTTACGGTTGTTTGTTTTTGTTTAAGTTTGAATGTCAAAAATCCTGACATACCTACTGTCCCTTACATGAACCCAAACTTAACATATCCCTAAGGATATATTCGATCATAAATCACTTATACTAAAATATATTGATTCATATATTGTTCAGTGTACACGTTAATGTCAAAAAATTAAGATATATATGTCGAGCGGACGAGAACAACTGGCAAGAAACTCTCCGCCAAAGTTTTCGTGCGCAATTTTATTTAGAAAATACTTGCATGCTCTTTCTGCCGTACCATGTTTTTCCGAGCCGTTACGACTTGGGAGCCTTCAAGGAAAGTGCGTACTTATCTCCTGGCGTAGCAGATGTCCATGGGCGGCGGTTAGCACTATTCTAAGTGACCAACTGTAAGGAGATGCTCTCTCAAGACTCCGTGACGTCTTGAAGTGCTGCATAACAATGAGTAGGATAATAATAATAGTAGATAAAAAATAAAATAAATACATTCCTTTTTGTCTCAATCTAGTTTTATGGTGTTTTTGATGTGATCCATTGTATCGCCATGCCAGACTTTGCTCAGCGTGACGTATATTCGATCTCTGATCAACTCAATATTATAAAGTTTATATATATTTTATATAAACCTCTTCCAACTGTTTTCCATATGAAGTTTAACTTTCAGAATTATCAATCAGATACTGAAATACGAGTAACGAAGAACAGAAAATAATGTCAAGGGCCTAACAAATTACCATGAACAATGATAACAGAAATAGCTTCATAGGAATCGATGACGCAATCGAAATCCGAATGTTATTATTAAAGCAATCAAAATGGATTCCACTAATCCACCGTTGTCCGCCAAACAATTGGGAACCAGCAAAAACCGTTTCTCTCCGCACATTAATAATGCATGCGTTCAATGCAATTTTTTAATTGGCTTTACCAAATTGTGCTTATCAGAACAGAGGTAATATTTTAACTACAGAAGCACTTCTGTATGTGATACCTATGTACTATATAGATCTCCTTTGAAAACAATTGGGATCTGGATAAATAAATAAGGCTACTTCAATATTGTTTAAATTTCGTATTTAGCAAACTGACGCTACATCACATAGGCTAAATTTATGTATTTACTTTGAATATACACAGATGAAACTATAGGGAATTGTTACGCAGGTCACAATAAAATTTATCTATCAATTGCTTTTAGATTTTGTCGCTATTTTAAAAATTGGGTCTCTACATTAACATAAATTGAAGTCAATATTTTATACGATTTTATCTGTAATGTGACAGCCTAACGGAGCATTGCATGGATTCAATTGTCGATTAAGCACCATACAAGACGACTACGCCATACATGTACGCCGTATGATTGAATCAGACGGGCATGAAACCTACCAAGAGATTCCCGTATAAATGAGAGAAATAAATTAAATAAAACAACTGTGGCTACTGTTGCCTTAGACAATCATCGCTAATGCCCAATCGTTTTGAACCACGATGAAACGCGCGTCGACGATTACCATCATCCGAAGAGGCTTTCGAAAGTATGAAGAACGCCATGTAGGCACTACAAACCGAGTAGGTTACGCAAAGGGAAAATATTTCGAGAAACGAACATTTTTTTTCGAAGACTTTCTAAGCTTGACGTACAAATTTCATTTTCACTAACTGTTCAATTGTGCTTCTAATGTTTCATTCCAATCCCGACTCTTTAAAGGTAGTAAATATTAGCATAAAAATTATTTTTGAATTTTTAATCTCTATTCAGAGACATCGTCGTATTATAGTATATTTATTCATTGTACTATAATAGTTGTACTATGTACGCTAATAACTTTTTCCCATTACAAGTACGTCTCGCTGACATCTAAGATTCTATTTATGAGGTGAAACGATGCATAAATCTAGAAGTTGAGACTCAATATTACTAGACTCCTGAATAATTCAAACTTGGGTCTCTCGAAGTAGTGAAGTTTCGCGGGAACTCGAAATATGCTCGGTATGTGAAAATATAAAAAATATAGCCGATAGATGGTATCAATAATTTAATCCATATCTACACGAATACAACAAAGAAATTTATTTGTTTGAACGCGCTAATCTTGTAACTACGGGTGCGAATCCAATTATTTTTGTCTTTATGAGGGAGGTGACATTATCGGAGAATAATATCGCTACTATTGTGTGTTCTGTAAGTACGGTATTTCAATAAATGCTAACGAAACCACAGTGATCAGTTTTAGTATATAATGATACCTATAGAAGCCATTTTGATGAGCTTATGTACGATCGTACGTAAGAAGTCACCATAAACACTACCTTCCTTATTGAGCTAATAATAAAATTGATATTTAAATAGTGTGTCGACAGATCACACCGCTAGAGCTCTGATACTTAGGACTCGTTACAAAGACAAACGCAATATTTTAAGCGAAGGTAGACAAAAGAAATAGCGGATCATTTAATTTGCACGATAAAATTTAAACTTTCAAAAACACGTTTCAATTCCTAATCCCATTAAGGTGAATTGTAAATGTAGCTATTTTAATATTTAACGAATTAATGTATCTAAGCCTTTAAGCGGGTTGAGCAGAAGCCATTTAATGAACACTCTTCGTATTAAACTCGTTAAAATTATATGGATATTTCGTTACGTGCAAATTTGGTAATGTTCTCACCTTTTAATTAAAATGAATCACAAACCCTCATGAGTGAAGTTTTTTTAGTTCAATATTGGACTCCATCAAGATTAAAACATAATTAATAGAATCAGGCGTTACTTTGCGAAAGTACATAGGACAAAACCCTCATAGACCAATCTACAATGGATGACTCATCGAACGTTGTTCGAAGAGGCAATATCCTGATGATGCTCCGGTGTCGGAGCGAAACGTGCGTCGAGTGGTTGTGGGTTTTCGCGGAGTATTGCTTGTAGATTGGTCTATTAGGGTTTTGAAGATTAAAACAGACATAAATTACATTCGTAAAAAGGATTCATGGGTTACAACGGATGACCGTGTTGCCTATTAGCTTTTCTACAGACTCTAAACACTCCGTAAAGAGTATTGAAAATTATAGAAGGCTCACAAACGTGACATAAAAGAAATGGTCAATCAAATATATACCCAGAAATATATTCAATGTTAGAAGTTCTTTTATAATGATAATATTTATATGGTATATTTTCGAATATATTCGACAAACTTAAAATTGTTAATATTTCAGAGCATTACAGAAGTTCTGCATGTGACTTGAGTCCTTGCTCAAGTTTATCTACAAATTCACAAAAGACTCTCGCTTTATTTTACCGACAACTGCATGCATAGAAATTAGTTTCAGTGCAGATATATTATGAAGGTTTTAGTTATCTCCTCTTAGTTTTATGTCTTTGTTTAAATATAAAATTAACTTACGAAGTAATATATAAGGCAATATCATATATTACAACGTAGACATGATTTGCTTTTTTATATCATTGCGGTGTTAATAATTTATAGCACTAACATGAAAATCTCATCCAAACTTGAATATTTCATGACCTTATTCAAACCACGCACGCTTTTAGTTAATGTGTCCGTTTGTGGTTTCAATTTCGGATAAGAAATATTTCTGGTAAAACATTGTACAACCACAAAGAAAATATGCGTTGGATGGTGGGTCTTTAAGTAAAATGGCGAAGGTGTATAAATAGTATAATGAAACAATGGGCTCGAAGAGATAAATCATAGGGATCATTGTGGTTGACACCATTATGGACCTCAATCACCAGACAAAGCGTCTAATGTAGCGTGACGCATAAAACGCACCTGGGCATTTCTAAAAACTTTTGTTAGATTCTCTATAGAAACTAAAGCGATTTAGTGCAAATGGATTAAGAACAAAGCAATCTTATTACTTATTACTTTTTTAATTAAAACCTTAAGATATACCCATTTCTTTACAGTGTCATTGTTTTTAAACGTAATTTTTTTATTTCACCTTAACGTAACAAATATAACGTAACGTAATAAGCAGCTAACTTTATTAAAATAAGGCAGTTGTTGCGAGTTTATTATTATTATTTTATTATTACTATTTGATACATTTATAAAAAATAAACAAATACATATGTCAGGCACCAAAAAACCACTTTGCACCTGCAGAGCCCTACCGTGATCGTTTGTATAACCAAAATTAAAAATAGGTTAATAAACAATAATATTTAATATAAACATTTAAAAAAAAAGGTTTAAATATGTACGAATAATATAAACATGGATAAAAAAACACTTAAATAAAATAAACACATTAAGAGATTAATAAATAAGAAGTTCTGATGTGTGTCGTAAAAAACATGTATTCTATAATAATAACTACGGAAGAAGTCTTTAAGAAGACAAATTAATGAAGAAGCCATTTATTAATTCCATGTTGAACGACACCGACACTAGAAAATTATATTAAAACAAGGTCTAAAGCAATTTTTTAACGAGCTAAAATCCTGTATGCCCGGTTGATTTTTAAGTATTCCATCACAAAGCGCTGTTAATATTCCATTCTGTTATAATGGATAGTTTCCAGCTGAATTTTAACAAGCCCTTTAAGCGCGTGACAGTTTAAAATACCTGTTCCGAAGGCTTTCGGTGCAATTATGAAAATTGTTTACATTATCTGATGAGTTGTGTATCAAGTTAAGAAAATTTTTTTTTTTGTTGTTGCGTTTATTTACGTATATTTTCATATCTAGATTATAATGGAATACCTATTTTTGTCCTCTATTGTATTTATAAATCATCGATAGAAAACACTGCTTGCATCTTACTAATATTATGAACGTTAATGTGAATCTTTATTGCAGCTGAACAGTTGGACTATCTAATATATAAAATTCTCGGGTTCGAACTTGAACTCCTCCGAACCGGCTTGACCGATTCTCATGAAACTTTGTGAGGCCAACATCTATTTTTCATCCCCCTAAATATTAAGAGTAGTCCACCTCTAAATTTTTTTTTAGACAACATTTTTAGTTTCTATTTTTTTATGATACAACATACAAAAATACATATAAATCTAAATTTTCACCATTATACGATCAACCCTTATTTTTTATTTATTTATTGAAAATTGAAACACATGTGTGGCTAAACAACGTTTGCTGGGTCAGCTAATTTTTTATAAAATATTGCAGATGTCTGACACCATGGATTATCACATAGTCTACACAAGCGTGATAATAAGTCTCTTATGAAACAGTGTGTCTAGTATACTCATAAGATACAACTCTCACTGTTTATTTCCAGCTACATTCTAAATGGACTGCCACATTCTGACACTATTACTCCGACAGACGGATCATTGATTAGGGACGAAACACTTTTATTAGCTCGGTTATTCTGTTAGGAATAACAGTATACTTGGTTATTTTGATGTGTGTTATTTATGCTATAGAAACACCTGAAAAAAAATGTTAGCTTATGGCATAAACTAAATTTTCAGGTTTTTCTACATTTTCTTCTTTTCTTCATTCATTAATTGTATTAGGACATTAGCCCCGACGTAACCTATTTATTGTATTTATATAATAAATAATAAAATAAAATAATTTATTGAGGTAAATTGTTTTACATGTTTTACAGGTGTTGGAGCCTACTTTTAAGTTATAAAATACTTGTACCAGTAGACTCCGTTCTTCCATAACAATTGCGTGATTTTAATCTACCTTGAAATAAACTAAATTAACAAAGTAATTTTAAGTTTAGGTAAGTTTGCAAATATAAAACAAAACATTTAAACTAGAATAGTGTAGTGTGTGTGGTGTGTGTGTTGTGGTGTGCTGCAATGTGATGTGGTGTGGTGTGGTGTGTGTGTGTTGTGGTGTTGTGTTGTGTTGTGTTGTGTTGTGTTGTGTTGTGTTATGTTATGTTTTGTTGAGTTGAGTTGTATTGTGTTGTGTTGTGTTGCGTTGCGTTGCGTTGTGTTGCGTTGCGTTGTGTTGTGTAGTGTTGAGTTGTGTCGAGTTGATATATACACATATTTAACACTTTAAACTAGTATTGTTAATAAAATTCTCCACTTCGTCATATGTTAATTCTTTAAGCCAGGAGGTAATTAACGATTTACAATCACGAGATGATTTATTATATATTTTTAGTTCTTTATTTAACTTGTTATATATGTCAGCAGATCGAATACTATACTGAATTCTCGCAAAGTCTGTTTTTGCAAAGGGAACTAGAGCTGCATTTTGTCTCCTTCTACTATTAATTTGGGGTCTAAAGGGTAAAGTTTTATGTTTTTTTAAAATCATTTGAAGTAAATACAGTTTTCTAATTGTTAATAAATCGCAGGTTTGATACAACAAGGTTGTAGGAAATGTTCTTTCTTTGAAGTACATAACTTTTAAAAGAGTACGTTGAGCTCTTTCAACCTCTATAAATCTCGTCTTATAGGCACCTCCCCAAACCGGTATACAATATATAATTATAGATTGAACTAGAGACACATAAATTTTATTAAGAAGAGTCGGTGTGACTATATGTCTTAGAGTTTTAAACATCCATATAAATTTTCTTATTCTTCCCGATAGTTGTTCGATTTGGGGGTACCACGAGAGATTTTGATCCACCATTACACCAAGGTATTTAGTGTGATGTATTTTAGCAATAGAGGGACAGGTACAATTTTGGACTTGATCACATGTGTGGATTTTTATATCAAAGTCTACAGGTGGTTGTGTGTTATTATATATGCTAAAGCAAATGTAATTTGTTTTTGACGCATTTAAGGTTAACAGATTGTATTTTAGCCATGTAGCTACTTGAGCCATGCCCTTTTCAGCGTGTTTACGAGCAGCATCCCAGGTCGGGCCAGTGAACACTATTGCAGTGTCATCTGCGTATGAAAACAGTTTTGCATTTTTTAAGTTCATGTTGCAAAGGTCGTTGATATAAATGAGAAACAGAGTCGGACCCAGTACGCTTCCTTGCGGAGCGCCATGAGTCACACTCTGTCCCTCACTTATATATTCATCCAGTTTAACTTTTTGAATTCGGTCCGATAGATAATCCTTGAAGATGTTTAGTTGTTGGCCCCTCACACCTACTTTTTCTAATTTAGCCAGCAAGATGGGTATGGAGACGGTATCGAATGCTTTTTTAAAATCAATAAAGCATGTAAGACATTTAATGCCTTTATCTACATTTTTGATAATAATTTCAGTTAAGCAGGTTACAGCATCTTCAGTAGAAATTCCCTTTCTGAAGCCAAACTGTGATCCTGAAAGTATATTGTGTGTTTCGAGATAATTTAGTAATCGGATATTTAATAATTTTTCTATAATTTTTGCCAAAACTGTTTTTACTGAAATAGGCATAGGCCTATAACAATTATAGAATTGTTGATATCGTCTCCATCTCCGCTTTTATGTATGGGGGTGATGATTGATTCTTTGAGGATTGAGGGAAATATACCTTTATCGAAACAAATATTAACTAAATGAACTTTAATAGGGATAATTTCATTTTTTGTATATTTGATGTATCGGGTTGAAACATTATCCCATCCCGGTGCACTATCTGATTTTAAATTACTAATAATGGAATCAACTTCTTCACAATCGGTTTTTAGCAGAACGAACGACTGGGATTGGCTCGGGAGATTGCGGATATACGCAGAGCTACCATCATTAGTTATAGTCAATTCTATGTCTTCAGCAAGTTGTTTTCCAATTTTTGCAAAATAACTATTAATATAATTAGCCGATTCAAGAGGTGTGGGCTTCAGGTCTTTTAATTCTTGTTTGGTCCCTTTAGATTTATTGGTATAAGTTAATGTTTTTATATTTTTCCATAATAATTTGTTGTCCTTTATCGCATTATTGATTAAATTCCTTTCATAGTTTCTTTTAGTTTTTTTAATGAGATTATTGCAAAAGTTTCGGTACCTTGTGTAAGTGATTTTTTTAATAGTACTGTCTGGATCGTTACGCGATTCCCTTTGTAATTTATTTCGATTATGTATACATTTTAGTATACCCTTGGTCATCCATGGTTTCACAGTGCGTTGACTTTTTGGAATATTAAGCGTAATAGTGTTTTGTTTTAGCGATTCTATAAGCCTCTGAATTAGAGTGCTTGTCAGTAAATTAGGATCCTTACAAAGCAGAAGCTCAGAAATTTTTTTCTTTTGTAAATAAGTTAATGCATTTTCAAAATTAGTTTTTGTAATAGTCTTAGGAGAAAGTTTATTGGGTTTTATTTTATTTATAGAAAGTAGTGTAGTTTTATGATCTGTGATACTAGTATTTAATATGCCAATAAAAGCTGAATGTTTTTTCCTATTAAATCTTAGCATGAAGTGATCAAGGCAGCTGCTCTCCCTAGTTGGAAGGATATGACCAGGTAGTATAGCATGAGACGCCAGAGTATTTAAATAAGATATTCTATTTTGTAACTCCTGAGGCCTCTCTTGCGATTTTGGCAAGATATTAATATTTATGTCTCCGGCTATAATTAAACTAGTAGTAGATTTTAAACTATTTATACATTCACCTAACGAATTGATAAAGCCTTCCGCATTTGTATTTGAAGGGGATCGGTATATTCCAAGAATCGAATAATCAAGAATATTAACTCGTAGGCAAGATGCTTGAGTTAATCGCATCTCTCTAATTTTAGGTTTAAGTTTTTCTTTTGCATATATAACAACCCCGTCATTTTGGTTTAGATGGAACGTAGATGCACTTGATATATAGTTACTTATAGTTGGAATATGTTTATTTTTGTCGATATGACATTCCGTGAGAATAATAACATCAGGTTTAAACATGAGAGATGACATGTTTATCATAAAATCGTCGAGATTATTGTATACAGTTCTGATATTTTGGGAAATTACGGTTAAGTCTTTTTTATTAATTTGATGATGACGCATTAACTCTGATATATCACAAGTTACTGATTTGGCTATATTTAGGTTATCCATTTCGGTTATAGCTTGGACTGTATCACACATATTTATTTATATATTATATAATATGGAGTGAACAAATCGAAAAGGTAAAAATTTGAATAATAATTTTGATACATTACGTAATACATCGATATTACAACGCTTTGCCAAGACTATATCAATTTTATGAATTTTAAGTAAAATTATATGAGAGTCGCGATAATTTGTATGTTTGAGAGACATTAGGATGCGTGTACAGTACAATAATGCGTAAATAAATTTTAATATTCGTTCGCAATTACCAATATATTTTAGTTTCAGATAATCTGCCTGGAGATTTGTATGTGTAAACATAGTTAAACAGTGTTTATGTTTATTTATTTGTTTTGTATAGTTTTTGATTGTTAAGGAGTGGATTGTGTGTGACATGTATATTGAAGTGTTTGTTTTGTTGGTATGTATGTGTATGTGTGTGTGTAAATACTTATTATGTTGGATTTTACATTGTGCGTTATGTAACTTATAATATAGTGTATAATAATGTTTGTGCAATTTTTGGAGACAAATAGCTGTAGAAAGTATTTGCCAGTGTAAGAGTTTATATATTAGTAGGTCGCGACTTTGCCAATCCCCTTGAGTGATGTGGTACCTGAAAGGTCTGGTGGAGGCTTCACCCGCAACTGCTACATGAGCTCCCGGCGAAAACTCACCTGCTCGCTAAGACGCCTCTCACTAAGGCTGTACATGCACTATTTAGTGCGAATTTGAGGTTCACCAAAGAATGGACATCTGCTCGTGTTCTTTGTGTGAATTCGCAAGAGTCACGTCACGTTCGTTAAAGCAACTAACTATAGGATTAGGATAAGATCCTGTAATGAACATATTATTCCATATATTATTATTATATTATAGCACCCATGTTGACCTTTCCGGGAATCGTACCCGGGACCTTCGATTGGGGAGTTCGGCATGGTGCCAACTGAGTCGTCAATTTTAAATTATATTATATATCCATCTTTTATATGTTGGGTTATTTTTTAAATAGTTTACTAATTGTTATCCACGTTGACGTCCGTGTTCATCGAATTTAATGTCAAGTAACATACTTTTGTTTCTTCAAATATGTTATGGCTCGGAGAAATTTCATGGCTTTTGTTATTATATTTATTTACGCAATAGAGCTTGGTCCACAGTTCGTTCGCAAAAATACGCTTCTGAGATTATAATTTGTTGCTAATAACATAATTATACTACAAGATAATAATTTATTAAATAATATATTATCTAGAGTAACTAGATAATAATTTTTAAAACTTGCAAAAAAAATGTAAATTAATATGAGTGGTACATTTGAATGAAGCTTTGGCATAAATATGGACGAGCACTTACAATTTTTACAGTATATATTAATGACTCAGCATCAAATCAGTGTATGTAGTGATTTCATATGGAAACTTTAATAAGCTGGCAATCAGATTAACATTTCAACGCAAATCCTTTTCGCACCCAGTCCAAACCCAGACTGTCATCGGTCGAACATTTTTGCCAACTTACGCCCTCTCTCGGACCAATGAGGCAATGGTGGCGATTCTGATGTACACACTCTAAACTAAAAATCTCTAAAACTCAAACAGTTTTAGAGAGCGTAACCTATTCTGTATATCTTTCATTTGATAGCAATAAGAATAGAAATATATAGAATAGGTTACACACATTTGACGGGTCTAAACCTAAATGTAGAGATTTTTAGTTTTAGAGGTATACATCAGAATCGCCACCAATAGCTACTAATGGGATTAATGATATGAATATAGAGATATTTAGTACAAAGGAACTGTGCAAACAATTATACCACTTGCTCCATTAATTCAATGTCTAATACGTGAAACAGACATATATTGGAGTTGGCAGAATAGTTTAATATTTGATCATCATACCAATGTATATTAGTGAACATGGGTTAAAATAGCTAAGGCATAGATAGCAAAATTAATTTCAGTAGTGTGACAGTATCAGCCTTCTAGCAAGCTCAAAAATGCTATTTACAATGGATGGTTAGTGAAGCAATTCTACCGCGTTTGCATCGCTTTCAAGTCACTGTTTGTATCTTTAACGTGTAGATAGTGTACAAAAATATTAATTTATCGCATACTTTTTACATTATTAATATCCAAGCAAGCTCAACCAGTGTTGTATAGCAGTCGTGCAGATGTAATTGTTATGCTTATACTGTTTCAAGGAGTTTCATTTAAATGACATACTCTATCTTAATGAATTGTTTGAAATTGTATTTTTCTAAAGTTTAAAAATATTCTACGGTATGTGTACAACTCTTTTGTTATATATTTTATTATAATTAAACCGTGGACTATAATAAAATATATAGGCTTGTAAAACATCCTAGAACTCCTTTCTTATTATTTTTACTTAGTACTAATTAAATACGCAGAAATATCTGCTGGAATTGAAAGACATTCAAAGTTAAGTTTGAGTCAGCCTAACTAATTGAGTTTCAGTAGATCGATTGTACTATTTTGTTAACAGTTATTTTTAATAATTGTCAGGCCACTACTTTCATTACAGAGTATTTGTCCAGTAATTCTGCAGTCACAGTCTAATGTATTTATATTTATTTATTGCATATTAAATCGTACTAATTCATATTATTCAGATTTAACTCATAAACTAATCATAACATTTAAAAACGTCCAATATTGTTCCGCACAAAACAAAACAAACATTTTCAAAACTCTTTGAAGGCTTTCCCAGTAAAATTTTATGTTTCAAACAAAAGCGGATCGAAAAAGAAATTCATTTCCTTTCTCTAACAATAATATTGAAGTGCTTCGTCGCTTAATATATACATATTTTATTGTTTTAGTAAAAGGAGGTTTGAAACTACTAGGTTCTTTGACATTTGTTTTTTATGTTATTGCATAGCCACGAAGTAGGTACATATAAATTGAATTATATAATTAAAATAATATCAATATATAATAATAATATATATAAATATACCCGGCAATCGTTGTTTTGCCATACATGTGAGTTCTAGTTTCTTCATTTTCTAAGTTCAATTAAAAAAAAATTAGAGTTGTATGTATTTTTCTACGCTGTATCATAGAAAAATAAATAATAAGAGACTTTGACTTACTCTAAATTTCGCTGGATTAATTTTGAAAGAAAGAAAACAATATTTATTCAAGTGCCAGTGTAGACAAAAAAATTAGATCTAAATGTACTTAAAATAAATAAATAAAACTTACAACTAACTCACTGGTCACCTGAAAATGGATGCCACTCAGCATATGTATATTATAGTATCAAAAATTTATCCAAGTAATAACGACATAAATTAACAATGATAATGATCATAGAAAGTTTTTTAATTTTCATTACGTATTTTCATAATCAACCCTTACACAGCTTACATAAATGATAATCAGTTAAATTGTTAAGTACTTGTTATAATAAAAAACGTCAAAGCTCGCTTGAAATTCGAAAGCCCTTATTTCGCTCTTTTAATCTGAGCTTAAAGTTTGAGTTTCCAACTCGTGTGTACCTAGGGTAAGCATTTCGTATGAAGTTACATTTAAACTGTGTGAAAAAATTTCATTGATATTTCGATTTGAGTCGTTGTTATTCAGTTCATAATGTTTGAAAAAAAAGTATTGTACCTAATACATAGAATATATGAAGATTCAACGGGTAAAAGTTT
Source organism: Pontia daplidice (assembly GCA_963693355.1). Classification (NCBI taxonomy): domain Eukaryota; kingdom Metazoa; phylum Arthropoda; class Insecta; order Lepidoptera; family Pieridae; genus Pontia; species Pontia daplidice. Next base: position 3,294,990 of record CAVNZL010000135.1, on the reverse strand, counting down.
TAGAGTCAGATTAAGATTATACTTGTCCCTTTAATTGCGAAATAATAAAAAAATGAGTACAATAGGAAATAGTTTATTCAAATTGTCGCGAACAAGGAAAACAATTTTAATTAAATTGAAAAAAAAAAAAAATTCTATTATTATTTTTTACATTATTCCTAAAATTAAAAAAAAAACTGTCTGTTTAAAAGGTTTCTTCGAAAGAACTTATTCTTGAGCATTATGTTAACAAATATATACAACCTTATAAAAACATAATATTAAAAGGCCCATATTCTTTGATCCTATTAATTGATATACGTTAAATAATCTTCGTAGAGCAACAAGTTACCCATTGGATCCAAAATAGAATTGATAGCAATAAAAGTGCAATAAATGGTGCAATACGGCTTTGACATCACTGAGATAACGCGACCACTGGGAGATTGTGGATAGAGGAACCTTGGATATGGTATATAGTGGGACAAAAAGCTTATTTACGTCGGCAACAAAGTTTTCATTCTGACATACAAAAAATATGACATTCCGTTAAAAATTGCGTTATAATATCATATAGATGTATTGAATTTGATTTGAACTTCAACTGACTGATTTCACTTCCACTACGCGATCTTATGACAGCATTTGACAAGTAAAAACAATTACATTTAAAAATATCTAAATTTTAAGCACATAAGCCTAAAATGTTAAAGCTAACTGTAAAATCGAATTTGTTTCCGACACCAAACTTCGCGCATTACACTGAAAATGAATTATCAAATTGTTAACTCAGTTTCTTTTGTAAAATTATAAAATAGATATAAAAACTCGGAACCTCATATGAATAAGTAATTTCGTTAATAACAGAATTTATCTTTCATACTACCAGTAATATTGAATAATAATATATAATTGAATGATAATGTTAAATACAGTCCTGTTTCAAAAAAACCTTCATAGGAAATGTCGGGTGTTCTCGTTAACAATATTTTAGTTAGTAGTAGTAGTTTAATACAAGCAATACTAGCAGCATATATAGTAGCCGCATAGTTTTGCCGTCGAGAGATGACCAGTGTATAGCGAGCGTTTCGTTTTTAATCTGTTGAACTTTTTGTTACAGCCTCCCCATCTAGCGAGCGCCGGTATAAGCAGCACGTTGGGTCGGCATTTCAAACTAGTTGATACACGGATCACTGTTATAATATTATTTCAGAAAATACTGTTCCAAGTGCGGTGGATCTGCCATTAGGTGCCATTCAAAAACCGTTATTTAGTTGGGGTTTTAATTAACAAGTTGCTGAATGTGAAATTAAAAATATCCCTGCCATATTACAAGATCACTTTCTGGCGTTTGCGTCAAATTCTATAGTGTATGTGCATGCCCTTATTAAGGCAATCATAGAGCGCAATAGCTGGGGCCACATCTTAAATATCTGTTTTCGAACATCGGCGGTAGGAAAGGTGGTGGCCATTTTTCAGTTACCTTCGCACTAAGCTCCTAAGCTCGCTAGATGAATGAGCGGCCTTGCGTTCGATTCCCAGCTACAGAAAATTAATGTCTATTGCTTTGTGTTGAAGTTTTCAAAGCTTTAAAGGAAAGCTCACGTTTTGGAGCATAAATATAAAATAACGGTTCAAATCTTCTATCACTTTATGTGTTACTAAAATTATATACATTAATTTTATTTTAAAATTTCGCGAAAGTAAAGAATTTTCTATATTAAGAAGTATGTTCATTCGAATTTCTTTGAATTCGTTATAATTGTTGTGAATTGGAGTGATAAAGGACTCCCCAAGAAATTTATGGATAACATTAAGCAGCGAAAGGGCTTTGTCGAAGTATGAAATTACGCAGTAAGTGCTCGGAGGGATCCTAAGTTCTAAGATCAACCAGTCCTACAAATTTTAAGTATCAACGAAAAACACCAGACTGTGTAGGTATATTATAAATGTCACATATTTTTTTGTATTTGTATCTATTAATTTATTTATAGTAAGAAAACCCAGAGGAGCTACACAGAATACCATTCAAATTTAATAAAAAAGTTTAAATAAAGTAAAACTATGTACTCGAGGCAAAAATATTATATGATAAAAGTAAATTTTATGAGAAAATATTTGATAAGCATCTCGCCGATGATCTAGTTTAATTTGTTCCAGTGTGATGTCCTTATTGCTTTCAAGAATTCATTATAAAACAAATGAACCGCGCGGCCCTCGTCTGATACATAATTTAATAGAAAAAACCAATCTCTTATCGAGGCCTTTCCCAATTTATGATATATAAATCGTACGTTGAATTTAAACAGTTTGTAAGTGGATTAAAGGCTTCAAGTTTTATAGAATTCTAGACACATTTCGCATTGGTCGGTTAGCCCCAATGTATGCTATTTGGAGCTTTTTGTCTAACGTAACTGATAATATTAACAGAAACACTTTAAAAAAATATAATATACGGGCTGACCCGGCAAACGTTGTTTTGCCATACATGTATCAATTTTCAATTAATAAATAAAAAAATAAGGGTTGATCGTAGAAGGATGAAAATTTCATTTTTGTATGTTGTATCATAAAAAATAGAAACTAAAAATGTTGTCTAAAAATAAAAATAAAAGTTTAGGGGTGGACTACCCTTAACATTTAGGGGGATGAAAAATAGATGATGACCTAACCGATTCTCAGACCTACTCAATACGCTGACAAAGTTTCATGAGAATCGGTCAAGCCGTTTCGGAGAAGTATGGGAACGGAACTGTGACACGAGAATTTTATATATAAGATATAAACTCAGACCTCAGTGAACAGATATGCTCATCACACAAAATATGTTAACCGAACCGAACTCAGCACTTCGGTAAGGTGACCATTGCGTCAAGTAAGACTGCTATAAAATGGACGGACAAAGAACTCCGTTAATGAATGGATTTTCATCCACCCCTTTAGTTTTCTCTCATTAGTTTTATGACATATACGTTAACTCCATTATGTTTTAAATTTCACAAATTAAAGATTTATTTCCTGTATTAGCTCTGGGACCTGTGTTACAGAAGCCAACGCCCACCTTCGAATATATGGCACAATTGGACTTATAATTAAGATACAATTAAATGCATATAAATTAAAAATGTGAAGATAGTCTATAGAGTAAGCAAGCAATTTCATACCTAAATTCGTTTACGTAAGCGAAACGCGATCCTTTTAGTATAAAAGTAAAATATCACGAGTATTTATTATTCATAAAAACTGTATCTCATTAAACTACTTTATCTAAACTTTACTCCACCCACGATGTTCGTAGAGGCAACGTCCTGAGGATGCTCCGGTGTCGGGGCGAAACGTGCGTCGAGTGTTCGAGGGATTTTTCGCGTATTATTGCCAATAAATTGATCTATTATAATTGTATAAATGGACTTTTCCAAAGTAAAGGAAGTATTTAAAGTAATTTATTAGTTATTCATCTTATTTAGTTTTATGAAAGTATCGTTAATAAATAAACACGCCAAACGTAAACGGCATATATCATTCTCTCAAAAGAAAACTACAAAGTATATGAGGTGCATATTATTGTAGTGTGAACTAATTTCCCGCGGGGACGCACTTCAGCGCCATACTTTTCATTTATTATTCCCATTGAATAGTGATTAATATTCGCAAGTGCTCTGAGAATGCTCTTATTTCCCTCTGCATTGAGATTTATTGAGAAAATGAACTTTTACAAAGAAGCCAAGTACACAAGGTATAGTTGCGTCAAACTGTGTTTACTTTAAGCTTTTATTCCTCACGATTGACGAATGACTATTGAGAAAGTCGACTTGCTAGAAGAACTTTTACGAAATGTGAACTGAGTATACATATTAATTAAACCTTTATTAATAACTATGATCCGTCCTAAATTTTGGAGCGTTAATTATTGTATTATCTGTGGTATTGCGAGTATAATATGTATAAGAATACGTTTATTTGTTATAGTAGCACCTATAATACAATCTTTGAATAGCTTACCTTGCGATTAACCGAGCGCGTGTGAAATATTTACGTAAAAGCAATTAAAATCCGTTGTAAGTCCTTTTTTTAAAAAGTACGCCGCATGGATTTGAAAATTTAAAATGAACAAAGTTATATGTGATAATTGAGTGAGCTAATGAAACTAAAACACCTGCTTCATGCCTCAAAGTTGGATTAGTTGATGTAATATTAATTGGGCCCGCGAACGTGTTGCCTCCCCTTGGACTTCTGTGTTTCAAGTCATAACGGGCGGAATCTCCTTTAAATCATAATTAGGAAATTGTATTTTCCCACCAACTATATAATGCTGTATAATAAAATACAGTATGAATTTTTAGTTGAAAAAATATCAATATCTTATTCCGTATAGAAAATGAGAGATAGCTAGATAGTATTTTAGTTAAAGTAACAAAAATAGGTTGATTTTATACGATAAAGACGACCAGTTATGAACCAAAAATATTAGAAACCGCTTGAACTCATAATATACACCAAACGAGGACACGATTTACTATTAATATCTCGACGACATTATCGAGCTCGACCTGTATCTGGATTATTAAAGTCTTACAAATAAAAATATACGTTAAAAATTTCATTTAAATTTTGGAATAAGTCGAATTTAATAAAATATAACAACTCTTTATAATATAGCACCAAACTTAAGCTATTTATAGCTTTTGGACGCTAACACAAACATTCAGAAATATTTTTTATAAAAAAAAACCCTATATATATACCCAGAATACAAAAAAAACAATATTCATCGTGAAAAGGAAATAGACTTAAAATACAATTATGAATATAGATTTGTGCCTAATTAACATAATCATTGCGATTAATGTATGACAAACAGTGTTAACGCAACGTAAGAAAAAAATCGCATTATTATTATTAAAGTAAGTATTGATACAGAAATATATGTAAATGTGTACCCCAGAGACGAAATTCCATTTCAAAAGTAAAATTGAGTACTTATAAATGAAAATTTTAATAATACAACTTTTCAATCACAACACAGTTTTCGAGATGAGATTTTGTTTTAATTATAAATTTTAATTAACAAGACAGTCTGATGCTGGAAGCGATCGCTCATTACGAGTTTGTGATTGTAAAAATTCACTTATTAAATATGAAATTATTTAGCTACACAAATTTGCAGCCTCATGTAGGTAAGTAGGTCGGGATTTGTGTATAGAATATCATGTTTTATCTTTGAAATACAGTTCTTGTGCATAAATCGAGCTTTTGACGTGACATGGTATGTTCCTGAGTATTAGCCTACCTCTGGTAGTTCTGTGGTCTTTTTATATCAATAACCTTCTATTATATTGCGCTATAAATTAAACGGCAAAACTGAGCTTAAAAATAAAGCTTTTCGCGCACCAAACTATCAACTTGCCGAAACGTGCCTTTTACTGCATAATGATTGAGAACATTTCGGACAGTTATAACATCAGCGGTAACATGTCGCAAGTATTGAAATTGTACAATTGAATTTGTATTCTATTTAGGGCTGTCACAGATTGCATGGAGCTGAGGTCTTCCCAGTTACATACAGAGAATCTAACTATTTTAAATGAATATAATATAATATAATATAATATAATATAATATAATATAATATAATATAATATAATATAATATAATATAATATAATATAATATAATATAATATAATATAATATAATATAATATAATATAATATAATACAATATAATAATTATAAGTCATGCCTATTTCCCATTGGTGTAGACAGAGACCACAGACTTGCTACGATCCTTCCATACCTCTCTCGCTTCTTCCACACTTATTACATTCATCATACATTCTCGGTTATGGGTGCTTTTGACCTGCCCTATTTCTAGAACATTTGGAATCTGATCCAAAAATTTTCGGCCAGGTCTCCCAGCCCTACCTCACCATCAACACTCGTCTTGTCGGTATATGCTTATTCATTCTTTCCATGTGACCGAATCCTTATTACTACACCACTTCATAAATTAATATAATAAGTATCACCGCTATTGAGAGTTCCTATTGATAAAGTGTATTTATGCACGGACAAAACACGAGAAAAAGTTCTCTTATAAACCCTGAAGCCTCCCTTGAAAAATAGTCTTGCTATATTTCAGGCTGGATCGATTGGGCATATCTCGTATATTATACGTCATGTCAATAATTTCACAGCTAAATCATAGATGGGGACGAAATTTCAAATGAAAATAGCCTTTTTAACTTTATAACAAAATTAACCTTACTTTCATGAGAATCGTAGCATTAATCACATTGACATCGAATGAAAAGCTTTCGCCGATTCTTGAAGTACGTAGTTATTCGTATTGCGTTGGCCATAAAGTGAAATACAGTTCGCTAAGGTAACGAGTTTGTTAGCATTATTAAAATCGCTTTGTTTGGTTGGAACAGTAATTTCCATACAGCAATAGTGCGGTTTGAACGGAACGCCAAATTAAACTATAAAATAAGCTGACAACGGCTTAGCCACAACTGTTATCGCAAAAATTGTGCGGGTTGAATCTTCATTCAGGATCATCACTCATTTATGCTAATATTTTTATTTTACTCGTTGCTCATAATATAATATTAAATACTATTCAAAATAAAAAGGGCAGTGTAGGGTTATCACGAGAGGTATATTCTCGGCATTTGTATCATGAGAAAATTTAGCGAACAATAAAAATGTTAACTAAAAACTATTTTAAATAGATTAGAATTTCAATGTTAATTAATAATATTCTGTGGTTATATATAAACGTAAAAACATTCTTTCTGAGATATGGGTATTACTTTAATAATTGAAAAGTTCTAACGTAATAGCATTGTGATTAAAAAAAACGAAACGTTAGCTGAACTCATACTATAATGACTCATCTACTCCATGAAATTTGTATGCACAGTAAACATAAAAACGTAATGGAGTATGAACGAATGTGTTGTAACATTTTCTTCGTATAAATAGTTGTAATTGAGCTTGAAATACAATTATCTATAGAATGATCTAGACAAAAATTGAAGGCATTTTGGCACTAGGGTGCCATAAAATTTCATAACTATAATTTGGTGAGACGAAAATGACTCATTGTACATGAAATCATCTCAGGAGATCCTTTAATAAAACTGATATGTATTACAGATATATTATTTACAAAAGCACAATTTTAGATCTCAATGAGCTACGTCCCTAACTTCGAAATTACCACTGTAGGCAGCCGGCTAATTGGAGCTACGCTTCTCTATTTCAGCAGGCTTCGCATTTGACTTCCAAATTTACCTATAGTCAAGTAGTTGCCTTTTATTGAAATCGTATTTCGACAATGTCTTTTAACTGAGTACGTTCCAATCAACAATCTTGTTAAGCATGAAACAAAATGTAAAAATCAATTTCATCTTTAAAATTATTTACTGCGTTCGGGCACAAGAATGCTTAATAACAATGACAGTCTAACGAGGGAATTAATTACTTACGAAGAGTGCATTTAGCTCGCATATTTTTTCATATTATGAAATGTTATTAACTATAAGAAATGAGAGCTATTTGAAATGCTTTTAAAGTTTTCACATAATTTAGAAAGTCAAATATATATACTTACATAACAGCCACCGATGAAACGAAGACCTAAAATTAGAAAAATATATACCTGTTTTAGTTGTTACTTAAAGAAAAACACTTTTTAACGGTTTTAAGTTATGTATTTTTGCAAAATTTAAATATAATTAAATCATTTAAAAATAATCCGACGTTTCGCGTGCTTTAGAGCGTGCGTGGTCACGGTAGACTGAAGACAAAAGTGTTCAAATTTAAAATAATGTAATTATATTTCAATTTTGCAAAAATACATAACTTAAAACCGTTAAAAAGTGTTTTTCTTGAAATGAGTAACAGTTATTTAACAAATAGTGTTACTTTTTTAACTGTCTGTATTGAAATCTATTGTATCAAGAGAAGAACTGGGTACTCAAACACAGGTAATACCTAGCTGAGAAGCCATTCTATTGTATGATGTTATTCTATCTTGTTAATAAAATTATTATTATTATCAATGTACAATGGAAATTAATCTATTTTGGTCATCACATCGTGCGTGAACAATTTCTTAGCTTGGCTTATTCTATTTTCGATGTGAGGAGATCGTTCCTATGAGAGTAAAAATAAGAAAGAGCGGAATATTAAACAACTTATCGTAGCTGTCGGTTGATATAACTGTCAAAACTTGCGCACCTGAAAAACTAAATTGTGTGCGTATGAAATATTTGCCTTTTTCATAAAAATTACGAAGTCAGTGTGTTGAAATGTTTCCTTTTTAGATATATATTTTACCGCATATAGTGAAAATCGAAATTTTAACTGCTAAAATACTTAACGTCGAACGATGAATCGGCTATTTAAGTTTGATAGCAAACTTTTTACTCATTATGAGTTAATAATGGAAAGTTCTAAAGTTTCAACCTTTGAGAGAAAAATGAAAACTAAAATATTAGTTAAAGTGCAAAGAAGTATCTTAAGTTAAGTTGTATTAAAGATTCAAGCGATGAGTTTTCGCCTGAAACAATTATTAATAATTTGTGATTGTAGAGGTCTTATCCAAATGACGTTACTACGTCTGAAAAGCTCGTTATAGGCATTCTCTATAAAGTGTCCTTTTAAACCCAGTCTTCCTAAGTTATACAATATAAGTGATATTCTGATGTAAACCTAATTCAAAATCTAATAAATTGCACCAAGACCCAATGAAACAGAGACGTGAGAAGGTTACCTAATGGTTTGAAGGTACAATTTTTCCCTAACACCATTTTATTAGTCGATTCGTACTCTAGTTCGCTGGTCAGCATCCCAATACGCTTATTGATTTCTGGCGTTTAGGGTCTGGTCTGATCTTTCCGTTATTCAAGTTTTGGATGTGATTAGTGAATGTAACTACTATCGAACGTAAGTTAAAGTATCGTTGGCCAAACTGTTTCCGCTGTAACTAAAAAATAAATTAAAAATAAAATTTAAGTTTGTTTGCGAGTATCAGAAATGAAATAATACTTCCATAACAGATACATACATGAATTTATTATTCACATATCTAGGTACTTTAGGTTCAACTGCTTTGCAGCATAGCCTTGTGATTGACGATAAAAGAATATATAATTTCATTATATATTCTGAGTCACTTAAAGAAATTTGATTTTTACGATAAACAAAATAAAAACCGATCCAATTTAGCAAAATTGAAAATATTGATAAACAATAACATCAAACGACTTTCAACGTGCTAAACATACATAATTAAAGAGAATAGAAGCGTTACAAAGGCACTCCAAAAAAATCTGTGTGTCAAGAGACTCGACCCGCTTTTGAAGTTCTTCGAATGTTTTATGACTTTCGGTCCCGGACTACGGATTTTTGTTGGTAATTATTATTAATTGCATTCGTACGAATGTTGTGAATTTCTCACAAAAATTCTGCTTTGAAATATCTTTCCCAGCAGTGTAACAAAGAGGGGTTTCGCCAATCGCTGTTATATTTATTTAATGGTACTTTATAAGTATTTGTTTATGTCTTTAAGAAGAAAAATTTGGGTAGGTTTTGTTTTTTTTTTTCTAAATTTTTCCCCCTTTCCTTGGGAAAAAAAAAAAAAAAAAAAAACAAAAAAAAAAAACAAAAAAGGGAAAAAAAAATTTTTAAAAAAAAAATGGGGGGGGGGGTCAAGTTTGAAGATTAATGTGTTTGTGAAATAGAAGAATAGACCTTTGAATACATATTTTGTAGATACTCTGGTTATATTTTTATTTAGAAGCACCTACATTCTTTTGCTTAATCAGTTTTGAATTCTAATCTAAGCCGTTTCACCTAATTGAGTATAGCTATGTTTGGCAGTAGTTGGACTCCGACTAATTGAACATAATACTTTGGAAGTTTACTAACACTTTTTTACATTTTGGAAGTTTGCCAATTCACTATTTATTAGGTTACGCAATATTTAACAAGTTTTGGAAGATCTCATTTATTTAATAAATAATTAATAATAAAACCTTAAAGCGTAAAAAAACCTTACAGATTTTAAATTGCCTTGAAATTGAAAACCAAGTAACTCTTATTTTACAATGATAAACATTTCGTAGCACCCACACCGTAGGTCGCTACGCGTCTACGCGGATAATGTTATTATAATTTGCCGTAACAAGTTTCGTAGCATATTACATCAATTTCTAAGGGTAATAACTCATATAAACACATAATTATGAAATGATAGTAAATTGAATAATATCGTATATTTTCACGTCATCATGTTTTATGACAATTGTAATCTATAACAAACGATAGGAGGAAAATCATTACATTTTCCATCTTAAATATATCGCCTCTTCACTAATGTAACTGTAAGGTAATTAAACCAAAGCGATAAAAGCATTTATTTAGCAAACATAAGCAATATTCATCTCTCCATTATACGGCTCAGGCAAAAAGAGACTTCATAATGATTTCATTAAATCCGAATTTTCATTAATTCAAGTGTGCCACTGTCGCGTAGCTCGCAAACTCTACCTTTGCTTTTGGTTTTGTACACATTTGGACACTTAAACGAAGGCACAATGTAATTATAATATTTTTTTAAATATACTGGAATATACATGTTTAATTTTAAAAGCATTCATTTCATTATATGTAAAATTTGTTTATTTGTTTTTATACTAAATATAAAACAAAGTTTAGTATTTTTTCAAAAGTATTTTTTTAGTTTTATACTTTATCTAAGTAATATATAAATTAACAGAAATATTATAATAAAAGAAGAACAGCATAAAAACACATATATATTTACGATTGCGCAAACATTTATATTAATATCAAATAAACGTTCCATTTTACAGCCAAGCAAGCCAACTATATTGTAATTAATGTCTCAGTTAATTTACCAGCGTGTGTACCTTCCACAAAGTGCGGCGTGATTTATATTATTGTTGCAAATCAGCTTTTTCAGAGCGAATTAGAGCTCGCTAAAATAATTTCTGATTGCACAAGTATATTTTGTAAGTGTTGTTTTGAGTTCGGAGTCATCGAGTTTTGATTTATGGGAAAACTTACTCTGAATAAAGAGGAAAATCTGATTTCCTAATAGCAAATATTGTCACTTCAACTCATTCATTGAGCTTTTGCACATAGTAGGTGCTGTTATTTCTTAAGGCTCTAGTGAAAGGTTTTAGTTATAATTCGGAAAATAGCATTACACTCACTATTAGCAATATATTTTCATTATCTTGGACAGGCGAGATATTTTGTTATTACTTGCTCTATTTCTGACGTCACTTGTGGCGTAAGGTAACATTAATGTAAGATTTACTGCCCTTCTCGAGTAATCGTTAGTAGCCTAAATATACTAAAGCCGTACTATGTATTTAGATAGAGAAATGTATTCACCTGTTAAAAACCGCCAGGAATACCATCGATCAATGCATCATTGATGGATAGCATTGAGTATGATAGCGTTCAGAACAAACAGGCAATGCTTTTATAATTCCACACATTTTGACGGCACGACTCAGTTTCAATTTGCTGCAAGAACTTAGCGTATTACATGTCTAATCCTAATCTGTAGATTATAATATATCAACGCATGTCTGTGCCTATCATTTCAAGAAATTCATGAAACAATGAATAAATTATGGTGTTATTATCTCTATGAAGTTTAGATTATTTTAAGTGTTATTGAAATGGTAGTGATGGATAAGAATTATTACAAATGAAAAATTTAAAATATCCGTCGATGCTAAGTCACGCAAATAAGCAGCAACATACAAATGAGAAAAATTCAAAGCAATAAGCCACGATCAGATAATGACAATCTTGTAATAAACAAGCATTCGGTGGTCGCTTTAAGCCAATTTTTCGTAACTTTCAATCTGATAAAACTTGAATTCGGACTCATACTTACGACAAAATTACTGTTTTCGTCACAGATTCTTATCTTTCGTTGTTATTTTATACATATATATACTTCATTTGAGTGTGGTGTTATACCAACTTGGATACGTTTCATTAATGCTTAGGAGATGCAACCATAATACATTTTTATAATTAAAAAAAAGAAAGGAGTTCTAAATAATGACGATACGTCGTTTTCATAAAACGATAGGAAAAAATCTCAAAAGTGTAAAGAACAAGGAGATATCCGAGCGCGTGGAGTCGACGACATTTTACGATACTTCCGAACTAAGATTACTTTTTTGTTGGAGGTCCTTGATCCAGAAGAAGTAGCACTTTTTCTTGAGAATGATAATTGAGCGATCGCGAGAAATTCGTTTATGACCTTTATCGGTATTACAAGTATAGGAAAAGTGTTTCCTCAGATAGGCTTGATAGTTTTGACAGAATAAATGAGAATTTACTGCTTACTGGTGTATTCAACGGACCAGATGGTATTTTACACTGGATCATAGCTTCATCATGGTCATGGGTATCATTAACAACCAGTCACCATCATCTTTCCTAAAAATAAGGAATAAATCGCTGACGCAAAGTGGGAACTATGTGAAATTGAATTATTGAGTAACATTTCCTAAAGGCATAAATAGTATTTTTTAGGGAAAGGGATGAATGTATTCAAACAAACTTGCGATAGTTTTTAATGAATTTGCCTCCAATTCTTAAAAGGGCATACTCCTCCTTTAACGGACGCCAACGTAAACACTAAAGTGGATGTTCAGGGGCCGCGACGGTTGTCACTTTTGTTTTTATATGAATGTTGAATTTCTTAATTTTTACACATCCCTCAGTGAGCTGATGAATTGAATATATATATACAAATACGCACACATATACATTTGACGCCGAAGTGTTGATAGTGTAGCATTATTTTTATTCTAAACAATATACACATAGATAATACTTTAGTTCAAAATATGCCGCAAATATTTTTAGCAAAAAGCAACGTGCATGTATAAATTATAAAAAAATATTTTTCTTGTATATTTCAGGCGTAAAAACACGAATGGAATGTATATTTTTGCCGTGTTTGTTATCAATACAAGATATAGTGAATATGAAAAGCCTCTCTGGATAAATATTATTTTTTATAACAATAAAATTGTGTTCAACTCTCACAGAGGGTAAAAACGGGACCCATATTATTAAACCTGCCTGACTGTCTGTCTACTTCATGACCCATTTTCACAGATTATGTTTATTTCTTTAATTATAATTGCAAAAGACCCTAAAATAAATATTTGCTTAAAATCTAAATTATATGTAAACCATTATAACTTGGTTTTTACTATAGTAATGTATCTAGTCCACATTGTAACTAAGATATTTTTAATTTATACATTATTAAAAAAAAACTTGTAAGAAAGCTTAGATATATCTATATCCAGGAGAGCTTTCTTCTAAATTAACCTGGTTTAGATCTCATAAACTTTACAGTTGAAAAACTGCGTAGCGACAATTAAGCTCTGTGGTGCTTGTTGGAGGAATGTTCAAATAAATTAAATAAATACTTTGTTGTTATTTAGTCACCTGGCTTAAATTTTTAAGAAACTTAGGACAACTACTATTTTTTCTTTATATAATCAAGGGACTGTCGCTTGCTTATTCAGTGATCACGTGAAATAAAATTACAATCAAACAAGATTTAAAGATGAAAATACAAAAGTTTATAATTAACACAGGAATCATTTTTGTAAGGCTATATCGCACCAACATTCGCACTTCTGCCGACGAGGGTCAAGCGAGAATACTCCAGCAACCCACAATGTTAATATTTCAGAAGATGACATTCTCTACCTTAAATTGAGCGTTTTGAAACCGTTCCACCAGGATAAACTGCAATCCGTCGCAATAGGCAGTGCTAAAATATGTTAAAATATATTTTCTACCCTTCTCGGTTCATAAAATATCGCACAAACAGAGGGCGAATTCATTCAGAGTTCATCTGGGAGGCATTTTAATTGTGGCGTTTATTGATCTTGCAGAAATATATTTGCTAAATTATTGCATTATGACGTACATCTGTTAAAACAAAACGTATATAATTGCATTTGTTATCTTAACGCTATAAACTATGCACCTATATAAATTAAAATTACATTATAGAACATGAGACTCCTATGGAGATAATAAATAATATTTTTAATTACAACGTCACCGGCCTCGGTGGCGCAGTAGGCAGCGCGTAAGTCTCATAATCTTAAGGTCGTGAGTTCGATCCTCACCCGGGGCAATATTTTTTTGTAATTGGAACGAATTGCAGATTATTTTTAATAATTTGTTCATACTCTTTTTTGTCATCTTTAAATCAACATAAATAATTTTCTTGCTAAAAGATTATGTAAAAAAAGAAAACAGTTTATTTGCCAATAATCTTGTAGATAGCAACCTACATCAGTAAACAATTTCTCTATGTATGCACCTTAATTCCATCCACAGAAAACAGAAGTTAAACCACAAACTCTCATTAATCAATCCAGTTTGAGAAGCAGTCGTACCGTGAAAGGAATATCTGGTTTTTGGTGTAGTTCAAAAGTAGGTTTGTACAAATATTCTTATAAATTGTAAAACTTCAAAGACGTCTCTTACGAGTGAAGCGAGCTGTAAAGCAGTGCGGTGCGATATGGTACGACGCTCTTCAACAACTTATAGGAGGATGCGATTTTCAGTGTATTTTCATAATTTCAAAAAATAAACCTTTGCAATTAGAAATCATCATAACGTTTTCATTTGCCAATCGTCGTGAGTCTGTGAAATTCATTGTTAGACCTAGTGTGTTCTTGTAATGACGGACATACGAAGACGCATGATGAGATGAGATGAGCATAGAAGCATACAATAGAAGTTAATCTGTAGCTGAAGCGCAGGTGGCCTTCTTATGACGAGTGGCGAAAAATGTTAAGCAATTTAAATTTGTTCGTACAATGCTTGCTATATCTACTATATTATATAAATTAAATCTCTGAATGACAAAGCTGTTCCCAATTCCAATCGAACTTTACAAGAACAGTTCATTACAGCATTAAAGATTAACAAATTAACATTCAATACCAACACTAAAACTGTATAAATTCACCACCTAAATTGATGACCAGAACCGCTGGACTCTCGTGCCCTATCCCTCAAGGGTATTTGAAGCTACCACGTGAGTTTGAGTTAAACGACTACACACGCTATACTGTCTATGGACACATCTGCAAGTCTTACAACGAATATTACAAACTTGGTCCTTTAACGTTATTGTTAAATAAACTTTATTTTGTTTGTTGCAAACAGTGATCTCTTACAACAAATGTTGACTGTGTTATACTGGGGTTCGAGCTGGATACCATCCATTCGCTGACATTTACTTATAAAACCTACATTTTCTTCACTTATAAATAGTAATCCATAGGCTGAAGTTTTACCCTATTAGGAGAATTAAAGGGGTTAAAACGTATATTACCAGCCATAAATTATGTATGTTCGTAAAGATATCAAAGATTTGAGATTGTGTTATTGTTTTATTGTATGCATAAGTTATATGACATGCGCTCGGATTTTGGAATGCGAGGGCTGGATAAGAGTGTAGCTACTATATTTTACTCAATGATTTTAACTTGCACTGCTAGGAAAAATACGGCAAAAATTAGTTCTAGACACGCGATGCAATGTAACATGAAATTGTAAACGTATTAAATGAATGAACAAATGTATTTGCAGTATTTCTCGTTAAGTCTTCTCAAGTCTGTTTATTTATTGAGAATTGTTTAACACAGGCTGTATTCCACGTCATATAAAAGGTTCCTTTAAGAATTTACTCATATTTTTTCCCTCTATAATATTATATGATAAAACAAATTTCAAAAGTTCTGACTGAATATAACTGGAATTAAAGGAAACCTCAATTACTTTTTACGTAAATTAATTAAATTTTCCTGATATAACATCTATCCAGAAAATGTAATACTACTATACAGGTTAACTTATAATACTATACTTATAGAGTCTATTGTATGAGTTCATACCTACTACATAAAAATCTCAGAAGTAAACCTTTGTGACGCCGGACTCCTGGGTTCGGGGTTCGATTTCGATTAAAGGCCAAGCCCCACCCCCACTTTTTTTTCCCCCAGGGGCCCCCCCCCCCCCCCCCCCCCCCCCCCCCCAAAAAAAAATTTTTACCTTTTTTCCCCCCCAAAAAATTTTTTTTTTTAAAAAAAAACCCCCCCCCCCAGGGGGGGGGGGGGAAAAAAATTTCTGCCCACCCTAAAAAAATATAACCCCAACCCCCCCCCCCCCCCCCTTTTTTTCCCTTTTTTTTTTTTTTTTTTTTTTTTTTTTTTAATTTTTTTTTTTTTTTTTTTTTTTTTTTTTTTTTTTTTTTTTTTTTTTTTTTTTTTTTTTTATTTTATCTCTTTTTATTTTCCCCTTTTTTTTTTTTTTTTTTTTTTTTTTTTTTTTTTTTTTTTTTTTTTTTTATTTTTTTTTTATTTTTTATTATTTCCCCCCACAATTCCTTTTTTTCTATTTAATAAAAAAAAAAAAAACAAAAAAAAAAAAAAACCAAAAAACACCCCCCCCCGCCCCCCCCCCCCCCCCCCCCCCCCCCCCCCCCCCACCCCCCCCATCCTTCCCCCCCCCCTCTCTCCCCCCCCTCCTATCCCCCTCTCAAACAAACCCCCCCCCCTCCCTCCCCCCCCCTTCCCTCTCTCCTTCTCTTTTCCTTTTTTTCAAACCCAACCAACCCCCACCCTCGCCCCGGCCGGCACACCCCCCCCCCCAACCTCTCCCTCCCCCCCTTCCCCCCCCTCCCCCTTTTTTAATCCCCCCCCCTCCCCCTCCCCGGGCCCCCCCTTTCAAAACCCTTTTTTTCTTTTTTTTCTTTTTTTTTTTTTTAAAATTTTTAACCAAAACTACCCCAACCCTTTCCAAAAAATTTTTTTCCTCCAACCCCGCCCGGACCGCGCCCCAAAAAATCTTTTTTTTAAAAAAACCTGCCCCCCCCCTTTAAAATACTCTCCTTAATTTTTCTTTTTTTTTTTTTAATTTCCCCCCCCCCTTTTTTTTATTTTTTTTTTTTTTTTTTTTTTCAAATTACCCCCTTCATTTTTTTTAATTTATTAATTTAAAACTCCCTTATTTTTTTTTTTTTTTTTTTTTTTTTTTTTTTTTTTTTTTTTTTTTTTTTTTTTTTTTTTTATTTTTAATTTTTTTTTTTTTTTTATTTTTTTTTTTTTTTTTTTTTAAAAAAATAATAATTAAAAATAAAAAAAATTATTAATATTTTTTTTTTTTTTTTTTTTTTTTAATAAAAAAATTTTTAAAAATTTTTCCCTTTTTTTTTTATTTTTTTTTTTTTATTTTTTATTTTTTATTTTTTTTTTTTTTTTTTTTTTTTTTTTTTTTTTTTTTTTTTTTTTTTTTTTTTTTTTTTTTTTTTTTTATATTTTTTTTTTTTTTTTTTTTTTTTTTTTTTTTTTTTTTTTTTTTTTTTTTTTTTTTTTTTTTTTTTTTTTTTTTTTTTTTTTTTTTTTTTTTTGTTTGGTTATTATATGGTCATATTTGCGTTATTAGCATTGCTATAATGAGAACAATTTGTATATTAAACAATAGATGGCATTATATAAATAAGCGTGGTAATAATCTCTCATGATGTGTAAGAGATTCCAATTCTTAAAAAAATATATGAGTTTCTGATCTGAACATTGCCAGTAATGATTTACATAAGGAAAAGCTTGAAATGTGTTCGTCCTATTAGCAGTAAAATCATTTTAAGCGGTGCCGGCTTTCAACATTGTAAATTCAATTCAAATTCAAATCGCAAACCTTATGTGGATAGCACCTTAATCGTAAATCAATATGACAGTGTAGACATACGGGTTCAAATTCTTACGGTATTAATAAATTCGTAATATTTTTATGCTCACATATGTATCATAAAAAATATTGCGTTAAGTAGGTAGTAACTTTTACACAGTTCATAGGACACATAACACATACATTGCGCGAAAACCCTCTCAAACACACGTTTCATGAACAATGTTCGTAGAAGCAACATCCTGAAGATGCTCCGGTTACGGGGCGAAATGTTTAAAGCATTTTTCGCGGAGTATTGCTAAGAAATGGGTCTAACAGAATATTTCTATATAATAACGTGTTGATATTATATATTGACACTGGCCGCTTCTTTATACTTCAGTAAGATTATGTATTAATATGAATGTTTGTTATGCTTTCACGTAACTACTGAGGGGTTTTAAATGAGATGAGACTCAAACAGGGATGTGTAGGGGTCTAAAATTACGTGTATTTTCAGCAATGTCAGTCTGTGAAATGTCATTTCCTCGAAATGAGCCTATGAGAGTCAATTTGTTATCCGCGACGCTCTGCTTTTGTTAAATATCAGCGACGTCGCAAAATTTTACATCTCTTTCATATATAACGTTGATGATTAAATAATGGGTGTAAAGAAAAGGGTGCTCATGTATTTCAGAGTTTGTAAGCTCTTGCAAGATTAATATAGACCAACAGTAGTCGAATCTTGGCTATGCATCAATGGATTCATAAAATGTAATGGAATGAATCGTATTTTAATATTATTAAACTAGTGGGTAGACCAGCAGCAGCTAAGACAGTTGAAGCTTTTGATTATCTGTCATTTCTTAAAAAAATTCCATTGAATTGAAATTATATAACGTTACTACTATTTACTAACAAACATAATAAATATTATTCAATTAAACAAACATATTATATTTCATATACTTTTAACATAAAATATAAATTATATTCTAAGTAGATACAACTTGACAAAAATTGTCCAAACATTTGGACTTGCTGAATGAATATTCTGGGCGACTATTTTTATATGCTTCAAGGTTTACCAAAAACAAATTAAGTAGCGAAAGTTAATTGCTAATAACTTAAATATATTAAAAGACGAACGTTATTGGTTCTCGTGCAATTACTTATTCATAGAGATGCTATTAGCATTCAAAATTAACAATTGGTTTTGTGAATGCTGCCTTAGTCTACTTTTAGGTTGAATAAAGCTTATAGGTAAAATATAATGAAATGAATTGTGTACGTACAGATAAACATTGCCTATTCCTTCATAGCTATCTTACAAATAAAGTATTAGGGCTTGAGCTGAGGAATTGCTGGTTTCTCGCACTGGAGTCTCATTTTTTTGACGACCTCGTGGCCGTCTTTTACCACGTCTACACTGATCGTACTTCCAGATTTTCAGGATATGCGCCAAGTTTATTTTAACTTAATTTATTCATGTTAACTGACACTTGATGGAATAAGGTCGTTAGCGCCTACGAATTAGTAACTGCTCGTTTTCTCTTTTTCTGAAGACCACCAAGTTATTTGTATCTAAGAAAGAGCATCCTCAGAGGAACAGCATCACAACCAAGTGGAATTCCAAATGTTGTCAGGAGATGGTGATGGAGGAACTAGAGTTTAGAGTATGGAGCGGTCTAATCAAAATATAATCTTCCTATACTTATAATAAAATTAAAATGAAGTCAACTTTATTTTGTTATTTATGTGTTAGTCTGTTTGTTCGAGCCTATCTCGAAAACTGTTAAACTGTATTAAATCACATTTTGCATTGAGCTACTTTATATCCCTGGTCAATATAAAATACTTTTGATTTCGAAAAGTATAAGGGCGCATACTATATGCACATAATTTATTAACATTCTAAAGTGTTTTGAACACGCAGGCACCAGCAAATAAACTTATGTAATCTATTACATTACTCACGTCAACTTAAAGCTAATTCGATTGAATTATATTCGTTGACAAAAGCGAGAATCTTTTAACCATTGTATACTAAACGCTAAAAATATTTTAAATGAAAATTGGAACGGTGACAATTGATAAAAATTCGCATCGCGGGTATAAATATTGAATATTGTACGAATGTCGGTCTTTTGTTTGTAGATTGCCTGTCCACGGTTTTCAATGTTCAAACGTTTGATGTGGTTTTCAAAAATTCTAACTCAACGTAAATCTTGTTTGTAATGAGAAAATTGGGTGTGGTATAAAATACAGGAAGGAATTGAAACAAAAGTTGTTTTAGCATAAATGGTGTTTTGCTTATATAGAGGTAAATATTATCACAGCAATTAAAAGTTTCTTTGTGCTCACTTGATTGGGGAGTAAGCTGAACGCGAGACGTAAGCGTTACGAAAAGTGTGACCGGGCGAGGCGAACGGGAGTTGAGTGGTTGACATTTTCTTCACAGTTCATGAAAATATTGAATAAGAATAAAAATCTATTTAAAATATTAATTTAGGAGAACAAAGTATATAAAATTACCCAAGTACAAGTTTTATCATTCTTTGCCATTCAACAAACTACTCACTTGTGGATAATTTGATTACGAATTCGTTTCTGATTTGAAACAAGTCAGAAACACGCTTAACTAAAACATCTGACATCATTTGGAACAAGTTGTATTTACAAGAAAAAATATTTAAAATGTAGTATTTGTTATAATTCGTTCGGATAATTTTTTACTTGAATACACTTAAAAATTATTTCAGACTGTGACTTAGGCCACAGTTGAAATATTTTCAGTGGTCTATTGTCCGATGGGAACTTTGATATCGTAACAAAGTTTGTTTACTGCGGTATGTTTTGTATAGCTTGCTTCATCAGTTCGCTGTTTACCTGAACAAAATGAAGAATTTTGATGTCTTTGTTCGATGGAGTCTAATTTCGCTCATTCTTTTGTTGCCATTTTTTTCTCTGCTGTTTTTTAACCACAGATAAAAGAAACAGAAGTGTGGTTTTATTGTGTGTCTATATCTAGGGGCTTATGATACCAATGCAATCAGTAACTAGAATTAGACATGACTAATTAATATTGTTTTTTATTAACATAACTGTTACTCATTTACTACTTTTAGACGATACCAATCCTCCGGGGCAATAAATACAGATAACACACAACCTTTCTGCAGCTGTGACACTTATTTTGACAATACAAAACGGTAGTCTTCAGTCTACCGTGACCACGCACGCTCTAAAGTACGCGAAACGTAGGAAAAATGTAAGAATAATGTAAAATAAATTTAATATAATTTATTTATAATATATATATATATATAATTTATTAATAATTTATTTATTTTATAATTTAATTATAATATTTAAATTTTGCAAAAATACATAACTTAAATCCGATCATAAAGTGTTTTTCTTTAAATGACTTATTAAACTTAGTAATTATTTCTTAATAAAACTTAGCACAACCAGAGACAATTCATAAACCCCCATGTCAAAATCAATTTGCCAAATTCAGAATTGTCAATTTCATTAACACGTTAGCAGGCCAATCACGCAGAATGGGGCAAACGCAAATGAAGTACGCACTGTAACGAGCAAACGTCCTCTGATTTATAATTCTATAACACGCGTAAATCTAGAGTATTTATGGGGCTTTTAAGCCCCTCACACTGAGTAGCTTTTGCGTGAATCTTTAAATATTTGTTGATCGAGCAAAGCTTTGAAAACGATCAAAGATATATTGACATGACATCAAATTCAACAACTTCACTTATAAACGTGAAATAAAAAATATAAGACCACCAGATCATCAAGGGTAAGCAAAGGCTTAGAACTGAAAATAAACTATTCGCGACTCTTTTCAATCACCAAGAAGAGAACAAGAGAGTTAGAGGAGTTTTATTCCAAGCTCCACTTGGACTTTGGCTTGATGGTCCTGCAGATGTACAGTGACTTAATTGATGACTCTCGCGGAAGTTTTTAAGCTTGAAATTATAACCCACGGCGTGGTGAATAATTTACAACAGCGTCTGATTAGATCTGGTGACGTAAGGACGACGAAGTTTATCGCGTCACGCTACAATGAACCACTGACGATCACGACATGCCATATGGCAATAACTTGTGGATTATTCTACTTAATACAAGTAAAGCTATAGAAATTATGCTACAAGGAAATAAGCCGAGCGATACATACCTGTTTCATATCGAGCAAGTACGAACATCAAGTATTAGATTGTCGAATGAAACGACGTATTTCACATACTTTATTACTTCACTTTACTTGATAATTTCAAAAAGTAGTGTCCGCACTCAATTTGGGCATTTAAAGGAAACCATACTGGTCGGGTGTTGAAGATCCGTTGCTTGCTGCTCGGTTTTTAAAGAGCGCGCTAGTCACAACTGGAAGAGTCAATAAGTTATCAAGCGGTAGACTACAGAATATCGTCTATGCACCTGAGATAATGATTTGCCTCCAAGCATTTGTATTCAGACTTGCATGGTACGCACATTCGTAATAGCTGTCGAGGCTATCAAATGTACGTTCGTGTATACTCACACTTACAAATAATTTAAAAAATATTCTATAAAACGCAGATTACATACAATCTTTGAACTAATTTGCGTTTTCTGTAACAGAAAATTTGTTCCATACTAGTTCCAAACTCGCGTCAACCGAAAATTTCCTATAGTCGTGACCTTTATTGTACTATATCAAGTACTATATTTGTCACAGCTTATGTCACGCTTATCATGTGTCGCATTTAACTAAAACTAAGTTTCATTCTAAACTAGCGCGAAGCACCTGACTAAGCCGTATTACATTTGTAGGAAGTTTGTATGCATGTGGTTTATACATGAAGCTACTAATTCAGAACACATATAGTACTGCAAACTTCGGGTACTGAAAGTTCAGCGAGATCAAATTTCGATAATTCTTGTATAATATGAGGCTACTTTATACTTATACCACCTGTATATAAGAGTAATCCTCTAATTTAATATTTATATATATCATCCATCTCTATTACAGTTAAATTTGTTTAAAATAATTTAATATTTAATAATAATTTTATACATTATTCTTATCACTTAGCTATATAACCCTTTTTAAAATAATTGCAAGACAAATACGTCAATAAACTTAAACAAAAATATCCCAAAATTCCATAGGGAATTATTGAGAATTTTATATACGATTATTGGTCTTACCAAGTTAACAAATATTGATTAGTAGAGGTAATTGAGTCTAGGCCATCCCCGCGCCATGTTTGATATAAGTTCAATGTCCTGGATGAATTACGTAATGAGTAATAGTTTTATATGTTTGATTGCATACTTAAGTTTTATTTAAACAATATGACGTCGGCCAGACTAAACGATGGGCCGTGCCAATAAGAAATATTCTAATAAAGAAAAGTAATTATTAAATAAAAACTTCACGCTTCGTTACAAATTGCTATAATTGAAATAAACCAGAAAAGGGAGTAATAAATGAGATTGGCAACATCTGATTGCGCTTGACCTCATTTTTCCCCCAAAATCGTTACATTTACAATTGAACAAATTCATCCAAAAAGCAGGTTGTTTATCGTGTCGCACTGAAGCCACTGAAGTAATTATCAATATCAGTTCTGTATAATGGAGGCCTTGGTTTCGACATCTCTTAAAACATTTTTCATAGATGCTCCATTCCAGCTAGTGCTTGTATGAAGCCTTATTTATAGTGTAGTATCAATTGTGAAATTTTATAATCGAACCATTGTTTTTGGATATTTTCGTTGTTATTACAAATGTTTTCGAACTCTATTCGACAGTGTGCCCATAAGTTATAATAAGTTTTAAGCGATACAAGTTATTATATATCGATAATTACTTGTGTTGCAAAATTGTCATCAGATTCGTGGTATTGAGTCATGCAGAAAAACAATGTGGTGATCTGTTTAGAGAAACACAGAAAATAATTGTACGGAGAATTTTCAATGACGCTCATTCATTATGAGCACCGATTAAAATCTGTCTAGAGGCAAGATTATATAAAAAAAACTTTCTGATAATCTGTTGTTTGTATTCAATGTGCTAAATTAATCTATCAATTATAATTTATGGATCTAATGCATAACTTAGACATCATGTTATATATATATAAATGCTTTGAAGCTCTAATCAAATGAAACTATTCCATGATATTATAATATCCATTAGAAGAGTTTGTTGCACGCGTCCGGAACTGGCGGTTGAAATTGATAATGGATTTTGCATAGTCTGTTTATCGAGGAAGGCTTTATTAATGATATGGTCAAATAAAAGCGGGTGAATCCGTGGTGGATGGCAATAATGTTATCACATTTGTTCGGGCTTAGCAACACTATATAAATTGTTCACTCAACCTTGATCATTGTGCTCCAATTGTACGTGTGAAATGTTAATTCTATCAATGACAATGGAAAGTACGTTCTGATAATTACACAATTATTTAATAATATCGATCCTAATCAATATATATTTTACAAAGATTTGGTAAATAGGAAACCCTCACGAAAACTCATGTCGTGCAATGATTGGTTAAATATTTATTTATTTAATTACAGCTTATAGCCAAATAAAAAAAAACTTTAAAACTATCTTAACCTAAACTTACAAATAAAAACTCCTTGCAGGCTTCACTCATTCTTAACAAGCCTGTCACAAATATATCCTGCTCTGGTACAGATTCAATAAATTTATTAACCAGCGACACCATTCGTGGTATCGCTAATTTCTGGCGGAGCACAGTTCGCGAATTCCATTGCGCCAATATTGAATGCCCTCGCGACCTACAGTAGTTGTCCAGTACATATAGCCGGAGTAAAGCTTATAGCAACTCCGGACAATCTACTTGGCCTCTAATTACCTTAATGGCAAATTTAAACAGATATAGCTCCCTCTAGCGACTCATAGTCAAAAAAGTCCCCAATAAGTATTTTGATGGGTACAACAGTGGGTAATAATAAAATTCCTGTTTTTAAATTGGTAATTTGAATTATTACCTCCAAAGTTTAAATTTTTATACCGAATTAGATGTCATAGAGAATTTTATTCCATTCAAAGGCCTAGTCGAAGTCTAAATAAATAATAAATACATATCAATATACTCACGGCCAGTGAGTCCGAAGGTAAGCTATTTTAAGCTTTTGCTGTACGTGCTTTTTGTATAAAAAACTTCTCAGATTATTTTAATTATATTTATAGCATCTCAATAACGACACTCTCGACCTGAAATATACCAAAGCGTATTTACCGGAATCTTTAGTTTTAAATCATTGCGTTACAATTATCTAAACATAACGTTATCTTGAAAATGGGAGTTACAAATTTATAATTGATCTTATTATCATCAAATTATTATATACAATGTGAGAATGGAAAATTAATTACGACTCTCCTAAAGCTCCATAGTTATTTAAAAAACACAACATAAAATCGCCATAAAACATGGGGATGAATACGTCTACACGTCTCATTAATATTATTCAACCAGAACTTTTAGCAAATCTTTCAAGGTTCTGTTTGATAAAGGGAGTCAATGATAAAGGAAAACATTCCAACTTAAATATTCCCAGGTCGAAGCTACACTCGCTAAACTATTGCGCCGATTCTTAGTGACAAATAGAAAAAGAACTCCACACTAAAGTTATGCGGTTATAGGACAAATATAGGGGTCGCACTGAAAATCCTTTAACAAGAAATTTACGCAAACTGTAGTTTCAAAGGTAATAAAATGGTCACGGAACAAAAAACCAAAACCTTTCGTAGACACAATATAAAAATCGATTTATTTGATTTTTATCGATTCTATTAAAACACTACAAAAATCATAAATTTTATATATAGAAAAAGTATCGGTTATATTTTAGGTAAAATACTTGTTCAAAAACGTTAAACAAAACGTAATTAAAACGTTGTGTCTTACAAATTTCAAGTTTCGATACTTCAAACGATTTCTTTAAGTCTTTCAGTGTCAATAATATCTACATGACTTTTTCATAAATAGTTAATTAACACAGCATTTAATTATTCCCGTAGGTGGGTCAGGATTGTCGTTATCTATTTATATATTTACCGTATTAATGCTGGATAAGGCCAAGAGAAAAACTATCGTATCACGATGACATAGAGTCGCTTCTTCAGCGATATTGATTCTAGACATGCGCTCTATATGAAAATTTGAATGGAACCGGTGTTCCATCATTTTCCTAGAGCTGAGAAAGCTTCAGTTCCGAAACGCTCGTAGATCAGTAGCGACGTTACGACCGCGTCCGGTGTAAAACCGCGTGTATCGTAGTGATTATTTGTGACAATTAGTGAAATTTATCTGAGACAGGTGTAAACAAATAGGGAGGTACGTGATGTTTATATAAGGCTTTATTCATACAAAGACAGATTAGTACGTAAAATTTACGCATTTTCAAATTTGTGATTTAATGAAGTGGAATTTGTCCGGTTCGCATTTTTACGCCTCAATTGATTTAGGGCTACGACGAGTTCTTTTTTTTATAAATATACTGTTTTTATATATATTATTTTTTATATATATAAGTATATTATTTTTGATTATAAGGATTAATTTATCATAAGCTTACATTTATTGAGTTACACTTATTTATCATAAGATATTAGTGTTTAATGGCGGTTAGTATAGCATTTAATGCATACCGAATCATTAACGAACGATTTAATAGATCAAATAGATAGGGCGGACCTGTTTTCTTGGAAATAGACGAGCCGATATGCTCTCATTTATTATTAACATGTACTGACACGTATTAAAGATAAGCTTTTGCTAAGTCCTTTATAAGAAGTGGTGCTTTATGTAGGTCTTAGTTGATGTACTATTACAAAAAACGTACCATAGTGACAAAACTTACATATATTTATACGTAAGCTTGATAAATAGATGTAGAATTCCCGTTTAGAACATACTCGTATAAATGGTCAAAAATTTCAATCAACCCGTTGCGCTGTCAATAACGAAGAAGCTTTCGAAATTAGGGACAGAATATTTAATAGGTAAGTAGGATATTGCCGCATCATGAAGGAATAAAAGAGGGTGAATCTATCTCCAAACTATTTTGTAATTGGTACGCAATGACGGAGCGAGAACGCCTTTATTCACCTGCAAACCGTGAATTGGGGAAAATTACGGCACGAAACAACTACACGGAATTGTAGACGACGAAATATTATCTTTGCTTTTTCCGCAAAACTGCTGTGCCGTAGATACAATTCCAACGGGTACATTTTTTAACATATTCTTTTTAAACTTCGAAAAAGTCTTCGAGAATAACAATGAGCTGTTATAAAAATCTAAATACCCGTTTCTATCACGGCTCTGCGTCAATTCCAAATATAGCCCGCAATACCTATAAATTCCAAATTGATTGATATAATATTTGTATCGAATAAAAGAGTATACTGTATATTTATAAAAAAAATATACATACTGCATGATGTTTTAATCCAAAAAGCATATTTACTTACCCAATTATTTCTATTTACTATAAAGGTAGGGCTGACACTTCTATAAAAATAAGGCACTTCGTAGGCAAAGAATATGTAGAATATTACGCCTGGACTCATTAAAGCAGATTAATTTGTAAACTATTTAAACACTAAATATATTAACACACGATATGATATATGTAGGTACTAATTCATTGATAACATTATTTATTAATAATACGCGACAAGGTATCAGTTTAATAACGCAAGGTGCTTACTCCACTTAAAGAACCTAATTACGTCACGATATCAGTTCCTCGGTAAAAATTAATTGTGAATGTCGTCCTGACTCAAGTTTTAATTTATTTCCAAAGCTCACTTGCTTCTGCACTTTTCTCCACACTAAAAGCTTTGAAATGTTTCCAACGAATCTATCGAATGTAAGACATTTTTTAATTTAAAAACCACGTCGTTTTATCACTGTGACATTAAAAACATTCAAGTTTCTAAATTCAGTTCTCTCTCGTAAAGAATCTTCATAAAGAAGTCGAATATAAGAAAACAATATAATATTGAATATTCTCTTGTTATTAATATTCTGTTGTGACGAATATTTTTTTATCTTCTGGAATAGATTTTATTTTCCCTTTTAATAAAAAAGAGGCAAACAAGCAGGGGCTTAATGTTAAGTGATGTCTGCCTTCGAATCTCGCCGTATACGGTATACGGCGAGATTCCTTAAAGCTACTAGCCTAACTGAAATTTGAAAGTGAAATTCAATCATCTGGATTGATTTAATCCAGAGTAGTATAGAGTTAGAATGATAGATTGAGTTGTAATTAATAGAATCAGGCGTTACTTGGCGGAAGTCCTTAGTATAAAATTCTGATAGATCAATTCAGTAGCAACTCCGAGAGCGTCGAGTGTTTAGGGGTTTTTACGCGAAGTAGTGTTACTGAATTTCTAGTCTTATATTAAAATGGCATGCCTGCACGGTGTTTGTCATGATAGTAGTGTAAATTCCTTAATAACAAGCATTTATCTCTTGCTAACATTTATATCTATTATTTTTTACTTAAATGGAAGAGTTGTTCTATAATTTATGTAATTTACGTAGTAGTAAAGGGTATTTTCATTTCATTTAACACATTTGAAATAAAGAAATTTCACAAGAACCGGACAAATTTTATTGTTTCAATAAACATTTTACTCCAGTAATTCACTTTTCAATGTCGTTATTGATTTAAGAATATATTGTTCATCGGTATTTTGTTTAAAGACGTTTTGCATTAATGACTGAAACGATGAAAATAGTACTTTAGTTGAACCAAATCATTTCCTACCTATTAATATCTTATATTTTGTATTTGGATTATAAATTAAATGATGAAAACACGGATAGAGGAAGACTCAAAATATGGTCCAAGAATTAGTAGCAGTGCCACTAAGTTTTGTTGTGTTTCTAGGAAAATCTGATTGCTAATGACAACCTGTTTAATGTTTTTAAAATTATATTTAAAAAATATCATTCTAACAGGGTTCTCCTTGTATGCAAAACAAGTTTTAAGAAAATTCTACGCATTTACATATGTACGATAGAAACACGCTTATACAACATACTATGGAAATTTCCATTTTATTTCAAATCAGCGGAAGTTTACGTAACAAATTTTTCCAGAAATGTATAAATATTCAAATAAATCAATAGAATGTACATTTCCGGAAAATTCAACATTATACGGGCTGCTCTTGATTGTGAAAATATGTAAATTATATTTTGCTACGGTTTCTAACTTCGCCCATTTAACATGGCAGGCGCGTCACGAATAAATCAAAAGGGCGCCGATCAAAAAATAACGTGACTTTGGAAAAACTAACTAAAGGTAGGTAGGTACCTTTGGACGAAATACAAACCTAACTCTACTGACATCTTAGATGCACGTTTCTCAATTTAAATTTTTAATGTGTATTCGTTGATATGTCGGCCATATCCCAGAGGTGGATCAGATCGAAACGGCAACCCATATAAATCCAGGAGAACCTTCGAAAATCGAAGATCTAATTGAAGGCGATTTATTTGAATACTTATAATAACAATTTTCTATTTGACATTTGGTGACTAAATTACGATATTTCAAAATTATTAATAATATTGTAGAAAGTTTCCAACTCCGAAGTGTGAAAACGAATTTAAAAAATAGCTCTTATTATTTCATGTTTACAACAGTAGATTAAGTTAAGCTAATCGTAAACTAAAATAAAACCCGAGCTAAGCTGATTTATCCATAGCGATCCTTTTCAGTAAAGAATTATTTTCGTCTTTGCTGAATAGATAACGAAAAGATTCGTATTAAAATCTTAACATTGATAATACGATAAAACCTATTTTACGTCATTGTTATGCTGGTACCAATTTGTTTCAGATAATAACTTAAGGAGGCCATTGCTATTGTTCAATATGAATCATATTTTTATTTTTGCACAATTTTTTTTATCAGGTTTTACACAAAAAAAGGTTTTACTATACTATATTTCTAGGTTTATGACATTATTGACAATGTGTCCTCTACACACACACATACATTACATTTTGTCCTCTTCGAAATTGCTCAAATTAATCGAACGTTTAATGCTCAATTATGATCTGCAAAGCGGTCTCAAATTAAAGAGTACTCATCAGTGATTATAGGGTCTTCAACCAACTAGCTACGAAACAGTGCTACGAATATGCTACAGCTTGCTAAACCAATTTTGTTATACGAGTAATTATTAAAGAATGTTCTTTGAACATAGATAGCTCTTACGGAGATAAATATAAAAAAAATACCTGAAAACGGCTAAAACTCGCGTGTATAAAAACGTGATTCGTAACAATCAATTTGAACTTTAGTACCAAATTTCATCAAGTTGTAAAAATTAAAGAAGACTTACGCGGTACGAAGTTCTCGAGGTCAGCTGGTTATAAATACAATTTACTGTTTTCGTAATTATTACGATTACAAAACATTGGATAAAAAAAAATGATTTGTATCGCTACAAATAGTCTATCTAAACGATTTCTAAATATTTAAACAATTTCATGATTTAATAAAATGTTCCATTTCGTAAGTTCATATCAATTAATAACGAAAGCCAAAAAACTACAAACAACCTTCTCATTTCTAAACTAACATGATACAAACACAGACGAATGGACAAAACCATTTGCTTTCTGACGTCAACTTCACGATTCCATACTAAAAATACAATATAACAAACTTTACGAGTTGAGAAGTAGAGCACACATTTATTTCAAGAAATAAAAACCTAATAAAACTATAAATAATACCTGCAGAGTGCATGGCGCAGGGGAATTAAAAATTAAAATATGATTCGGTGCAGCAAATGAAATTCGCTCATTACACCAATCTCTTATTACTATATTATTAGACATGGACGTACAACTTTAACTGGATACGATTTTATATGAATTTTTATATAATTTTAAAAATTCATTATATTAAAATACTGTACTCATGGATTTAGCTAATAAAGTTAAGATATAGGTGAAGCTTTAATTATTTTACATTTCCGAGAAAATATAAATATCTCGTGTCTTCCACATGGATTTTCCCTTTTATCATGGTAGTCTTTTTCAATGGGTTTATTTATCACTGTCCAGTGATGTAAGATGTGGGTACCCACTTCGTTGATTAATAGTGAATAATGTAGTATGAAGTGGGCGACACTTATGTCATGGCTACGACGCCAATAAAGGTTTAATATTTGCACATGCTGTATTATTCCACAATTCACATACATAATATGACCCCTGCGTCTTCACACCTTTATAAAGAGACATGTGAACACCATTATATAAATACATAGTAGTATATAAACAAATAGAAGCGATAAGTGTTAATTTTCATATAGAAATCATTTATTACTTCAAATGTGCATTTGAAATAAATTATCTGTTTTTGCTAAATGAATAATGCCCTACAAATAAGAGAGCTTTTTAGAGCTACAAAAAAATTTACAATTCCATCATACATATGTTGAATAGCGGTCATGGCAACGCACGCCAGAATAACTTTCAGATGGTACATTTTTTCCACTACCTTGATATTTTGGACAATTCACACTATTTCTTTATAAATCAAGTCAAGTTTTCATTCATTAAAATCTATTTAAATGTTTCTACTTGAAGTAGTAACTTCAATACTTATAAACTATCGCGCTTATAATATCAGAAGTAACGTCATCACTTATAGGTATTAATGATTCAAAGACATCGTATTACTATTACACTGTACGAGTATGTATGTCATAATTATTTGATTTTTTAAATTAATGAATTATTTTATCAAGCTGTGGGTGCACAAGTTTGGATAAAAAGACTAAATAATTGCGCATTTCTTTTGAATGAAATTCTACAGCATACAGTCCGCTTGTTCAGTAATAATCAAACGCAAAGATAGCGTTGCGTCTTTTGTTTCCTGACCGTCCCTAATAATTAATCCTTGCCCGACTTCTATACCACATAAACAAGGACAACTTTAGTATTATAAGTTTGATAATATCACTGATAGAAACATATAAACTGCCGTATCTTATTTTATGTGCCAGTGTCTGGTTATTAATGAGTAAAGTTTGAATAGTTGCTGGCCTCTGCTTCTATCTAATAGCTGTTTTATGAGTTATAAAACGAACTGCGAATTGTTTGGTGTAAGGCTACGCGAGATTGACGCCTGTCAATAATATATTTGCAACACAAATATAGAAACCCGAAAAGCTTCGGGCGAGGAATAGTTATATAAGTAAAGGGACTAATAACTCTTATGTTTGGGGCACATTGTACCGAATTTATGTAGAGAGGTATTCCCCTCACACAAGACACTTTATCCCAGCCATCATCAGTAAGTTGCAGATGTGTAGCGGCGCATCGCCGTTTGTTAATATTCTGTAAATAAACCTCTTTGTAAGTGAAAAAATGACGATCGCCAGCATCTGTCAGATTACACAGACAAGAAAAGAATTGTATATATATAAATATAGTATTTTATTTGAATTATAAATTTGCGCATGATTGTAAATATTTTCTAATATATTGTAAATAACAAAAGTGGGTTTTATTCACTGAATTAGTGACCACCAACCCGCTTTACTGGTGACTCCGACGTGATATGAGTTAGTCTGTAGCTTAGACATCGAAAAAGAGCATCTCCATATTGGAACAGCATGCACAGCACTTGTACTCTGGCAGTGTGAATGCCCATGGGCGGTCACTGAACACCCTGTCCCCTCATTTTGAAATGTCAGAGCTTAAAGAAAACGGAGGTAAAACTTTTATCTTAGACGTAAAAACTTTTTACAATAGGCTATAAAGCAAGTGAATAACTATTAATGTCTAACGCGGCTTTCGTGAGTCTTTAATTAGTTTACATAAATTAACACGATCGAAATCTTTTATACGTATTCATTTATTCATACTAAATTTTTAATAATTTTCATATTTATATACTTTGATTACCTTTTTCATCACGTGATATTTTAATGAGATGAGCAGGCGTGTGACTTACAAAATTCTCACCTACAACGCCGAGAGTTTACGTGCGACCTTTAAGGAAATATTTGAGAAACATTTGCTGCTGATGCTTTAAGTGTGGAAAAGATTTCAGTTAGCTTTTTTATTACATCATTTTTGATATTACAATTTTTAATAATATAAAAAAATACTTTTAATTTTCCCCCCCCTTATATTTTATTTTATTTCTTAATATCGCTCTTAGCAAACTATGAATCTACAAAAGCAACTAGTCCCACCACAGCGAAGATTTATGATAGTACAATTGATAATTGAAAATCCCGTTACAGCTCAACCTTTATAGAAATCCCCTGGATTTGAATTTCAATCAAAGTTTATAGAACAAACAATAAGCATGACACCGTCTCGCGTTTACGTGGAACTCTATTTCCGTAGAATCTCATGAATCCGAGAGTCTGATGAAATTGTCATTTAACAAATAAGTGTCGCCTATCAAACTAAATTTATTTTTATTTCTCTAAACCCAAGCAGTTATAAAAACATTAAGAAATAAAAAAGCAACCGACCTATGACTACAGTATCGTTGTTCACAATTAAAGTTAGTGTATTTATGTTTAGATGCGTATCATCTGCATTCGCACGAATCGTAATGGTATAAAAGACGCTATATTTTTGGAGAAAAGGCGGAAAATAGTAGAGGTATTGAATGTTATTGGTAAAAATGACACGCGACATTTCTGGCTCCGATTTTTATCGCAAGCAGTTTTCATGAGACTCTCTTTTAATAAAAGCTTTATTCAATAAAATATAAACACATATGAACGCCGCGAGTTGAGATTATCAACTATAGAAGTGCAAACTCGATTGTGTTAATTGATCTCTAAATTTCATACAAATGACAGTCGAAGTGATGCATTGCCTTTCGCGTTTATAAAATTAGTGAGGATTGCAAACTGTTATATACTGCTACTAACGAATATTCTGTGATTTCTTTTAAGAATAACAAGTGTGTACTATTTATCTTACTATGTATCTGTACATATGGATACGGGTCCCCAATTTATTCCCCGTTAACCAAATAAAATTCAAAAATATATTCTAAGATGATACACGCCTCAAATTTATACGAGATGTAATAAAAACATCAAAACTTCTGTTATCAAGTGTATTCCATTCCCTACTTTCTGTGTGCAATTGGCCATAATTGGAAAAGCCTAAGATGAGATTGAGACTTCAGATATAAGACCTCTCAATAATTCGTGATGTACACGATAAAGATTTTATCGTTTGAGTGATTTATTTTTTGACAACTTCTTACTCAAGTGTTATATACTTTAGCTAGTCGAATCTGGTACCATATATAGGCAAAAATAGTCAAAGATATGTACTAACAATCGTAAACAATCGAAGTACGTAAACAAGCTAATATTTCCGGGCGTAAGTGAAACGCACGGAAAACAATTTTTGTGTTTGTCTATGATGAATGAGTTGTTGAGATTGACTCATATATTACATCCTCACTCTCGCATTTACGACTTCCTATAATTTCCGCGAAGTGGGTCATACCAATTTATACGGGGAGATGAAAAATATAACGCAGAACTCGTATATACAACTACTTAAATATACGCACAATTCGCATTTACAATAATTAATTCAGTTTACCTCCACCCTTTAATTGTATTCGTACTTCGTCTCTTTCTACGAAATAGTGTTTTCGCTGTGATCAATAGAGACAAAAGAGCAGTTTCAAAACATTGTAATCTAAAAAAAATTTAAAACTTTCAGCCAATAGAAGCTTTATGCAATTTATTTCTAACCAAAACTTTACAATTTTTCCATGGAAAATCTATAAAAAAAAACAGAGAGTTATATAAGTAAATTTGACTTTTTTGTACTGATGTAAAATAGGGGGAAAAACGAGCTTGCAGGTGATGCAACTTTAGTGATTGCGTTGCCGGCCCTTAAGGGAGGAGTATGCTCTCTCTTTGAAGAATTTGAGGCCGTATTTGGTAAAGAATACCTCCGCTGAGGGTCGATGACAAAGTTCACTAATTATTCGAAAGAGAAAATGACTTGTAAAGCGAACTGTGGAAGTTTTACATCTATCATGCTACCTTAAAGTGACAATTACCAAAGCACAATTTTAAAAATCGTTTTATATCCTGTGGTTTTTCCATAACAGGTTGTTAAATTACAGAATAAGTAACAGACATATCGGGTTCTACGAGTATAAAAAACAGTGACGCCCTTTGGGACTTAACAGTCTGCGTGTAAATTAGGACAGAACAAATAAATTGAGTCTTGGTATAGATCACGAAGGGAAAAGGTAGATTGGAATACAAATTGGTGTCAAACGAGAAATCACTGTATTATTCAGAAATCGTATTTTTCCATGACATTTGCTTTTGCAACATTTCTTACGAGCCATTAGTTTTCTAACTTTTTATGCGTTGTTTTTTACTGGCACGAATAGCCGGCACACAAAATGATATAGTTTTTTTGTTGTTTTTAAATATATCTTCAATTAAAAAAATGACACACGACTGTATACACAAAATTATAATTTCATTATTTTCTAGAGCATTCTTATTAGTATTCTCTTTTTGTTGAACTTTGCCTAATATTTAAATGTGTCCTATATTCATGCTCAGATATTTAAAACTACTCAACCGATTTCAATATTTTTGTGATTATCTAGTATAAAAGAAACACTTTAATTACACTCCAACTATTTCGTCTCTCTCTGTCAAATTGCGATTGCGTACCGATGAAAGAAGACAGATGAGTTATTTATGTTAAAAAAATTAGACTGATGTTTTGAACATTAAGAGCCAAAGTTTATTATACATAGGTTTAAAGACTTTATTCTTTAAAGAAAAAACAATAAAATGTTGCTATAATAAAATAATATCATATTAAATAGAAATATATTTACAAAATAATTCAAGTACTCCAGCCGTGATCATATTAATAGGGATATCATGATATATTCAAAGTTACAGAACTATTTGATTTTAGAATTGAAACAACTGTCGACTTTTAGTACGAAATGGATTTAAACAGAAATGATTATTAATTGTTATTTCTTCAATCGGTTCAAAGATTTTTGAATCTCGACCTTTCTCGAAATAGATTTGGAATAAAATTGTAAAAGTTTCCACCATTTCGTTTGATGTCTCGCTTCAATAAACACGCGAGATCTGCCTCTAATTAAAATCTGTAAAACTCCATCAATAAAACCACCAATCGGGTCACATCATTCTGATTTTGCAGCAAAAATTTTACAATCCTTTACAACCTGATTGTATTGATTACAATCCAATTTTTCCTATAGAGAGTTCTTTTTAAAATCCACATTTAATGGAAATCATAATCACTTTATAATAAATTAATTCATGTAAAGTTCATTCAAAGTGGGTTTGTAGTGTGTACGTACACTTTAGTATGCAAACTATCAAACATATTCGACGCTGAGGCTGACGTATTTTCTGAAATCAGGTTGGGAATATATCTCAATATCTTGCTAGAAGGTTGATTCAAAGATCAACCGATGAAGCTTTTAAGCATAGAATAGAAGAATATATACGAAGAAGTCCTGATTGATATCAATTCATCTTTGTTACTATTAAGATCACAGTTGTTTTATCGGTTGAGATAAAATAACGTAGTTGACGTTATTCTGAGTGCTTCACATAGATGTCTAATAATCTGTCAATGTCCTCATTTTAATAATTTCTTGTAATACTTTTGCTGTGGATTCCCGGGATTAGTTATGATTAATATAATATATGAAAGACGCGTGAGGTGTTCGATTAATGTACTATTTTACATGAAAATATCTAATATTACATACTCAACATACCCAGAGCCACAGCCTTCGCTGAAATGTAATCTTTCAACTCAAATAAGTAATAAAAACTGGATTGATTTTCATTCCTTTGATCTCAGCTTGACGCCCACAGCCAAATAAGGGGCCGTATGGGTGCGCAGTAATTATCTATATACATACGTTTTACACATATTTAGCTGTCTACATTGTCATGTTTCATCCTAATGGGAAGATAGAATATAGTGGGCACAATAAAATAAATTGTTTATTTCTATTTATTATCTGCTTTTCAACGATCAATTGATAAAGTTTTATATAGACATAGGCGTTTAGATACGAAAGATTTCCCTCAGTATTGCTATAATTACTATTTGTCAGAAGAAAAATATGAATCAGACACAACAAACATAAACATATACACATTTGATTTGAAACTGCCACACGTCATAGATACAAGATAAACACTAGAATTATGTAACCATCGCCATTTCGGCCAACTTCAAACGATAAAAATAATAATAATAAATTTTATAGTGAAACATCTAAGTAATATAAAATAATATTATTAATTACACTTCGTGGTTGCTTATATTCCTTTTACTGATAGACCTTTGGAGACTGTTAGACCCTATGTGGAAAATACGTAAGGTTTGGACTCCATTACGATAATTACGTCGATATTTCTTTGACATTTAGCGAGGATTAGCATCTGACCTTTGGACCCCCAATTTAATATTATCCAACTTTGATCTTTGCATGCTATTTGTTTTGTTATCTTACCTTAAGCTTGAAAACAGTGTACAATATCTGTGAGTTTGTTCGTTCAAAGTAGGTTTATATATAGATCCTTGTGATAGGTAATTTACGAGATTAATTTATTTTAATACATAATTATAATACCACTATGCCGTACATTTAAATCTCATTTTAAGTTTCTACAATGACAGTTATTTTTGACACAAAATTCAATCTATAAACAATTGAGTAATAACCAAGC
Organism: Pontia daplidice; assembly: GCA_963693355.1. NCBI lineage: Eukaryota > Metazoa > Arthropoda > Insecta > Lepidoptera > Pieridae > Pontia > Pontia daplidice. The sequence continues at coordinate 3,257,394 of CAVNZL010000135.1, read as the reverse complement.
GCATAACAATATATTTTATTATTAAATATAATTTTGTTTCCGTCATTCGAAGGCGAAATTACATTGATGAGCACACACACACATATAAGGAATAAATTCAATTGGAATCTATTGGTACTCTTTTCGATTGCATTAAATCATTGTCACATATATCAGAGACACATAAAACTCCCACAAGGACTCGTTCGGACTAGATTGAAATTCGATTGGATCTTAAAATGTCCGTTAAAGTGGATAGTTTACTGAAACAAGTACTGAAAATCTTTAAGCATGCATTTTTGAAATTGGAACGTGGTTTATAGTGCTTTACCGCGTCTTATTTGATTTGCTTTGTTGTCCTTTTCTATAATTTAGAGTCAAAAAGGTATATAAATAAATAAAATTATTTGCATTACTAATATTTCTTCATCAAGTTATGTAGGAAATATAGGAATATACGAACGAACGTTCCACACAATATTTTTGGGTCGCTCCCTTATATAAATAACAAAAGGGCTGTGTTTGGAAATTTTATTCAAATTTACAAATGCAAAACCCTTTATTTCTTACATTTTATTTATAATATACATTAACTACATTTATAATCCATACATTCCTGATTTTAAATTATTTTTATTTAATTTCAATTTTGTTCTGTTGGCGTGAGGCATCTCTGCGCATAAGCCTACTCTGCGCGAACCCCTTTGAAGTTTCCCTTTCCTGCTCCTTTACATATATTTAAGTTGTTAATTGGAGTTTGAAATAGTTGATTGGAGGGCTTAATCATCCCGTATTAGATTTTTTATATCTTTGTGAGTTGTTTATCTGTTTTTTGTATGAAGCATTCAGTATCTTAAGCACCTGAGCCATTGTTTTCTTTTCTTGAATATAAAGGTATTCTGTGATCCGGCGGATTTTTTATGCGGCGTTGCGTTTTCCACTTTACTATAATGCATGTAGAAAACCAAGGTAAGCCGTTTGTTGCTATTTCTTTCAATACTCGAAAACACTCTAAGTTTATCGTATCATAGACACCCCGAGCTGTGTTTCCTCCTTAGGAAAATATTTCTTGTTGTAATTTCTTATATTTAACACTCTTAACGGTTCATCTTTTACATATATGTAAGCATTTTTCTCCAAGTCTATTTTTAGGGCTCGAACGTTTGTACACAATTCGGTAAATATAACGGCTATTCGCGTGGAATTCTTTATTTTTTCAACTTCTTCTTGGGCTCACCTATATTCATATTTGAAGTTTTATAGATGAGTATTTTTATCTTTCTCCTTTTCCCTCTTCGATTCCAAAAGACACGATTGTTTCGGAATTCTTAGTCTTTCAATCTCTCCCTTAAGTAGTATTGATAGAACTATTATTCTTATCTTATGTTGGAGCGAATCGGGGTTCAAATGTTGACTTCAAATGAATTTATCGTCAAAGCCATTTAATTTCCATTCATATAGATTTAAGTGGATAAAAAGCTTGTAGGTTTAATCCGAAAAATCAGAATAAAACGGGCCATTAAGTTTTATTTCATCGCCATTTCCACTTTGGTAAGTGAATAGGACAAAGACCTAAAGTAATAAAGAAGATTTTCACAATTTCAACAAAGTTAATTAGATTTATTGTTGCCGAACGAAATTGTATGAATAAGAATGTTTTACTACATTGGTGTATTTTTGATAATCATTATGGCTACACATTTATAATAATTTATATTCATAACTTTTAAATAATAATTGAAACATGAAAATAAAAACCTATTAGCTAAAAGACATGTATGTCAATTGCCAATATAAAAATTGAACTCCGTTCTGAAACACTTGCTATCCATTTCCTAAGACTCCATAACGCACAACGTTTGGGAGTATTATAATAATATTATATCCAGAATAAATCCTATCAATATGCTAGATAAGTTCTGGGTGAAGCCGGTTAGAAAATATATCTTATATCCGGACGGATATCAGCTTGCAGGATACGATAATGTACCTTATTATACTAAAGATAAGGAATACATTGCTTAGACGATGTATTTTGCAAACTTTTGAAAGTATGTAAAATAGAAATGTCGCTTCACGACGGGATATATGGCTATGCTGAACTAAACTGCTCTGTGATATCTCATTTCTAAATAAGCATATATTTAAGGTTCCTATTCGTATATTTTATGAAAAAATACACATCAGATGCAAGTTCTCAATCGTTTGTCTGGTCCACTATTGCCAATCGCGTAAAATATGGACTTTTTATTTTTAAGTAACTTTGTAGCGGCACAGTTTTGTAATAATTAAGTAATTAATTCCATGTCCATCGTAATTGGCGTAAAGTGGTATTAATGTTGAGTCAACTTTATGGTCGGATCGTCTATTGAAATTTGCCCAAAATTTCCCCACAAGGACTATCCACTCTGCACCGAGATTGTTTAAGTTCAGTTAAACATCTAAAAAAATTTTCACGTCATGGATTTGCTAGCTTTACATATGCGTTGTTGAGATCTTACCACTCTTGGAACTGAATAACCTTTGTATTTAAACTCAGCAGTGATCTTTACCAACAAACGAAATGCTAATAATATCGTACGAAAATTATCGAATCTATAGGTTAATACTGTCAAAAAATTATGTCTCGTTAAGATATCGACGTCTTGAGGTAGCAATGCAAATTTCAACATTATTACGGTGTATTCAGCCAGTGGCCGGTAGCCAAAAATTGATTTCGATGAATTTTTTTCAATATACTATATGTATGAGAAATCGACTAGAGCAAATCTCATCTAATTCACATAAAATATTTGGAATGGAGCCAGAGAGTGACTTACTACACCCGAAATCATGAGCTTGTGATTTAGAAAGACGAAAATGTTTTGTTATTTCTCGATTTTAATGAATTGATTTAATCGTGAATTTTCATCCATAAAAAGTTTTTATATAATATATTCACACTGAAACACAAGCGAAAGACCGAGCTAGCTGAATAGTTTCTATTGAATATGCATTAGTGTAAAACAAACATAATGATATAAGAAACACTCATACAGACACTTCACACTTGATTACGTATGACAAAAAAAATACTAATCTGTTCCATTTACCACGCAATATGACAGCCAAAGCTTTCTTCTAGAAAATTCAAAATGCCTTCATCAAAGACACAAGTTTTGTGTTTTACAACTTTAGCTAGCACACTCTGGCTGTAATTTCGAAAGCATTTACTCTCCAAATATTACTTTATATGACTTTTAGAACTAAGATTTTGAAGTATTTATATCGTACAAGACAAAAAATCTAACTATATCGGTACCGATTGTCTTATTTTAAAGTAGTTTTAATATAAAAGAAGAAAGTTTGAACACAAATTAACATAGATGAGTCATGAATGTTATAATAGATGAATAACTTTATAGTTATATATAACCGTAGTTCAGTGTAAAGATAATATCAATAAACATTTAAATATTAGGTCTGTTGGCAACAATTTCACGAGTGTTAACATTAAGTGAGAATAGAACGACTAACAGCTGTTAAAAATAATGGAGTGAATATTATTATCCATTATGTCACTAAGGATTTTAAAATTTATATCTGACTCTTCAGAACACTACATTTTCTTTAATTACAATTACGTAAAGACATACAAAATACTAATGATTACAATGCCTGGTTTATTTTTAAAGATACAATTTTGGTTATAATAATAATTCTCACGTTTTCATAAAAATAATTTAAAATATAATCAAAACTTCACCTAATTTTGCTACGCACTAAAATATCCAAACATCTTCCAGACAGAATAACCGGATATCTATTTTTGCGTTAACAAAAATAAAGATTCGCCCACTAAATAATAACTTTTGGCGCGAAGCCAGATTTTGATGTGCAAGTGTCATTTGTGACCGATGGTTGTCAAAGATACGCATCACTACGGTCTATTGCAACATGACATTTTACTATTGCGTAGGCTGTCAGAATGTTGAACGCCTGAAGCATAGATAATCAACTAATGAGCATAGAATTTAAACGCAACACAGTAAATATACAACAAACGATTATTTATTTAGTAATGTTATAGTTAAAACGATACAAATAGTATAATACTTGTAAAACTAAATATCAATATTAATGTCAATATTTTTTTATTGTAATAAACTTTATTTATTTTATAAGATTTTTTTCACAATATATTTGACGTGCTTTGTCCTTTTGCCTGTAATAACTTTTTGGTGTTTTCTTTCTAAACGTGACTGGTAATTTTTTTTTATGTTTGGAAAGCCATAAAATAAGAAAAGAAGAACTTTATTTATTATATAACATTTAAACAGCAAGCTAATCTATTATATATTCTAATTCGAAACTTCTTGACTGTGCCATAGTAATTAGAAGTAATAAAAATTTATGTGCCTAAATCAGGCATAATTATCTCGCTCTGAATGAATAGCATTGTTTGTTCGCTACTGGTGTTATTAGCTTCTATTTAGGCTTCTTATGAATGAACCACTATTGTGAAAGGGTTATATATTTTTCTCTTAGAGCACAGACATAACTGACCTCATACTGACTGACCATTAATTTATTTGAAATCAACATGAACTAAATAAAATAATGAAAAGCTCTTTTATAATATCTCTTATTTAATTACTTAACTTGAAAAGTTATTAACCTCGCTATCAATAAATAAGAAATGCTAATTAATTTCACGCTCCGCGAATCGGTAGCATGTACGAGCCTAAATAGATAATGAACGATAATTTGCTCTCAAAATACCGCTCAAGCCCTTATTACTATTGTGTTGGCAACGTCTGAGTTAGATTTTCAAATATCGTGACTACATAATGTTACATTATTATCGGCTGAGTGGGCGTGATTCGGTATTTCTAGCTGGTATTATATGTACGTGATCAAAACGAGGGTAGATTAATCCTTTCGTAGACACAATACAAAAATCGATTTATTTCATTTTTATCGATTCTATTAAAACACTACAAAAATCATAAATTTTATATATAGAAAAAGTATCGGTTATATTTAAGGTAAAATACTTGTTCAAAAAGGTTAAACAAAACGTAATTAAAACGTCTTACAAATTTCTAGTTTCGATACTTCAAACGATTTCTTTAAGTCTTTCAGTGTCAATAATATCTACATGACTTTTTCATAAATAGTTAATTAACACAGCATTTAATTATTCCCATAGGTGGGTCAGGATTGTCGTTATCTATTTATATATTTACCGTATTAATGCTGGATAAGGCCAAGAGAAAAACTATCGTATCACGATGACATAGAGTCGCTTCTTCAGCGATATTGATTCTAGACATGCGCTCTATATGAAAATTTGAATGGAACCGGTGTTCCATCATTTTCCTAGAGCTGAGAAAGCTTCAGTTCCGAAACGCTCGTAGATCAGTAGCGACGTTACGACCGCGTCCGGTGTAAAACCGCGTGTATCGTAGTGATTATTTGTGACAATTAGTGAAATTTATCTGAGACAGGTGTAAACAAATAGGGAGGTACGTGATGTTTATAAAAGGCTTTATTCATACAAAGACAGATTAGTACGTGAACTTTACGCATTTTCAAATTTGTGATTTAATGAAGTGGAATTTGTCCGGTTCGCATTTTTACGCCTCAATTGATTTAGGGCTACGACGAGTTCTTTTTTTTATTAATATACTGTTTTTATATATATTATTTTTTATATATATATATTATTTTTGATTATAAGGATTAATTTATCATAAGCTTACATTTATTGAGTTACACTTATTTATCATAAGATATTGGTGTTTAACGGCGGTTAGTATAGCATTTAATGCATACCGAATCATTAACGAACGATTTAATAGATCAAATAGATAGGGCGGACCTGTTTTCTTGGAAATAGACGAGCCGATATGCTCTCATTTATTATTAACATGTACTGACACGTATTAAAGATAAGCTTTTAGAAGTGGTGCTTTATGTAGGTCTTAGTCGATGTACTATTACAAAAAACGTACCATAGTGACAAAACTTACATATATTTATACGTAAGCTTGATAAATAGATGTAGAATTCCCGTTTAGAACATACTCGTATAAATGGTCAAAAATTTCAATCAACCCGTTGCGCTGTCAATAACGAAGAAGCTTTCGAAATTAGGGACAGAATATTTAATAGGTAAGTAGGATATTGCCGCATCATGAAGGAATAAAAGAGGGTGAATCTATCTCCAAACTATTTTGTAATTGGTACGCAATGACGGAGCGAGAACGCCTTTATTCACCTGCAAACCGTGAATTGGGGAAAATTACGGCCCGTAACAACTACACGGAATTGTAGACGACGAAATATTATCTTTGCTTTTTCCGCAAAATAGCACTGCTGTGCCGTTGATACAATTCTAACGAGCACATTTTTTAACATATTCTTTTTAAACTTCGAAAAAATCTTCGAGAATAACAATGAGCTGTTATAAAAATCTAAATACCCGTTTCTATCACGGCTCTGCGTCAATTCCAAATATAGCCCGCAATACCTATAAATTCCAAATTGATTGATATAATATTTGTATCGAATAAAAGAGTATAATGTATATTTATAAAAAAATATATATATACTGCATGATGTTTTACTCCAAAAAGCATATTTACTTTCACAATTATTTCTATTTACTATAAAGGTAGGGCTGACACTTCTATAAAAATAAGGCACTTCGTAGGCAAAGAATATGTAGAATATTACGCCTGGACTCATTAAAGCAGTTTAATTTGTAAACTATTTAAACACTAAATATTCACACACGATATGATATATGTAGGTACTAATTCATTGATAACATTATTTATTAATAATACGCGACAAGGTATCAGTTTAATAACGCAAGGTGCTTACTCCACTTAAAGAACCTAATTACGTCACGATATCAGTTCCTCGGTAAAAATTAATTGTGAATGTCGTCCTGACTCAAGTTTTAATTTATTTCCAAAGCTCACTTGCTTCTGCACTTTTCTCCACACTAAAAGCTTTGAAATGTTTCCAACGAATCTATCGAATGTAAGACATTTTTAATTTAAAAACCACGTCGTTTTATCACTGTGACATTAAAAACATTCAAGTTTCTAAATTCAGTTCTCTCTCGTAAAGAATCTTCATAAAGAAGTCGAATATAAGAAAACAATATAATATTGAATATTCTCTTGTTATTAATATTCTGTTGTGACGAATATTTTTTTATCTTCTGGAAAAGATTTTATTTTCCCTTTTAATAAAAAAGAGGCAAACAAGCAGAGGCTTAATGTTAAGTGATGTCTGCCTTCGGTACGGCGAGATTCCTTAAAGCTACTAGCCTAACTGAAATTTGAAAGTGAAATTCAATCATCTGGATTGATTTAATCCAGAGTAGTATAGAGTTAGAATGATAGATTGAGTTGTAATTAATAGAATCAGGCGTTACTTGGCGGAAGTCCTTAGTATAAAATTCTGATAGATCAATTCAGTAGCAACTCCGAGAGCGTCGAGTGTTTAGGGGTTTTTACGCGAAGTAGTGTTACTGAATTTCTAGTCTTATATTAAAATGGCATGCCTGCACAGTGTTTGTCATGATAGTAGTGTAAATTCCTTAATAACAAGCATTTATCTCTTGCTAACATTTATATCTATTATTTTTTACTTAAATGGAAGAGTTGTTCTATAATTTATGTCATTTACTTAGTAGTCAAGGGTATTTTCATTTCATTTAACACATTTGAAATAAAGAAATTTCACAAGAACCGGACAAATTTTATTGTTTCAATAAACATTTTACTCCAGTAATTCACTATTCATTGTCGTTACGTATTTAAGAACATATTGTTCATCGGTATTTTGTTTAAAGACATTTTGCATTAATGACTGAAACGATGAAAATAGTACTTTAGTTGAACCAAATCATTTCCTACCTATTAATATCTTATATTTTTTATTTGGATTATAAATTAAATGATGAAAACACGGATAGAGGAAGACTCAAAATATGGTCCAATAATTAGTAGCAGTGCCACTAAGTTTTGTTGTGTTTCTAGGAAAATCTGATTGCTAATGACAACCTGTTTAATGTTTTTAAAATTATATTTAAAAAATATCATTCTAACAGGGTTCTCCTTGTATGCAAAACAAGTTTTAAGAAAATTCTACGCATTTACATATGTACGATAGAAACACGCTTATACAACATACTATGGAAATTTCCATTTTATTTCAAATCAGCGGAAGTTTACGTAACAAATTTTTCCAGAAATGTATAAATATTCAAATAAATCAATAGAATGTACATTTCCGGAAAATTCAACATTATACGGGGTGCTCTTGATTGTGAAAATATGTAAATTATATTTTGCTACGGTTTCTAACTTCGCCCATTTAACATGGCAGGCGCGTCACGAATAAATCAAAAGGGCGCCGATCAAAAAATAACGTGACTTTGAAAAAACTAACTTACCTACCTTTGGACGAAATACAAACCTAACTCTACTGACATCTTAGATGCACGTTTCTCAATTTTAATTTTTAATGTGTATTCGTTGATATGTCGGCCATATCCCAGAGGTGGATCAGATCGAAACGGCAACCCATATAAATCCAGGAGAACCTTCGAAAATCGAAGATCTAATTGAAGGCGATTTATTTGAATACTTATAATAACAATTTTCTATTTGACATTTGGTGACTAAATTACGTTATTTCAAAATTATCAATAATATTGTAGAAAGTTTCCAACTCCGAAGTGTGTAAACGAATTTAAAAAATAGCTCTTATTATTTCATGTTTACAACAGTAGATTAAGATAAGCTAATCGTAAACTAAAATAAAACCCGAGCTAAGCTGATTTATCCATAGCGATCCTTTTCAGTAAAGAATTATTTTCGTCTTTGCTGAATAGATAACGAAAAGATTCGTATTAAAATCTTAACATTGATAATACGATAAAACCTATTTTACGTCATTGTTATGCTGGTACCAATTTGTTTCAGATAATAACTTAAGGAGGCCATTGCTATTGTTCAATATGAATCATATTTTTATTTTTGCACAAAAAAGGGTTTTATTATACTATATTTCTAGGTTTATGACATTATTGATAATGTGTCCGTGTGTGATATTATTTACTTACTTATATATATAAATAGCTATTATATATTATATATATTAGCATTTAATCCTCGTCGAAATAGCTCAAATTAATCGTTAATACGTTTAATGCTCATTTATGATCTGCATAGCGGTCTCAAATTAAACAGTACTGATCAGTGATTATAGGGTCTTCAACCAACTAGCTACGAAACAGTGCTACGAATATGCTACAGCTTGCTAAACCAATTTTGTTAATACGAGTAATTATTAAAGAATGTTCTTTGAACATAGATAGCTCTTACGGAGATAAATATAAAAAAAATACCTGAAAACGGCTAAAACACGCGTGTATAAAAACGTGATTCGTAAAAATCAATTTGAACTTTAGTTCCAAATTTCATCAAGTTGTAAAAATTAAAGAAGACTTACGCGGTACGAAGTTCTCGAGGTCAGCTGGTTATAAATACAATTTACTGTTTTCGTAATTATTACGATTACGAAACATTGGATAAAAAAAATATTATTTGTATCGCTACAAATAGTCTATCTAAACGATTTCTAAATATTTAAACAATTTCATGATTTAGTAAAATGTTCCATTTCGTAAGTTCATATCAATTAATAACAAAGCCAAAAAACTACAAACAACCTTCTCATTTCTAAACTAACATGATACAAACACAGACGAATGGACAAAACCATTTGCTTTCTGACGTCAACTTCACGATTCCATACTAAAAATACAATATAACAAACTTTACGAGTTGAGAAGTAGAGCACACATTTATTTCAAGAAATAAAAACCTAATAAAACTATAAATAATACCTGCAGAGTGCATGGCGCAGGGGAATTAAAAATTAAAATATGATTCGGTGCAGCAAATGAAATTCGCTCATTACACCAATCTCTTATTACTATATTATTAGACATGGACATACAACTTTAACTGGATACGATTTTATATGAATTTTTATATAATTTTAAAAATTCATTATATTAAAATACTGTACTCATGGATTTAGGTAATAAAGTTAAGATATAGGTGAAGCTTTAATTATTTTACATTTCCGAGAAAATATAAATATCTCGTGTCTTCCACATGGAATTTCCCTTTTATCATGGTAGTCTTTTTCAATGGTTTTATTTATCACTAGATGACCAGTGATGTATAGATGTGGGTACCCACTTCGTCGATTATTAGTGAATAATGTAGTATGAAGTGGGCGACACTTATGTCATGGCTACGACGCCAATAAAGGTTTAATATTTGCACATGCTGTATTATTCCATAATTCACATACATAATATGACCCCTGCGTCTTCACCGTTTATAAAGAGTCATGTGGACATTTTTACATGTATCATAGTAGTATATAATATATCTAAAACAAATAGAAGCGATAAGTGTTAATTTTCATATAGAAATCATTTATTACTTCAAATGTGCATTTGAAATAAATTATCTGTTTTTGCTAAATGAATAATGCCTTACAAATAAGAGAGCTTTTTAGAGCTACAAAAAATTTACAATTCCATCATACACACACACACTATTTCTTTATAAATCAAGTCAAGTTTTCATTCATTAAAATCTATTTAAATGTTTCTACTTGAAGTAGTAACTTCAATACTTATAAACTATCGCGTTTATAATATCAGAAGTAACGTCATCACTTATAGGTATTAATGATTCAAAGACATCGTATTACTATTACACTGTACGAGTATGTATGTCATAATTATTTCATTTTTTAAATTAATGAATTATTTTACCAAGCTGTGGGTGCACAAGTTTGGATAAAAAAACCTAAATAATTGCGCATTTCTTTTGAATGAAATTCTACAGCATACAGTCCGCTTGTTCAGTAATAATCAAACGCAAAGATAGTGTTGGGTCTTTTGTTTCCTGACCGTCCCTAATAATTAATCCTTGCCCGACTTCTATACCACATAAACAAGGACAACTTTAGTATTATAAGTTTGATAATATCACTGATAGAAACATATAAACTGCCGTATCTTATTTTATGTGCCAGTGTCTGGTTATTAATGAGTAAAGTTTGAATAGTTGCTGGCCTCTGCTTCTATCTAATAGCTGTTTTATGAGTTATAAAACGAACTGCGAATTGTTTGGTGTAAGGCTACGCGAGATTGACGCCTGTCAATAATATATTTGCAACACAAATATAGAAACCCGAAAAGCTTCGGGCGAGGCGGGCGAGGAATAGTTATATTAGTAAAGGGACTAATAACTCTTAAGTTTGGGGCATATTGTACCGAATTTATGTAAAGAGGTATTCTATAATTTTCATTTAACCTCTTTATTTTTACTACAGTACACAAGACACTTTATCCCAGCCATCATCAGTAAGTTGCAGATGTGTAGCGGCGCATCGCCGTTTGTTAATATTGTGTAAATAAACCTCTTTGTAAGTGAAAAAAATGACGATCGCCAGCATCTGTCAGAGTACACAGACAAGAAAAGAATTGTATATATATAAATATAGTATTTTATTTGAATTATAAATTTGAGCATGATTGTAAATATTTTCTATTATATTGTAAATAACAAAAGTGGGTTTTATTCACTGAATTAGTGACCACCAACCCGCTTTACTGGTGACTCCGACGTGATATGAGTTAGTGCTGTAAAACACGACTTGGACATCGAAAAAGAGCATCTCCATATTGGAAAAGCATGCACAGCACTTGTACTCTGGCAGTGTGAGTGCCCATGGGCGGACACTGAACACCCTGTCCCCTCATTTTGAAATGTCAGAGCTTAAAGAAAACGGAGGTAAAACTTTTATCTTAGACGTAAAAACTTTTTACAATAGGCTATAAAACAAGCGAATAACTATTAATGTCTAACGCGGCTTTCGTGAGTCTTTAATTAGTTTACATAAATTAACACGATCGAAATCTTTTATAGGTATTCAGTTATTCCTACTAAATTTATAAAATTTTCATATTTATATACTTTGATTACCTTTTTCATCACGTGATATTTTAATGAGATGAGCAGGCGTGTGACTTACAAAATTCTCACCTACAACGCCGAGAGTTTACGTGTGACCTTATTTGAGAAACAAGGAAATATTTGAGAAACATTTGCTGCTGATGCTTTAAGTGTGGAAAAGATTTCAGTTAGCTTTTTTATTACATCATTTTTGCAAGTAGTATACAATATTATAATTAATATTTATATAAAAACATCACACTAGTGTTTAATTAGCTTATTTAGAGAGATAAATCAAAGGAACATGTAATTTACAGTAACATTATAAGTGATGTTCGTATCATTTTAAAATCTATTATACTATAGGGTTTTCCTAGTGGATAATGCCACCCTCATAAGATATTCGTATTTTTCTATATATCGTATATATTCGTATGTAAGTAAAATATGAATCTACAAATGCAAGTAGCCTTGTCGCAGCAAATATGATAGTACAATTGATAATTGAAAATACCGTTACAGCTCAACCTTTATAGAAATCCCCTGGATTTGAATTTCAATCAAAGTTTATAGAACAAACAATAAGCATGACACCGTCTCGCGTTTACGTGGAACTCTATTTCCGTAGAATCTGATGAATCCGAGAGTCTGATGAAATTGTCATTTAACAAATAAGTGTCGCCTATCAAACTAAATTTATTTTTATTTCTCTAAACCCATAAAAACATTAAGAAATAAAGCAGCAATAAAACAATAAAAGTTTGTGTATTTGTGTTTAGATGCGTATCATCTGCATTCGCACGAATGGTATACAACGAATGGTATAAAAGACGCTATCTTTTTGGAGAAAAGGCGGAAAATAGTAGAGGTATTGAATGTTATTGGTAAAAATGACACGCGACATTTCTGGCTCCGATTTTTATCGCAAGCAGTTTTCATGAGACTCTCTTTTAATAAAAGCTTTATTCAATAAAATATAAACACATATGAACGCCGCGATATACGTTGAGATTATCAACTATAGAAGTGCAAAGTTCTCGATTGTGTTAATTTATCTCTAAATTTCATACAAATGTCAGTCGAAGTGATGCATTGCTTTTCGCGTTTATAAAATTAGTGAGGATTGCAAACTGTATACTGCTACTAACGAATATTCTGTGATTTCTTTTAAGAATAACAAATGTGTACTATTTATCTGTATCTGTACATATGGATACGATTTAACCAAATAAAATTCAAAATATATCTCACTCAAATTTATACGAGATTTAATAAAAATATCAAAACTTCTGTTATCAAGTGTATTCCATTCCCTACTTTCTGTGTGCAATTGGCCATAATTGGAAAAGCCTAAGATGAGATTGAGACTTCAGATAAAAGACTCAATCGTGATCTACACGATAAAGATTTTATCGTTTGAGTGATTTATTTTTTGACAACTTCTTACTCAAGTGTTATATACTTTAGCTAGTCGATTCTGGTACCATATATATAGGCAAAAATAGTCAAAGATATGTACTAACAATCGTAAACAATCGAAGTACGTAAACAAGCTAATATTTCCGGGCGTAAGTGAAACGCACGGAAAACAATTTTTGTGTTTGTCTATGATGAATGAGTTGTTGAGATTGACTCATATATTACATCCTCACTCTCGCATTTACGACTTCCTATAATTTCCGCGAAGTGGGTCATACCAATTTATACGGGGAGATGAAAAATATAACGCAGAACTCGTATATACAACTACTTAAATATACGCACAATTCGCATTTACAATAATTAATTCAGTTTACCTCCACCCTTTAATTGTATTCGTACTTCGTCTCTTTCTACGAAATAGTGTTTTCGCTGTGATCAATAGAGACAAAAGAGCAGTTTCAAAACATTGTAATCTAAAAAAAATTTAAAACTTTCAGCCAATAGAAGCTTTATGCAATTTATTTCTAACCAAAACTTTACAATTTTTCCATGGAAAATCTATTAAAAAAAACAGAGAGTTATATACGTAAATTTGACTTTTTTTGTACTGATGTAAAATAGGGGGAAAAACGAGCTTGCAGGTGATGCAACTTTAGTGATTGCGTTGCCGGCCCTTAAGGGAGGAGTATGCTCTCTTTTTGAAGAATTGGAGGCCGTATCTGGTAAAGAAGACCTCCGCTGAGGGTCGATGACAAAGTTCACTAATTATTCGAAAGAGAAAATGCATTGTAAAGCGAACTGTGGAAGTTTTACATCTATCATGCTACCTTAAAGTGACAATTACCAAAGCACAGTTAAAAATCGTTTTTTTATCCTGTGGTTTTTCCATAACAGATTATTAAATTACAGAATAAGTAACAGACATATCGGGTTCTACGAGTATAAAAAACAGTGACGCCCTTTGGGACTTAACAGTCTGCGTGTAAATTAGGACAGAACAAATAAATTGAGTCTTGGTATAGATCACGAAGGGAAAAGGTAGATTGGAATACAAATTGGTGTCAAACGAGAAATCACTGTATTATTCAGAAATCGTATTTTTCCATGACATTTGCTTTTGCAACATTTCTTACGAGCCATTAGTTTTCTAACTTTTTATGCGTTGTTTTTTACTGGCACGAATAGCTGGCACACAAAATGATATAGTTTTTTTATTGTTTTTAAATATATCTACATTTTTTTTTTTTTTTTTTATTTGCAATTAAAAAAAATGACACACGACTGTATACACAAAATTATAATTTCATTATTTTCTAGAGCATTCTTATTAGTATTCTCTTTTTGTTGAACTTCGCCTAATATTCAAATGTGTCTCATATTCATGCTCAGATATTTAAAACTACTCAACCGATTTCAATATTTCGTGATGATCTAGTATAAAAGAAACACTTTAATTGCACTCCAACTATTTCGTCTCTCTCTGTCAAATTGCGTTTGCGTACCGATGAAAGAAGACAAATGAATTATTTATGTTAAAAAAAATTAGACTGATGTTTTGAACATTAAGAGCAAAAGTTTATTATACATAGGTTTAAAGACTTTATTCTTTAAAGAAAAAACAATAAAATGTTGCTATAATAAAATAATATCACATTAAATAGAAATATTGGGGGAAGTGCAGTCCTAATAAAGGACAGTTTGAAACACCATGAGGTGTACAAATATGAGGGAAGAAGCCATATCCCCTAGCTGTGTGCCTTATTACAAAAAGATATCCTATAACAGTATCTTCAATATACTGCCCACCTGAGACATAACTTGAAATATGAACAATACAAAAATCTACTAGAAGGCCTTGGACATAGATTTGTGTTGGGGGGTGACTTCAATGCAAAACATACATACTGGGGATCACGTTTAATAACAAGTAAAGGGAAGGAACTCCTTAATGCTCTGAAGGATATGAGTTGTGATGTTATCTCAACAGGAAAACCTACATACTGGCCTACAGATAAAAATAGACTACCAGATCTCATAGATTTTTTTTATATTCAGAGGAGTATCTCGCAACCTAGTAAGCATAGAAGAAGGCTACGATATGAACTCGGATCACTCTCCAATAATACTGAATCTTTATCAGGAACCGATTCAGAGAGCCGCTCCAACTCGGGCCAACCCTGGTGAACTCATATACAGCCATTGGGATACAGCTTCAGATAGTAGCTTAGATAATTCAGTAGAGTTAAGAGTACCCCTGAAGACTAAACAACAACTTGAAACAGAAGTAAACAAGTTAGTGAGCAATATTCAACAAGCTGCTTGGGATAATACGCCGTTATATAAGAAAAAGACCCGAAACATATATCTCTCAAAAAACATAAGAAAAATGATAACTGAAAAAAAGGAACCAAAAAAAAGGGGCCCACCCTACAAGATGTCCTGAAGATAAAAAGCAACTCAATAATCTTACTAAACAACTAAGAAGAGCGATTCAAAGTCAAAGAGATGCTGCAATGAAAGATCGCTTGAGCCAATTATCTTGTGATCGTTCCAACAACTATTCCCTCTGGAAAGCTGCAAGAAGCGTAAAAAAACCAATATCACATATCCCTCCACTACGAGAGCAAGATGGAAAATGGGCATCAAGTAATAAACGAAAAGCCAGCAATATTTGCAAACACTTAGAAAAGACATTCAGAATTAATGAGGAAGAGCAACTGTTTTTGAAGAAATTTTAGCAGAAGATAAACAAATCAAACCAGTTACGCCGAAAGAAGTGTTCAATGAAATTAAAAATCTATGTAGTAAAAGGGTTTATGATCTAATTACGGGCCAAGTACTAAAGAACTTCCTCGAAAAGCCATTGTTTAAACTAACCACGCTAATCAATGCTTCATTCAGACTCGAGCATGTACCTGACATGTGGAAAGTTGCGGAAGTAATTATGATTCCTAAACCTGGTAAACCGCCCCACGGAGGCCCAATCGTACAGACCCATCTCGTTATTAAGCATAATGCTAAACTCTTTGAAAAACTCTTCCTGAAACGACTGAAGCCTATTTTAGACGAAAAGCATCTTATACCAGATTATCAATTTGGTTTTGGGAAAATCTTTAAATTTCGGTTCACCGAATCACATCGTATATTGAAAAGATCTGAGAAAAAATTTTTCTCCACTTTGGTTCAATTTTTTAAATTATCAAAAATAAAAAGTTACCCAAGGTTTTTTAAATCTCGACCTTTCTCGAAATAGATTTGGAATAAAATTGTAAAAGTTTCCACCATTTCGTTTGATGTCTCGCTTCAATAAACACGCGAGATCTGCCTCTAATTAAAATCTGTAAAACTCCATCAATAAAACCACCAATCGGGTCACATCATTCTGATTTTGCAGCAAAAATTTTACAATCCTTTACAACCTGATTGTATTGATTACAATCCAATTTTTCCTATAGAGAGTTCTTTTTAAAATCCACATTTAATGGAAATCATAATCACTTTATAATAAATTAAGGCATATAAAGTTCATCAAAGTGGTTTGTAGTGTGTACGTACACTTTAGTATGCAAACTATCAAACATATTCGACGCTGAGGCTGACGTATTTTCTGAAATCAGGTTGGGATAACTCAATATCTTGCTAGAAGGTTGATTCAAAGATCAACCGATGAAGCTTTTAAGCATAGAATAGAAGAATATATACGAAGAAGTCCTGATTAATATCAATTCATCTTTGTTACTATTAAGATCACAGTTGTTTTATCGGTTGAGCAACTACGTTATTCTGAGTGCTTCACATAGATGTCTAATAATCTGTCAATGCCCTCATTTTAATAATTTCTTGTAATACTTTTGCTGTGGATTCCCGGGATTAGTTATGATTAATATAAGATATGAAAGACGCGTGAGGTGTTCGATTAATATACTATTTTACATGAAAATATCTAATATTACATACTCAACATACCCAGAGCCACAGCCTTCGCTGAAATGTAATCTTTCAACTCAAATAAGTAATAAAAACTGGATTGATTTTCATTCCTTTGATCTCAGCTTGACGCCCACAGCCAAATAAGGGGCCGTATGGGTGCGCAGTAATTATCTATATATATACGTTTTACACATATTTAGCTGTCTACATTGTCCTGATGGGAAGATAGAATATAGTGGGCATAATAAAATGAATTGTTTATTTATATCTATTATCTGCTTTTCAACGATCAATTGATAAAGTTTTATACCTATAGACATAGGCGTTTAGATACGAAAGATTTCCCTCATTACTATTTGTCAGAAGAAAAATATGAATAAGATATCAAACAAACATAAACATATACACATTTGATTTGAAACTGACACACGTCATAGATACAAGATAAACACTAGAATTATGTAACCATCGCCATTTCGGCCATCTTCAAACGATAAAAATAATAATAATAAATTTTATAGTGAAACATCTAAGTAATATAAAATAATATTATTAATTACACTTCGTGGTTGCTTATATTCCTTTTACTGATAGACCTTTGGAGACTGTTAGACCCTATGTGGAAAATACGTAAGGTTTGGACTCCATTACGATAATTACGTCGATATTTCTTTGACATTTAGCGAGGATTAGCATCTGACCTTTGGACCCCCAATTTAATATTATCCAACTTTGATCTTTGCATGCTATTTGTTTTGTTATCTTACCTTAAGCTTGAAAAAATTTATTTAAAGGTATATATATCTTATATAATTTAAGATTAATTTATTTTAATACTAATTATAATACCACTATGCCGTACATTTAAATCTCATTTTAAGTTTCTACAATGACAGTTATTTTTGACACAAAATTCAATCTATAAACAATTGAATAAATAACCAAGCGCATAACAATATATTTTATTATTAAATATAATTTTGTTTCCGTCATTCGAAGGCGAAATTACATTGATGAGCACACACACACATATAAGGAATAAATTCAATTGGAATCTATTGGTACTCTTTTCGATTGCATTAAATCATTGTCACATATATCAGAGACACATAAAACTCCCACAAGGACTCGTTCGGACTAGATTGAAATTCGATTGGATCTTAAAATGTCCGTTAAAGTGGATAGTTTACTGAAACAAGTGCTGAAAATCTTTAAGCATGCATTTTTGAAATTGGAACGTGGTTAATAGTGCTTTACCGCGTCTATTTGATTTGCTTTGTTGTCCTTTTCTATAATTTAGAGTCAAAAAGGTATATAAATAAATAAAATTATTTGCATTACTAATATTTCTTCATCAAGTTATGTAGGAAATATAGGAATATACGAACGAACGTTCCACACAATATTTTTGGGTCGCTCCCTTATATAAATAACAAAAGGGCTGTGTTTGGAAATTGTATTCAAATTTACAAATGCAAAACCCTTTATTTCTTACATTTTATTTATAATATACATTAACTACATTTATAATCCATACATTCCTGATTTTAAATTATTTTTAATTAATTTCAATTTTGTTCTGTTGGCGTGAGGCATCTCTGCGCATAAGCCTACTCTGCGCGAACCCCTTTGAAGTTTCCCTTTCCTGCTCCTTTACATATATTTAAGTTGTTAATTGGAGTTTGAAATAGTTCATTGGAGGGCTTCATCATCCCGTATTAGATTTTTTATATCTTTGTGAGTTGTTTATCTGTTTTTTGTATGAAGCATTCAGTATCTTAAGCAGCTGAGCCATTGTTTTCTTTTCTTGAATATAAAGGTATTCTGTGATCCGGCGGATTTTTTATGCAGCGTTGCGTTTTCCACTTTACTATAATGCATGTAGAAAACCAAGGTAAGCCGTTTGTTGCTATTTCTTTCAATACTCGAAAACACTCTAAGTTTATCGTATCATAGACACCCCGAGCTGTGTTTCCTCCTTAGGAAAATATTTCATGTTGTAATTTCTTATATTTAACACTCTTTACGGTTCATCTTTTACATATATGTTAGCATTTGTCTCTAAGTCTATTTTTAGGGCTCGAACGTTTGTTCACAATTCGGTAAATATAACGGCTATTCGCGTGGAATTCTTTATTTTTTCAACTTCTTCTTGGGCTCACCTATATTCATACTTATTTGAAGTTTTATATATGAGTATTTTTTTCTTTCTCCTTTTCCCTCTTCGATTTCAAAACACATGATTGTTTCGGAATTCTTAGTCTTTCAATCTCTCCCTTAAGTCGTATTGATAGAACTATTATTCTTATCTTATGTTGGAGCGAATCGGGGTTCAAATGAATTTATCGTCAAAGCCATTTAATTTCCATTCATATAGATTTAAGTAGATAAAAAGCTTGTAGGTTTAATCCGAAAAATCAGAATAAAACGGGCCATTAAGTTTTATTTCATCGCCATTTCCACTTTGGTAAGTGAATAGGACAAAGACCTAAAGTAATAAAGAAGATTTTCACAATTTCAACAAAGTTAATTAGATTTATTGTTGCCGAACGAAATTGTATGAATAAGAATGTTTTACTACATTGGTGTATTTTTGATAATCATTATGGCTACACATTTATAATAATTTATATTCATAACTTTTAAATAATAATTGAAACATGAAAATAAAAACCTATTAGCTAAAAGACATATATGTCAATTGCCAATATAAAAATTGAACTCCGTTCTGAAACACTTGCTATCCATTTCCTAAGACTCCATAACGCACAACGTTTGGGAGTATTATAATAATATTATATCCAGAATAAATCCTATCAATATGCTAGATAAGTTCTGGGTGAAGCCGGTTAGAAAATATCCCTTATATCCGGACGGATATCAGCTTGCAGGATACGATAATGTACCTTATTATACTAAAGATAAGGAATACATTGCTTAGACGATGTATTTTGCAAACTTTTGAAAGTATGTAAAATAGAAATGTCGCTTCACGACGGGATATATGGCTATGCTGAACTAAACTGCTCTGTGACATCTCATTTATAAATAAGCATATATTTAAGGTTCCTATTCGTATATTTTATGAAAAAATACACATCAGATGCAAGTTCTCAATCGTTTGCCTGGTCCACTATTGCCAATCGCGTAAAATATGTACTTTTTATTTTTAAGTAACCTTGTAGCGGCACAGTTTTGTAATAATTAAGTGATTAATTCCATGTCCATGCAATTGGCATAAAGTGGTATTAGTGTTGAGTCAACTTTATGGTCGGATCGTCTATTGAAATTTGCCCCAAATTTCCCCACAAGGACTATTCCACTCTGCACCGAGATTGTTTAAGTTCAGTTAAACATCTAAAAAATTTTTCACTTCATGGATTTGCTAGCTTTACATATGCGTTGTTGAGATCTTACCACTCTTGGAACTGAATAACCTTTGTATTTAAACTCAGCAGTGATCTTTACCAACAAACGCTAATAATATCGTACGAAAATTATCGAATCTATAGGTTCATACTGTCAAAAAATTACGTCTCGTTAAGATATCGACCGACGTCTTGAAGTAGCAATGCAAATTTTAACATTATTACGGTGTATTCAGCCAGTGGCCGGTAGCCAAAAATTGATTTCGATGAATTTTTTTCGATGTACTATATGTATGAGAAATCGACGAGAGCAAATCTCATCTAATTCACATAAAATATTTGGAATGGAGCCAGAGAGTGACTTACTACACCCGAAATCATGAGCTTGTGATTTAGAAAGACGAAAATGTTTTGTTATTTCTCGATTTTAATGAATTGATTTAATCGTGAATTTTCATCCATAAAAAGTTTTTATATAATATATTCACACTGAAGCACAAGCGAAAGACCGAGCTAGCTGAATAGTTTCTATTGAATATGTATTAGTGTAAAACAAACATAATGATATAAGAAACACTCATACAGACACTTCACACTTGATTACGTATGACAAAAAAAATACTAAACTGTTCCATTTACCACGCAATATGACAGCCAAAGCTTTCTTCTAGAAAATTCAAAATGCCTTCATCAAAGACACAAGTTTTGTGTTTTACAACTTTAGCTAGCACACTCTGGCTGTAATTTCGAAAGCATTTACTCTCCAAAATTACTTTATATGTCTTTTAGAACTAAGATTTTGAAGTATTTATATCGTACAAGACAAAAAATCTAACTATATCGGTACCGATTGTCTTATTTTAAAGTAGTTTTAATATAAAAGAAGAAAGTTTAAACACAAATTAACATAGATGAGTCATGAATGTTATAATAGATGAATAACTTTATAGTTATATATAACCGTAGTTCAGTGTAAAGATAATATCAATAAACATTTAAATATTAGGTCTGTTGGCAACAATTTCACGTGTGTTAACATTAAGTGAGAATAGAACGACTAACAGCTGTTAAAAATAATGGAGTGAATATTATTATACATTATGTCACTAAGGATTTTAAAATTTATATCTGACTCTTCAGTACACTACATTTTCTTTAATTACAATTACGTAAAGACATACAAAATACTAATGATTACAATACCTGGTTTATTTTTAAAGATACAATTTTGGTTATAATAATAATTCTCACGTTTTCATAAAAATAATTTAAAAGATAATCAAAACTTCACCTAATTTTGCTACGCACTAAAATATCCAAACATCTTCCAGACAGAATAACCGGATATCTATTTTTGCGTTAACAAAAATAAAGATTCGCCCACTAAATAATAACTTTTGGCGCGAAGCCAGATTTTGATGTGCAAGTGTCATTTGTGACCGATGGTTGTCAAAGATACGCATCACTACGGTCTATTGCAACATGACATTTTACTATTGCGTAGGCTGTCAGAATGTTGAACGCCTGAAGCATAGATAATCAACTAATGAGCATAGAATTTAAACGCAACACAGTAAATATACAATAAACGATTATTTATTTAGTAATGTTATAGTTAAAACGATACAAATAGTATAATACTTGTAAAACTAAATATCAATATTAATGTCAATATTTTTTTATTGTAATAAACTTTATTTATTTTATAAGATTTTTTTCACAATATGTTTGACGTGCTTTGTCCTTTTGCCTGTAATAACTTTTTGGTGTTTTCTTTCTAAACGTGACTGGTAATTTTTTTTTATGTTTGGAAAGCCATAAAATAATAAAAGAAGAACTTTATTTATTATAGTATAACATTTAAACAGCAAGCTAATCTATTATATATTCTAATTCGAAACTTCTTGACTGTGCCATAGTAATTAGAAGTAATAAAAATTTATGTGCCTAAATCAGGCATAATTATCTCGCTCTGAATGAATAGCATTGTTTGTTCGCTACTGGTGTTATTAGCTTCTATTTAGGCTTCTTATGAATGAACCACTATTGTGAAAGGTCTATGTATTTTTCTCTTAGTGCACAGACATAACTGACCTCATACTGACTGACCATTAATTTATTTGAAATCAACATGAACTAAATAAAATAATGAAAAGGTCTTTTATAATATCTCTAATTTAATTACTTAACTTGAAAAGTCATTAACCTCGCTATCAATAAATAAGAAATGCTAATTAATTTCACGCTCCGTGAATCGGTAGCATGTACCAGCCTAAATAGATAATGAACGATAATTTGCTCTCAAAATACCGCTCAAGCCCTTATTACTATTGTGTTGGCAACGTCTGAGTTAGATTTTCAAATATCGTGACTACATAATGTTACATTATTATCGGCTGAGTGGGCGTGATTCGGTATTTCTTGCTGGTATTATATGTACGTGATCAAAACGAGGGTAGATTAATATTTAGTTTTGTATTTTTTTTTTTTTTTAATGACAAGCGGTCTGGTTATGCCCTCAATATAGCTCAAGTGTTCATTGTCAAGGCACAGACTAAAAAATATTTTTATCTATAGCGGACTTGACAGTTTTCTACCTTCCCTACCGTCATTACGCAGGCAAATATGATATCTGTTATCGATGAAGCGTGCTGTCATTTTGTTTGAAGTATTTAAATTTGAATTAAATTATAAATCGCTGTTATTATTTACAAATTACGATCTGCGGTTGCTATAGTCGGTTTCAAAGTTGGATATGTTTATCCTCATATAAATAACCTTTTACATAGCTAACCTAACCTAAACGTGGATAGTTTAGGTTGAATTAACAACGATACAAATGTATACATTTAACCGAAATCACAGGCATGTTACAACCGCCCACTTTGAGCTTTGATTCATCAAACGATCGGACTTTATAAAGTACCATTAATTCAGCAATTTGGCATGAGATTTTATGAATGAATGATTAATAATTCAATAAATGTTAGCTTAAAATATACCTCATAATATATAGAAGAACAAATATTTAGCGATTGTAATGAGTCTACAAGAATTCGATTAATGGAAGAAAGTGTAAATTTAGCACCATTTTTATTACACTCATAGTACTAAAGAGTCTCCCATATTAATATATGTAATTTTTAGTATATAATATTCTTACCCAATACCCCCAGCATCTAATTCTTCTATTCTTTGTCAAGTCTATGTAGTTCAAGCAATGTGGCTTCGCGAGATTAACTTCACGGTACAGCCGAAAGAATCGAAAGCTTGGGGTTCATAAATTCGGGAAGCGAAGCTTATATCCAGAGATTACTCGTACATATATGCTGCACGAGTTACCTCGCTATGTTTACGGTCAACTTTATAGGCATTCAGGTACAAACCTGCGATCCTATCAAAGGGATTCTTTAACCAAATTAGGGACAGACTCACATCTCATCGTGTTTTTATGTTGAATTGTTTATTGCTTAACTTACATCATTCATCACTAAAATAAAATTCAAAAATAGCTGTCACACACAAATCTTTGGAAGGTTTCCCAATTTACAAACACACATATACATATTATTTTTTCTAAGCCCACTTTGATAGAAAAGCTATCGCAATCTTAAGTAACTGTTTTTACAAATTGCTTATACTTAAATTTTGTATAAATACATAACTTAAACCGTTACAAAGTGTTTTTCTTTGAATGAGTAATAGTAATGTTAATTAAAGACAATACAATTTAATTCATTTGTTATCAATGCATAATAAATATGCAATCATTATTCGTCCTAATTATTGTATGTAATATGATTCAAAACATGATTTCCATTTAATTTAATGGTGATTTAAATTTGTGCATTTCAAATGTTATTCCTATTTTAATATCCTATAATATATTCTAAGTATTAATGTTGAATATAATAATATTTGTACTGTGGATTTTTTCATAGATCATATTACTAATATTAGCCGGAGTTTTTTTGAAGTATATATAGTTATTAATGCGACACAAACATTGTCTTTTATTTGCTATTTGTATTGGCGATTACTATATGACCTTAATGGATATTTCTAACGCTAAGATTCTATACCGGGCGGGTCGTTCTTGGTATCGTGCTTTTCTTTATGAGTTTTCTAGGCGAATACAAAAACAGGTCAGAAATCCTTTCAAGGGATTTGTAATTAATAACAAACATGAATGTTTATGCTGCAATTTCATAAACTATGACCAGACAATATCCGATTTAATTGTGAAACATTTCTATCATTTCATAAATATGACTGAATTAGGTGAAGTTTTATTGGAAAATAAATAAATCAACAAAGTTATCTAAATTTGTGATAGTTTCATTAAAGATTAAGATTAACTTCTAACAAAACTTTTAATAATTCGTCATGCACTCATTTTACTAAGAAAATACAAGTTTCCTTTGAAAATAGTAACGTTGTGATTTAAATAATGTGGAGATCCTTGGATCAATGCGCGCTGAGGCATCGCTTGCGTAAAAGTAACAGAAACATGCAGACAAGGGGCATGGGGCATGCCCCACTCATTTATTTGGGGGACAAACGCAGTGGCCTCACTTGATAATCACACTGCCACAGGCTGATTGCAATCTATGTAATCATCTTCATTATAAAGCAATTTCTTATTTAGAATTAATGTAACTATATTTTATTCAACCGAAGCTTAATAGAATACGTCTAAACATATGCAAGCAGTCAATTTGATGTTGGGGCTTCTATTGTAACTACAGCTATTTGTACTAAATCGTATACACCGCGGGACAAAATAATCGAACTGTTACAACCCTAGCTAGTATGGACACAGAGCCAACTCTGCTTTTCTTTTATCTTTATATTTTTTTCGTTTACGTTACATTTTTTTTCCATAACCATAGCTGTCGCGGACTGCCTTTTCCTTCCTAACACTCTTTGTGTAACGTG
Organism: Pontia daplidice; assembly: GCA_963693355.1. Classification (NCBI taxonomy): domain Eukaryota; kingdom Metazoa; phylum Arthropoda; class Insecta; order Lepidoptera; family Pieridae; genus Pontia; species Pontia daplidice. Next base: position 3,231,710 of record CAVNZL010000135.1, on the reverse strand, counting down.
TGGAAGAAACGGAATAATATACCTACACATATATAAAAATAAACAACATCTGCAATAAAAACAAAACTTCAGGCTATTTGTTGGCGTTTTCCACGAGACTGAGTCTGTTTGAATAACTCTTGTATTAAGAATGACGTTGAAAAGTCATAGATTAGATGATTTTATGATATTTATTTACTTAGACTTTGACTATGTTTGTTAATATCAAAACTACATTGCTTCTGTTTGCCTTTGGTTAATCCGCAGCCATCTCACTTTGTCTTCATTATTTACATATAAAATTAACGATTCGTGTCAAAAGATACGTAATTATTCGCTTTAAACATTTTAATGAAAACCTCGTCTACATTCTGTGCCCTGTAGTGTAGTTTAAAGCGATGTATTGCTAGCATGTTCGGCTAAGTGTTTTGTTCGCTTCAGTTACCATTTAATGCTTCCAGCTAACTGAATTATGTACAGAGACGTATGTAAAGCACTCTATGGAAGTTTATTTTGTACTCTGGCAATACTTTTATGATCCTCTGCCATAACATTATTACCCTTCTAGTCTTGTATATATAATATGTATGTAAAGGTGCGGTTAGCACTCCCAGGATCATAATTTCTATAACAATAGAAGTTTTATCTAAAATCTTTTGACATTATTAAACCTATGTTTATCTCTGGCTGTGACCTTTTCAAGTTGTTAAAACTTTAGAAGCTTAATAATATTTTACATTAAGCTCTTTGAATGGGAATAATAAATAATATTTTATAATAAATCGAACTAAACACTCAACTAAACTTCTATTTTTTATTTAAGACATTTGCGCAGATCAAATTGCAGTTGGACTACTATTTTCTTATATTAACGTACCGTTATTTCAGAAGGTTTTTCATTTAGATAAAGCCGCGAATTAGACTAGTGGCAAGTTATAATATAATCCATGCTTAGAAGCGTCTGAAGTCGTGGTGAAATTATTTAACAAAAAAGTTTTTTTAAAGACAATTTAGTAATCGGTGATCACACACACACAGCTTATTAAAGTAAATAATATTGGAACTGGGTACTTTTTTAATAGTGACGGTATTATGTTATTGTATATTTTATATTGCTAATTTAAAATATCGTGCGATACGCCGCTCAATTATTTTAATATTGTACGCGAATGTGTTTTGCGTGATTTATATTTATACAGATATAAATTGTAACGCTTTTGTTAGTTGATCACCTTAATATCTTATTCCTTAATATTATATTCCTGCCGTTCTAACAATTGACGCTATTTTAATTTCACTGAGACATGATGACGGCATCGAGTCTATTACTCCAATTGCAAGGATTCAATTAATTAAATCTTTAAGAAAATAATACTTACTATTCGCAATTAATATTATGATTAAATCTCATTTAATTTTGTATTTTCAGGTACTTAAAACCAGAGGAAGTCATGAGGTGCAGTCAAGTAGTGTAGTGATGTGTGTATGAGGATGGAGACGACAGCTTTGCCCCTGGAGGGCGATGATGAGGGCCGGCCCCAGCAGGCGTCTTCCACCGGGAGTGGAGCATCATCGGGCGCTGGATATTATGGACATAAGAATGGTTAGTTTATCTGTCAAAAATCTTGTGTAGTTTTATAAAAAATAGAAATAATAAATAATAACATCCTTCAATTCCTGAACCAACAATATTTTATAATATAATATAATATTTATGTATTTATTACTTTATTATAGTACACCATAACACAAGGAATATAAGTAAAATAAAAATAAAATACGGCCTTATCGCTAACAAGCGATCTCTTCCAGACAACAACAATGGAAGGGCGGTGTTACGAAAAGAAAGAATAAAGTCATATTAGACAGCTAAAATGTGAGAAAAGAGTAGATTATAAAGTACACTACATACAACAATTAAATTAGGATATAGGAGGAGTAGGAGTTGTAGGATCAAACAGGATACGGTAAAGGAGCAAAAGTATGTAGGAATGTATACGTAATAATATTAATATTAACTAACCATAATGTAAAAATGTCTTTTAAAAGTAAATAACTTAAGTTCATAAAAGCCGTGCATGAAGAATATGTTTATTTTTTTTTTTTTTTATATATATACATATATACTAGCTGATCCAGCAAACGTTGTTTTGCCATACATGTGATATAAATTTTCAATTAATAAATAAAAAATAAGGGTTGATCGTAGAAGGGTGAAAATTTAGGATTGTATGTATTTTTGTATGTTGTATCATACAAAAATAGAAACTATAAATTTTGTCTAAAAAACAATAAAAAAGTTTAGGGGTGGACTACTCTTAACATTGAGGGGGATGAAAAAAGATGTTGGCCGATTCTCAGACCTGATCAAAACGCTCACAAAGTTGCATGAGAATCGGTCAAGCCGTTTCGGAGGAGTTCAGGTTCGAACCCCGTGACACGAGAATCTTATATATTAGAAGACACGGCAGTATTATTATAACACCATTAGATTCCCATTTAAAGTGTATTTGTTATATGTCTTTGCTTAATTTATAATGTCATAACTTATTCTGAATTTGACGTATATAAACTGATAACTTTGACGTCACTTCTCGTTTGTCAACTGTCAAGATTCCCGCCAAACAATGACAAATTGTGCATATCACGATGGTAATTAAAAGTTGAACAAGTGAATGATACTTTTGTGACTATAATAATTAACATCTTAGCTTGGATAATAATTACCAAATCTATACATTTATATCCCGTATATGACGCATCATATAATTTGCGAAACTAATATTAAAAAATGGTGTAATCATTTACAGGCGTCACATTTCTATTATTATATTTCTCTATTACATCTGTACATTTTAAATCAAATATCGTCAAAAACCTTAATGTAATGTAAACCCTTTTAAACCTTAATTAAATGATGAACTAAAACGCAATTTATAATTACTTTTAGAAAGTATTTCATTACAATTATTTTACCGTAAAAGGGGGTAAAATAATCTTTGTTATCGGATAGTTTTCGAGTCTATTCATTATACATATAAATTCTTGATTTTTCTTATTACCATATAATTTCCCACTTTACTCGAATACATTGAATACAAATGAAATAAGCAAAAATTATTTGAAATTACATGATAAAAGCGTCCCTCGCCGGCCATATTTCTTTGTAACGACTGAGGATATGAAAGGCATGAATATAATGATGCATCATGGCGGCTTATTCGTTTAATTGAAAGGAAACGCTTCACAGAGGTGAATAATTTAGGAGCATTTGAATCTGTTTATAACTAAGCTGATAAGGTACGAATTGCTATACTTCATGAAAAAGTAAACGACTTTCGAAGCTTCTACGCGAATTATCTAGTATGTCGTAATTAAATCCGGGTTTCTATATCACCAAGAGTGCTGAAAAAAAGCTGTATAATTGTTTATTTATTTATTTTATCCATACATACATAAGTCTGTCTTTACAGTATTAATAATACTAGATATATAATAGAACTTACTTACACTTAACGCTAAAACTACATCGACATCTTATTGGTCGCGCTGAAGCGTTTTTTAAAAGAACATTTTTAATTTAAATTTATATTTAATAGTTCCGGTTACAATGGTGATTTGCTTAAGACTAACTTAGTATCTAATATTCGAGACCCGGAGCCAGACAGTCAGTCACCAATATTCATGAGAAATAAAACATGTGTTTCTTCAGTATTCGTGAGAATACATGTGGGTGTATCTTATTAAATATAGAAAATATGTCTTGTGACTGTGTAACTATTGTAAACTCGGCTAGGCGACATATGATACAGACTATGTTATTCGCACTTTTAACATATCTACGGAAATGAGATACCTCCTCCATTTCTGAAGTCCATTAAAATTAGGGCCCTGTTAATATAGTCGAAGGTGTTTGCACAAGACAGTGTTACGTGCTTCTTGGACTTTTATTTTTTTTTTATTTATTTAAAAAGGTCATCCATACGTACATTACACACAAATCAAAACTTAAAACTACCTTACAAATTATATTCTACGGTGTAACAACTATTAAAGGAGACACAACATCATATAAATGTCGTGGTACACAAAAAAATACTTAAACATAATTGGACTAATTAGTTATAGAATTAACAGCTAGCTGAGATCTTCTAAAACAACATTGAAGTATTCTTGCCTAGAATAACAAAATATATGCGTATATTTTAAGTGCTGTGTGGCCTATACAGGATTAATAATATTTGTAATAATACAGGACTATATTGAGCCTTTAAAATCAACTTAATAAACTAAAAAATATCGCTTCAATCAATTTGGTAATCAATCTTGAGGACCCGTTTGGGGTTATAGCAAACTTTACATCGAATATTAATTAGAAGTTATGAAGGTTTCCGTTCTAAACAACACGCATATTTTAACTTTGACAAGAAATACAAAATGTAACTTCATTATTTGAATAGTATTGAAAATATACGCGATGGCAAATTTGATCGTATTAACGATTGCACTTGTAAATCGTAATTGTCTTAGATCTTGGACAATATGTGTACGACCATTCGTACATTAAGCAGTTTTAGTATTTTAAAGGGGTCAGCATTTTGGACGCGCCCGCGTAAATAATGAAATTTAATTATTCCATAAAAAGTTTAGTTCGCATCAATTATCAAAACATCGCGCGTTCTCGCACCCAAATCATTTATTCATTATTAATTTCTCAACAATAAAAATGTCAAACAAGGACACAACTCCTTTATTAAATCATTTATCATTATCATCAAGTAAAAGGAGTGGTCAATCACGGACGCAACAATATGACACAACTTATTTTGATATAGATGTAAGCTTCTTCTCCTAAGCTTTGTAAACATCGTTTTCGTGTCATTTTTGTACAGCTTTAAAGCGTCTCACATTTGGTCCAATGAAAGTATCTGATTCTTGCCATACTTTAGAATAATATAACCTCACCTCACCATATACCAAAAGTTACGGGGCACTTAAGTCACAAATGATAAGCTTTAGTTCTATCTATTTTAAAACACGTTATTTCTCATCAATCTAACCCAGATACACAGGTTGAAATACAATACAAATTAGATAACGGAAAGGCAATTGGGAGCCTCCTGGCGGCTGTCTCACTTAACATCATGCCTGCTGGCCATTTTCCCATGTTTTAAAAAAAAAACGCGTGGAGTTGATTCGTATTATCGTTCTGAATTAAACGTTTTAAGTAATTCGTGTTACGCTGTGATTTGTGTAGTTCACACCATTTTTCAATTTAATCGTTTGTCCTCAGTCACGCTATAGACGTGTAGGATTTTATGTTTGGTAATTAAGAAATATGTAACAAAATCTAATCTATGGTGGGGGCCTAACGTTCTCTCTGGGGGTAGACTTTCAGATTTGGTTGAGACATAGAGAAAATGTGGTTCGACAGACGGTTGATTCTATCTATCTTTATCTTTATCTGTCATAAAATTTTATTTTCAACGAAAAAACAATACAGGGCGTCGACGTTAAGTTTTAATTCCAGCAAATATTGTCAAATTCTTTGTAATGACCAAAACTTTAATTATATAATTATTACTATTCTCTTTCATTGACATAACTATTACTCATTTAAAGAAAAACACTTTATTAACACATTATGTGTAACAAGTTATGTATTTTTATAAAATTTAAGTATATTAAATTTTCCAGACGTTTCCCGTGGGTCTACCGTGACCACGCACGCTGTAAAGTACGCGAAACGTCGGAAAAATTTAAAATAATTTAACATACTTAAATTTTGTAATAAATACATTCTTTATCCGTTAACAAAGCGATTTTCTTTATATAATTAGCTTATTTTACGCGGTGTTATTGATTTCAGAAGTGGGTACTTGGAAAATATAAGTAGAACTTATTATTCTCAAGGATTACCAAAGGGCATTAGTCTTTCTAATGTCTTTTTCGATATCCTTTCTTTATCCTTAAAGTGTTTGTAAGTGTCCTTTAATTGTACAAGTGGATGCATTATTTTTATTATCGTCACCTATTTATGTGATTCAAATTAAGTTTTTATGTTATTAATAATCTGTATCAGTTTCAATCCGTAGCCTCAAGGCCTTTGATAATTTAACATTCACTGAACAAAACACTGATCGTTATTGTATGTATATTGTCATGACTCTATTCTCTTCTAATAGATTGAAATCTTTGATAGATTCGATTGCTTTGGAACTGATGTATATTTTTTTTAGTAAAGTTTATATGCAACATGAAAATACACTTTAATATTATGTTATACCAACGAAGGGCGCCATCTAGTTAATGGCGCTGGAACTAACTTATTTGACAAGATATAAAGCGCTTATGTAAAAGTAAAGCTATGCTTCTTTATCGTGAAGTAAATTATGTTGTATAACTTTATTACGATATCAAGGACGCGAGCTCCCACTCGTCTTCAATACAGCTTTAATATGGTGAGCAATATTACTTGTAGATGCGTTGTGGAATGATCTTGCCATATTAAAATATTTCACTAAAGAAAATATGCTGAAATAATTTCTTGTATAGGGTAACATTTTATTACTTGTTCATCGTGTTATGATACATTGATAAATACAGCCTTTAAGCACACATTTAATTCATAATCACTACATAGTATAAAACAAAGTCGCTTTCTCTGTCCCTTTGTATGCTTAAATCTTTGAAAGTACGCAACGGATTTTGATGGGGTTTTTTTAATAGATAGAGTGACTCAAGAGGAAGGTTTATATGTATAATAACATCCATTAAATAGTAGAGAAGTATAAAAATCCGTGATGGTATATGTCTATCTCTTATGGATAACCCACAATAACTTTTTTGTCATTTACTTTTTACGACAAATAATGGCTAATTTTCGAAGCGATTTTAACCAATACAGCATTAATCCTTAACCAATTAAATACCTTGAATACATTGTTCATTTAATATAGATCTATATGGCCCTTTCCACTGTATGATTTAAGTGAATATTTTCGAAGATATTACAGATTTTACACACACTTTGCAGCGATCGGACGCGTTTATGTTTCTGTAGTGTATTTAGTATATAGTTTAAATATATGAAGAAACAACAATTTTAATGTTAAATAGAACGTTGCCATAAAATTTCCGCATAATAAACCCGAGAATCGCACTGTGAATGTTATATACGGTGCTTTGTCTAAACAGTAATCAAGAGTGTGGTCGGGTTCACCAACAAACCGTCTGTCTATTCACACGTCAGGAATGTCAGACCACGCGCCGCAATCTGGCCTATGCTGGCCGTTCTGGCCTTGCCTCTATAGAATTTACGAATATATGGTTCTTTGGATCATTTGTATATCTTACGAGAATACAAATGGATGTCGTAAAATCATTGACTATTACCACATACAGATTATATTTAATATTTTTTCGGCTTTATCCAATTATAGGTTATACTGAAATTACATTTAATTACTACTTCTTAAATGGGCATGTGTGGGGTTTTCATATAAGCTTACAGATATATTTTAATTAATACCAATATAATTTTCAATTGTAAGCAATGAGGACAATGCAATCTTTAATAGTTATGTATCGAATAATAATAATTACTATTAATCAGAAAACATAACATCAGAATTCGATTATAATGAGCGTCGAATTACTAACGACTAACTTTCGTGGTCAGATTTACTGGCTGTGAATAGCGATACAATGATTTGGAACATCGGGTAAGCTATATACATATATATATATATATTATTGGGCTTATACTTATGAAATTATAAATGATACGTCCTCGAAGCCCACTCAAGAAGAATAGCCATGAAAACAACAATATCGAATTATCGCTGTAGAAATGTAAAAGATCGACAGAAATTATATAATTATAGCGTCATTTTCTAGTACGTTTTAACATATAAGCTATAAGACATAATCTGTTCTGCTCATAAAGCTGAAAATGTTTTTGTTTGTTTTATGGTAGTCCATAATAGAGGGAACTTTCGAAAGGGAGAATTAATGAAAATGTTGTAGAAAAGTGAAATTGTTGCTATTTCAGGGCTTCCGTTGCTAATAAAATATCACCAACTGAATAAAATTCTAATTTGCGGCAGTTGATTTTAATGAATATTTATGTAACAAACATTTTAGGTCTATATTACGGTTGATATCAATACAATTAGACTTTGATACTAAACTAAATATTTTAAATTTCAATATCTTTGGATATAGCCAAGTTGAATATATATACAGATATTAAAAGTCTACATTAGGGTTGATACCAATACAATAACACTTTTATATAGTATTAACTACATACTAAATATTATTATACGCACAACGTATATTTGAAGACAACCATAAAAAACTATATTTATATTTTAGGATGTATCCAAGTTGATAAAAGCTCCGCGCCTACGAAGCGCAGGTCTCCCTTAATTCACGTACGCCACAGGGAATTGCTAGTATGTAATAAAAATCCTATCCTAGTATATTGTGAGGTGTCTTAAACCGGTAAGCCATAAAAAATAACGGACTTCGGTCGACATTTTATCGAGCTAACATAAACCCGATCTACGGCGCTATTTCTATAAAATTGTCGTAGAAAATTGACACGACACGACATACCGTTTATAGACGTCTATTAAAACTACGCAATATTTACTTGTAGCCCAAACAGTATGTTAAGTATGTCTGTTTCGCAGAGCGTCAACCAAGAATTTTCAAGTTTCATATTATTCATATTGTATAGTCAAAATTATTATTGTTATTATAGGACCTATATTTTTCATTTGGATACATTATTTTTATGAATTATTCTCAGTTGTCAGTTTACATATATGGTAGTTATGAATTTAAACTGACTTATTTAATAATATCTTATTTCATATAACCTAATCTTCGTACATAGCTTGTCCACTCACAGGGCATAAACAGACAACATAATTTAAAAAAAAACAGGTTTGGTGATATCCTTCCTCTAATAGCATTAGCTAACCGTGAGTCGCTCAGTACCGGTTTTTTGATGAGCCCCTACTAACCCTAGCCCTCCTTTAGGGCGAGCACCTCGAAGACCAGGCTTTTAGTTATTTGTTTGTACTTTTGTTTGATTATTGCGTAAATACAATGTCTTGAGTTTTCTAAGCGCCACACCATAACAGACTGTTTAACGCTGAAAAAGATATAAGTGCCGAGTTGACTTCGAGAACTCCTCAGTTTTTTAGACTCTACGCTCCAATCAGGTCTCTACGCTCTTGTAATGCTACGTACGTGACGATGTAGTACAAGAAGCATAAGCTGTTGTCAAACATCGAATTGCACGCGCCAATACACAGGTGTGTATCGATTATAATAAGGTTTTCCTAGATATAGACATATTTTCGAAGTACATAGTATATACTATGAATTGTTAATTTGATCTAATTGTTTAAAGAATTTGATTTAATCGTTTTTTCTGTGTACTTTCGCTGTATTTCGTGTTCCGCTTTCATTATTACCATATTAATTTTTCTTATTTGTTAAACGCGTTTAAGAACACTACTATAATATGTATCTCTGACATTCCTATATGTGTAACTGTGTGTTTCGTAAAATAAATAAATAAATAAATATATACGATTAAAATCAAATAAATAAAACCACATTCCTATCAAATTAATTGAGAAAAATTTATAAGCAATTTTGACTGCGATTTGGAACGGACCGCATAGTAACGTGTGACGTTGTGGTTAACCACAGGTTGTCATAGTAATATTGGTTAAAGCCGGATTTCCAATTTTATAGTACTAGACACAGCAGATTGTTTTTAACAAAAGCCTTTCGATATATTTGACGTATTGCGGATCATCGAACAAAAGATAATATGAAGTAGATGTCCATCAGATGTGTTAGCACCGAAAACAGACGGTATAAAGTGTCACGAAAAAAATATTCTGCTATTAATACAGATAATGTGTTGCTCTAGTGGAAGAATGATTCTTAGAGTCATTTTGGTATTTACATTTAAATGAGTTTAGTCATTATGTATCCAATTAGAACCTTATTAGAACGAACGAGTAGGCTTCACCTAGAATGAAGAGTTTACCTCTCTATTGACACCTACAACGCCGAGATCTTACATGTATATAGGATGGTTCTTGAACACCGGAAGTCACCCAAAAACTATAGGTATTATTTCTGTTAACAGTTCATAGTTCAATGATATGAATAATCAAGCTGTACAATGTAATACAGCTACTTTAAGCCGAATAATTAATACTCATTGTAATATATAAACAAATATTGACATTCTGTATAGCATAGTGATCTATATCAATGATATATAATTAGTATATTTCTTTTTTTAAATACTAATATATCCTGATCCTCACTCTAGGGAAACCCAGCTCTCCCGTGCTATAAGCTATTTATTTTATTTATATAAGTCACGCCTGTTTCCCATTGGGGTAGGCAGAGACCACAGACCCCCACTTGCTACGATCCTTGCATACCTCCCTCGGTTCTTCCATACTCATTAAATTCATCATACATTTTCGTCGGTTATGGGTGCTTTTGACCTGCCCTTTTTCCAGAACGTTCTGAAACTGATCCAAAAACGTTCGGGCAGGTCTCCCATCCACACCCGCCTTATATATACGCCTTCTCAGTCTATCCTCATTCATTCTTTCCATGTGACCGAACCAATATAAATTATAATACAGATAAAAGTGATTAAAACAAAACTAGTGCTTATAATAATAATTTATCATTAATATTTATCGGAGCAATAAATATCTAATCTACTCTGACACTTACATCAATCCAAGCATGCAGCCGTGTTTTGTTCTGACGTAAAGTTTTTGCGTCATCGACACAGTCATCTTTAGTATCGTTTGTTGTTTCATTATCCAGTTTCGAACCTTCAACTTTAATAGATGACGGTAACCCAACCGGTTATTGGTGAAGTTATATTCGGACATTTAGTATATAGTTGGCGAACCGCCAGATTGAGCAAGTGAGCAGCAAATTGGAAAGCCTCTTAGTTATTCTTAAGACCCCTTCAGTCCCCGAGGGCTTGTACGAAATAAAAGATCTATACACTTGGTTATGTAAACTGGAAATTGATTTACATAGGCGTACAATGCAGCTCTTAGCTATCGACATTCAAAAATATATTGGACTATATTGTGAATTATCCTTTGTATACTTTTGACTGATTGATTAGCCCATATCAGTTTGCAATAGAAATATATAATATTCGGACACATTACACACACAGTCGATTAGCCCGAAGCTAAGCTGTTTATAGCTTGTACTATTACTTAACAGTTTTAAAAATACTCAGACCACAGTCAATATTCACCACACAAACGTTGAATGTACCAGGAATCGACGCGGTCTCCCTCTGCTCGGCAGTCCATCATGGTAATCATTGCGCCACAAAGGGAAGCAAGCAGCTATTGACATAATAAAATAACCCATAGTAGTTTGCAATATGTATACCTTATACAAAGCATATTATTTTAATTAAAACATTTAATACAAATACAAGTGAATTGTTGTGTAAAATGTGAAAATCCTTGGAAAAAATTTAATTGGATCTGTAATGAACCATTAAAAAGCCCTCCAATTAGCGTATAATATAGGGTAAAGATCGAATTCTCAATGAACGTACATTTTTGCGTAGCTACAATATCTCTCCGTGCTAACCTGCTTCGCGTAAAGAGCGTGGTTTTATTCCAAAGATAAATCTTGAAATCACAATGAGTACATAAAAAGAATACCTATTGTATTGTACGGGTGACAGTTAGTCAAGTGTCAAGACAGTTTACGGTACAATAGCGGTAACAAGTGCAAGCCGGGAACAAATTGCATGTCAAGACCTCTCCTGGCGCCTTCTGCGACTATTGGTAATGGCCACTCTTCTGAATATTTATCATTTTTGTGTCTCCAGACAACCATGTTAATCTTTTTTTGAATTTAGATTCGGTAGCCAACGTGCGTTTAAATCGTTTTGTGGGACTATATGTGATAAATTGCCGAAAATCAGTCCAATTTTTATACTTGTACATATCCATTAAACGATGCGACGTAAATTTTTAATTTTATGGGATTTTCCCATCAAAATCAAATGGAATACAAACCTTTTTGTTCAGTAACAAAAGAATTGACAACTTATCGGGTGTCACAATCGGTCAACTGTCAAATTATTCTATATACGTTAGGTTGAAATGGCATTCTAAGTTTGAATTATCTTAGTTTAGTTAAACAAATATGTTTGACTGAAGTGATGAATCTCTATGGGACTTTGATGAACTTTCAAATACAAAGATATTTCCTCCAGCTTTGTTAGCTAGTTATAGATTTTAGATTTATGTGTTAATTACAAGTTTTATTATTTTAATGTACAACTCATTATATTGGAATTTTCAATTTTTATTTAATAATCAAATTGTGTGACCTATTATTAAATTTTAAAATTACATAACCTAATTCCAGAACGATTTTCTTATAAGATCTCAAGTATGTTTGCACAGTGTATAAAGATAGTGAATAAAAGCGTTTGGATAAAACCTTTGTAACTGTGAGACTTCGTACTTGCAAAGGAAATTGCTTTTAAAGTGACAAATTTCTTTAAAAAATACTTTGTGCAAATTGTTACACGTTGTATTTGAGAAGTCCTTATAAAACTAGCCCATGACGTTATTTAGGATAATTATTGTATTTAAAATGACTAAATGGACATGAAGGGTTTTGGGACTCAAGAATTTTCAAACACACAGTATGTAACTTAATTTCCGTTTGAAAAATAATCGCTATATCCTAAAAATACTCGCGAAAGGCAAGAGACCCTTGGTATCCATTTCAGCCAAGGGTTGGCCAGACTGTTATTATAATAGTTTGTTAAATATCTGCGTATGATCAGAAGGTAGGATGTAAAAATCTCTGAAATGAATTAAATAGTTTTATTAAAAGGTATTTTTATAAGCGAGGCTCTCTTGGATTTCTCGATAAACCAAACAGAAGGATGGCGTGAGAAGCTATAATTTGCTACGCGCTGATAGTTTTTTACTGAACTCAATATTTCAAGTACCATTTAATTATTGGTTTTCGATTTAATAATTATGCGGGTTAACTTTGTTATTACGTTTTATTCTCACTATTTTATTTAGTTGATCATTTTTTCCTTATCCACCCTTAAGAAATAGATATTATTATTAATAGAATCAGGCGTTACTTTGCTGTAGTCCAAAGTATACAATTCTAATAGACCAATTTACTAGCAATACTCCGCGAAAAAACAAACACGACTCACGTTTCTCCCTGACACCGGAGCATCCTCAGGATGTTGCCAGCAAGACTTTACTAACGATTTAATGATAGATAGGATTTTATTAATACTATTTATCGCCGTGAATTTAGTGTAACGAAGGAGGAATTTTAAACATGATTGAGTTAAATAATGCTTCGTAAAAAGTTGAAGTGTATGGAATAATGGAATGTGACATTATATTTTCGCATCCGAAAAATTTGAGGTGGATAATGGGATCAAAGATTTCAAGACTTTTACGAGGCCCTTCGTTTCTTTTTGTAACCGAAAGACGACGTGCCTTATCGAGACGATTCTTTGATTTTGCGTGAATTGAAGTGAATTTGCATGAGTGTTCACGTCAAAACTGAAACTATATATATGTTTTATGCGTAGAATTAAATACGGTTCGGTTGTATCTCCTTCACTGCTGGGTTGTCTGTAAGCGATCGCTTTGTAGCGATAAGCCTGCCCTTTACACATTATGTATATTTCTTAATATTGTATCTTAAAACTATATTAATGTACGATAAAGTATTAGATAAATAAATAAATAATAAATATTTTTTAAAGTTGCACGCACTCATGATCACAGATTTGTTTGACTTTAAGATGATGTCACTGGAGAATTGTGCTAAATTGCTTGACATAAAACGCGTCAAAAATTTCACCAACAAAATGGATTGTCCCGGAATACAAAATTGAAATTTCGTGTACCAGTTCCATGTTTCGAGTTAGATCCTACGTTTTGCCCTAAACCCTATCTTGACATTCACAATTGCTCCCTTGATGAAGTCTTTTAATCTTATTTTATTAAGTTATGTTTATATCTTGTTCCTAATTCTTGGTAAAACTATTAATGAATTGCATGGCACATTAAAACTAATATTTCTTGTAGCCTTCCTATACTATGTTTTGAACACTCATACTCTCACTCACGTGGTACACACCGAGCTTTGACTTTCGCAATAAATAAAATAATTAAATAACCAAAGCTTAAAAAGCTCTATTCCTCTCTGTCAGTTTGTATCTCATTAACTGTGATTTAAATTTCAAGACGATGCATTTGTTTTGCTATTAAAACAACGAATACTGAAAAATATCCATATATACCGATACTTGTACTGAACAATGATACCCTTTTGATTCAAGTGTTGTTTGAATCTTAATTATACTACTATTACTGACATTAGAGAATACTGAAATGACAACATTATTAGGAAAATTGATTCCCACCGCGTTCATGTCATTCCAAGTCCTCCGCTGTATGTTTAGGTCGGCTATTAACACACAAATCTGTGTAGCTTAAATCTTGGAAGAAATTTTCTTTAAATATTGATGGTTTATCAAAAATGTTCTAGCATAAAACCTCGGTGTTACACCATTCACTCGTATTTCTTTTTTTCGAATATCAAAAACTAGTGAAAAGGGGAAGTGTTTCAAACTCAAATATTGGGTAGTGCGTTCGACGCCCTTTGTTCAAACAGAGCTTTTTATATTTTATGTTTAAATTCACTTCTGTTGAAATTGGAGCACGCTCTTGTTTGTTTTAATCTAATTGTACGTAGGTTGACAATAAATATTATATTGTTTGTTAGCTCGTAATTGCAAATGTTAAAACGGAATTAATTCACAATACATATTATACATACACTTAATAAAACTATACTTTTGTATATTTTATATTGTCCTTCAATATATCCTTATATATTTTATATATACCTTATATGGAATTACGATTGTTGAGCTATTGGAATTAAATGTGTTTTAAGATTGAAAGGTGATGTATCATTACAAAGTGAGATGTTTGGACTCAATTTTATATTATATGAAATACTACTCTAACAGTAAGTAGTAAGTAGTATTATATAGTAAATATTAAGTAATATTATTCTAAAAGACATAGCAAAAGAGATAGTTCCGTAGTTTTGCCCCCTATTTCATAAAAAAACTACATTGAAAACTTGTATTTGAATCACGGCTATTTAAATTTCTCGCCAGAGTTAACAGAATATAGCGTTGTATTGAGATAATATATTAAAACATTTCAACATTATCTATACAAACAGTAATTTTCTATATAATGTCATCGGCCTCGGTGGCGCAGTAGGCAGCGCGTAAGTCTCATAATCTTAAGGTCGTGAGTTCGATCCTCACCCGGGGCATACTTTTTTATTTTTTCTATTTAGAAATTTATAAAACTTTCTAACGACTTGGACATTTTTTTTTTATAATACAGGGTCAAACGGGCAGGAAGACCTTACCGTTTGTGTTACCGCCGCCCATGGACACTCGTGCCAGAGGCATCACAAGTGGGCTTGCCGGCCTTTAAGATTTACGCTCTTTTTTTTGATATTACGGTGGATACATTTTATGAAATATTAATATATTTTCAGTGATGAGTGCCACATAATATTTTAACTCAAGGTTCGCGGTGGGTTTATTTTAAAAGAGTCTTACGATTTCAAGTACTATATTTTATACACCAGAGCTTCTAGTGACTAATTTTGTTGGAGAAAAATTTAATTAATTCACGAATCTAGTATTTATACAGATAATACTTATGTTTAATCAATGGGTTTATCTATACCCATAATTCTTCAGTTATTGCTTTGACTTTGCGCTCAACGATTTAGGCAAATTTAAAAATTACTACTCAAATATGTTATCTCAGGAACAACTGACCGAATCTTATCCTAATTATTATTCTAAACCTATTATAAGACCGCGGAACAAGCCTATAAATTTAGTTTTAAGTGAGTGCAAATCGTGATCATGTAACGATCCTACTTGAATAAATGAATTTGACTTTGACTTTGACTAATGCACACATAACAAATATTTGATTTTCCTTTACAGTCTCCCACTTACAACTTTTAAAATTAAATTAATTAAAATAACTTACAGTATCTCATTTGTAACTGAATATTATAATCATAAAACTTAGCAAACTAACACACAAATGAATACAGAAATAAATTCGAAGTTGCGTTACTTTGCGGTCCATAGTAAAACGGATTCGGTAGATTGGTCTGATTGATTTGAGTTTTATACATAGTAGACTAGTAGAATATATTGCTAACATACACCATGTTACTAAGAGTTAAGTAGTAGTTAGTCAAGAGTTAAATAAAAGTAAACACCAAAGGAAAAAAAAATAAAAACTGTGTTTTTAATATAAAACCTCCCTATTTCGTACGTCGCTTTAATTTGCAGACATTTTTTTTATATTATTATTAGCAACAAACGTGTATATTTATTAGTATATCCAAAAAATGTAAGCATTTCAACGAATCCATCTATTCAGAAATACTTTATTTCATAATATCCATTCATTAATCAATCAGTGTAAAAACTTAAAGTGGGTATTGGAAAAGATCCAAGTATGCAGCGATGAAGAGCCTCTAATGCGAGATAGCGAGTGTTGCAAGCTTGACATTTCAATATTGGTTTGACAGGTCACCGACCGGAAGCCCAAAAGGAACTGTCAAATTTCTTACTTGGCTGGAGATAAAGATATTTTTTAATTAAACTTAATAAGACCAAATTGCTGGTGTTTTGACTCGCGGACTCACTCTACTTAATGTGGTTTTTTAGTTTAATTTCTATTTAATTCAGACACGTTTCTCGCCGGCTCAGTTATTTTTTGTAAGTACAAGGCAATCAATACTCATACTCAGTGTGTAAAGTTGAGCTACACAGGCCTCTTAATAAATCAGGCAGAAATAGCAAACGATAATGTTTATTTACGATTATACTAAGAAATTCTTAGGAACAAAATTTCGTAGCAAAATCCTTCATCCGTTGATTGGGTTCATTAATTGAAGCAGACCATGGGCCGATTAAAACCATCAATTATTGTCAAGGGTATCCTGTATGGGCGCTTCTAAGATGGATTAAGTTTGGTCTTGTAGAAGGTTTACTGGTTTAACATATAGTGTATTATATAAATTTTCATGTCAGAGCTTATTAATTAATATGCTACAATTTAAAATATTAGAAACTGTTTTTCGCAAATTCAAAATTGTTTGGAGTATTTGTGTACAGCATACTACAACTTGAAACGAAATACAATATGTTAACTACTAGCTGGTGCCCGCGACTTCGTCTGCGCAGGACTTTGATTTCCACTTCGGTCTAAGTAACACGTGGTTGGCTATGATAAAACCAAAAATTATTGATATTAAGAAGTCAAAGTTTCAGCAAGGTTGTGATCTGTTTGAATTAGATTTACGTAAAACAAATTCAATTTGATGACGGATATAAACTTGGATTCGCTCATCTGTCTCGAATTATCAATATAGCGAAATTAGAATATACTATTACTGAGACTGCTGCCCGTCTGTCATCAGACTGTCATGTCTCATGAATGACATTTTCACAGATTAAGTAGATACTTACACATAGATATGTGGAAACTATAACAATAAACTAAATAATATTAACATTTAAAAAAAATATTTTTTGCTCGAATAAAGACATATAGTATACGTACACGACCCCGACCTATACTTGCCCGGTTTTGGGTAATATTTTGGTCTCATTGAAATGTTCTTAAACTGATTAAGACAGCAACAGTAAAAATCAATATACATTTCCACAGACTATAATTATCTGTAACCGTCAACTTAATGTGACAGCTTGAATTTCACGCCTTAATATAGAAAAAGTTATTCAGTAAAAAAAATATATTCAAAGCACTGATATATTTTTGAACATATTAATTTCAAAAACCAAGTTTTCAAATATAAATTAACACGACCCATAATAGCATAGCGATGTTATTTTTCAATATTATTACAATGTGACAGTATCAATATATACATCGATAGATAAGATTTATAAAACAAATACTAATCAATTATATAGTGTTTCACAATTATGAGCAAGTTCTTTATGTGTTGTTTCCAGTACAAAGCCCGTACGACTCGCTTACAACTTTACGGTCAACCGAGCTATCTCAATATTCCCGCATTGAAGGGACGAAGCGTAGATTTCAGATAAGCTACGTATGTACTTTATTTTCTAAGCCATTGTGAAATTTAATTAGTAAACTTGGCGATTCTCTTGTGAGAAGTTCTATCGTTTCTATAGTTTGTTAAAAAAATAATCGCATCAATAGCACCGTCTTAATTGAAATACTTCTGTTTCTACCGCAAAAGAAAGAAACGGAGCTAAATGAGTGGAATTAGACTTATGATATAAGAATTATGCCATTTATTAATTAAAAATTAGGCGTTCCTTTATAATAATCATACATCATCGTATACCATCAAATCTTACTGTAAAAAATATCCGTAAAGTAATGTAAGAATAATTAACATACACAAATTAATATCTGATTGGAAATGGTAACTTTACAATGTTAAAAATACTGCTAATGGCGCACTCCTCCAATTTTACAGTATAATCGATATAAGCACCTCATAATTTCCTTACTAAGGGAACGCTTATTTTACTTAGAACGGACGAACTAATATGCCTTAGGTAAATCCACTTGGCGTTTACTTAATTAAACATATAAACAGCGTCAGACTCCCAGCGGTAAAAACATGCAATACATACAAACCGTATCCTCTCAAATATTATATTTAATCTGTAGTTGTACAATTATAATCTGTTCCAAATTTGAAATTGTCAAACAACTTTCCCGCGTAATTTATGCTTCATTCGTGAAATAGGGTTTTGTGGGAGTGGAAAGTGAATACATAATACCTTTTTATTGTTGTATCGACTATTGATTAAATAAAGAAGCTCTGTACGAGTAATTGAACTTTACAACGGCTGTATATTTACGGATGTAATTTCGCGATAAAAAGAAGATTCGAAGATTAAGAGCTAGATTCTTCGCTATCTTGAAGTAATACAACAAATAACTCAACAAAATGAGAAAAATACAACGTATCAGGAATTGAACATTATTCGGTCGTTTGGATGGAGAATTTATATAATTTTATGTTCTGTTGCATTTGTTTAAATGTAATAAACTTAGTTTGTATGATAAAGTAGATGGCATTAAACTAAGCTTCGTTAACATAGATATGATTTAAGGTAATAGTTTTTATCACAATAGGGACTTAATATTCACAAATAATATAGCCCACCTACATTTGGAGAGGATTACCTCAAGTGAAGTTCCATTCATAATGAAGCAAGTGGACTACAGACTTGAGACTAAATCAAGTGCTGGATCAAATGGATAATAATTGAGTATGTAAATTCAGTAGCACTATTAATATCAAATTAATATCAATTAATAATTCGTTTTTACTCAATGTTTTTTTCCCATTTTTAATCTATAATTATATTACAAAGCCCAAGTGTTTGGTGGTTGTTGAACACGCTAGTGTCAGGACTATTTCTTCAATTCTAATCTATTAGTTTGATTGATATTTTTTATATTGTATTGAAGGACGGTTATAGATTTTTACGATCTCCAAAGATCTCTTAAGTAACGCAGGAAACCAGATATAGTGTTAAGTAAAGCATCAAATGAACATTATTGTAAAAAAATTGCCTGAAAATTTAACTTGATTTTTTAGTTCATTTTTTGTACAACCTTATGAAAGTTGACTACCAAAAATGCGTTAATAGATAATATATCAACTGTCAATCGTCTTGTGATGTCAGTATTTTACTAATATATTATGATATCATTATACTAAGTGGTATTGTACTAAAAATGTGCGCGATTACTGGAAAAGGCTGGAGATTTAAAAAGTTAATTTAATTTTCACATGCAGCTGCTCCACTGCAAATATTTAAGTTGGCAAGCCACGATCAGGCCGTTACCGAAACTATTTGCTAAGGTCAAGTCAAATAAACGTTATCTAGGCTGGCTCGAGTGCCTTTTGTTTAATTTTGTTTATTGAATGGAATTGTTTGTTTAACATTCAGATGTATGCTTATATTAGTTGAGAAATTAGGACTAAAACTCGGTACAATAAACATATCTCATATTTATTTGGTTCAATTTTAGTAATAAAAGAGCTTTCTCTTTGATGGTTATATTTAATTAGCAACTTTTCTTATTAACACTAATATGTATTACTAATACTATTACTTATAAGTTTTGTAATTGGCAATGCTGCTAATAAAGACCGCTCATCTATTGAGTGCCTTTTAAAGATAAATATTGGTGCTCCTTAGATACGACAGAAAAATGAATTGAAAGACACTAAATTAAATAATGCCTAATTATACTCAAATATATTGGCTACATCCAATTTGTCCCGAGATTCGATTTCTTAAGATCAATTCGTGTTTTAATATAATTATTTCAAGGTTTATTTTTAAGTTTTCTGTACTAATGTATCTGTACTGTATTGTACTATTCTGCACGGTCTTAGAGATGGGGGCATATTCAAACACTTACTGTCGTCTATCTGATACTGCCATCAGAATACTATCGGGGAGAAACGAGAGCCACTGTGTTGCAGTCACGTTTCCATAGTAGCTTGTCATATAGTATTAATGTATCTATGTATGTACATGTAGTACATGTAATGTATAATACATAATCTAATTCCTAATTGAACATTGAATTAATAATTTGAAGTAAATAGATCATAGGTCTTTACCTATGAAATTGCCGTTTTTCAAAACAGACTAAAAAAGTTTTGATTGGCTATGAATTAAATATTTGTTTACTTGATTCTTTTACAAAATCAGTTTTTGTTTATTGATTAGCGTTGTATTTTCATTACATTTCAAATTTTTCTTATAATGGATACTTTGAATTTCGTGTAATTTGATATGAGTTCCGTCGTGGCACCAACGCACAAACGACACGTAACATCAACGACATTTTCGGAGAGAACTGTACAAACGAACGTACAACCCATTATTGGTTTGCTCGGTTCCGTTCGGGAATTTTGACTTGAAAAATGAACCTCGTGGTCGTCCGGAAACTTTGGTCAACAATGATGAATTAAAGGCGATTGTAGAAGCTGATGAATCTCAATCTACAGCTGAGCTGGCAGCAGCTCTTGATGTTAGCATCAAAGCAATATTGGTCCATTTGCGACAGATTGGCAAGATAAAAATGCTTGATAGATGGGTACCCCACGAACTTAACGATCGCCAGCGCAACGTACGCGTCGAGACTTGCCTTGCGCTGCTTAACAGGCACAGGGACTTTTAATTTACGTCGACAATGGATTCTTTTTGACATCAAGCTGGATCCTGGTCGGTCCCTTCGAAAAATGACCTCTAAAGGGTGGTACATTTGGTGGTCTAGTGCTTGTGATTCATCATAGCTTTATACAAAACCAACTACTCAGATGTGTACATTGAAGAACTGACCACTGCGAAACTCGCACGTCAACCACTTTGTCAATCGGTCTCTCCACTCTACTAACGACAACGCGAACCTCTCCAACAGACGTCTCTAAGTGCATGAGTTGGGATTTGGAAGCTCTCCCTCATCCGTTCTCACCAGATTTTGCGCCTCCGACAATTACTTTTTCCAATTTTGACAACTTTTTCGGAAAAAATTCATTCCCAGAGCTACGCCTTTAAGAGTTTGTTGTCTCCCTCACTTAATTTTTCAGAGGGCATCCATAACCCAAGTTGGCAAAGATCATTGATGCAGGGGTGATTACTTTGAATAAAAGAAATAAATAGTTCGAAAAAAAATCTTTTTTTTTCAAACAAAACGGCAATTTCAAGGTAAAGACCTAATAACATATGTTTTTCATATGGCTTGGAATTGCCAGCTCAGAACAAAACTCTTAATTCTTTTGTTCTCAGATAAAAATGATTCTTGATTGACACTCCAAAATGGTAAATTTAAAGCGAATCTAATTTTATTGTCACATTCAATCGAAGAGCGATCGCACGTGTATAGTAAGAGCTGGCAACTTAATTAAGCGCAAACTAATTTAGTCTAAACGCTGCATCAAAAATTCCGTAATGAAGATTGCTGTGCCCTATCAGGCGTCGTTTAGGGATAAGCACCTATAAACACGTCTCATATAGTCTGGCTCTCACCCAACAGACACCGCTCGCTGACATAGACATTCTTGTTGGAATAAACAAACAACTTAAATACATTCGCCAGCACAGACAAATAATACACTAAACTTATTTCTTAGCAGACATAGTGGAAAGGTTTTTCTATTAATAAAGACATAAGGTGAAAAGGCAGACATAAGGTGGAAAGGTTTTTCTATTAATATCCACCTCCACAATGGCCAAACTAATGCACTTAAAAAATCCATTACTTTTATTTTACAGTCTTTAATGTAGGCCTCCAATTGACTGTCCTATTTCAATTCCCTAAAAAATTGTCAGTTTCGTATTTAATTCGATAAAAATTCATAAAATGGGATTTTACTTTTGCTTTGATGTTTTTAGAGGCAATATCCCAGAACAGCTTACCAAGAAATAAAAATCAACTAATATAATATAGAAGTCATAAAGATAATTAAATTTGGTAAACGATCGAGTGTGTTCTCCGCTTAACGCAAGACAATGCACTATAGTCTATTAATTTTGGAGGCGGTCCCAGCTCCTACCGGATGTCCTGTGAAATCTGAGCCTGTTTGCAAATGGATTATAGAGCGATGGAATATTTCCGCTCGTACAACTGAAAATTATAAGTTAGCTAAACTAATAACCGTAATCGAAGATTATTAAGATCTCTTTAAAATACAGAACAGATCTAAGTAAGATATTTACATGTATTTGCTTCCGTAAATCAGCTTTTGACTTATCATTAAAAATGTCATATTATCATTAATGCCATCGTCTAATTATATGTTATTAACGATAATTCAATAACAGTTCATTGATATATATACAAAAAATAAACTTAAATTGTCTCTTTTTGCTCATTCGATCGTTTTTAATATCCTACTGAATTTGCATTCTCAAAGAATGAATACGGTGGAACTTAAATTGCTCGTCTGCAAAACTGTACAACAGCCTGGCACCGGAGATGACAACGCGTAGTGGACTCATGTCGAAAAACGAATGTATAGAATTGATAGATAGATAGTGAAATGAACAGCAGGCGACCCAGCATTACTTAATTTTTCATATTTTTAATAAAAATAACACACCTTATTACAGATTAGTAGCTTATGTCGGATGCTAGTTATTCTAAAAAGATATGCTTCAAACGATTCCTCCCAGCGTTGCCAACCTCTTTTATCTATGACGCATGACAATGACAAATGACATTATAAATTGGTTCCAGGTGAATGGCGCGGGGAAAGAAGAATGCTGGACATCACCAGGGACAAACCTGTAAAAGTCTGTGTACGAGTAGTTGTGCCTGTCAGGGATCATCCTAAAGTAAGAATAATGAATTGGAAGTTAAATAATCTAGTAATCATAGTTGCCAGTCATCATTCAATTTGCATTGTCATGGGAGTTCACGACTAAATATGTTCTTCGAAAGTCGCACAAAAACTCGCTGTTGCATCCATCGAATGAAAATCTCTTCTTGTCTGTTATTTTTTGTATATTTGACTAAATTTTGACACATTTTAAAGCATATATAATTTCAATATAATTATTTTTTTTATAATAATTTAAAAGGTCTTGTCAAGACTTAGAAGAGTCTTAGCGAAATCTCCTTATTCTTAAAAACTTTCAATAAATTAATATTATCATGTAAATCCAATAGCTTTTGCGGAGCTGAAAAATCGTGGGTATAAAAAGTATACGAAACTGTATTATATTTAATAAAAGCGCTATTTTTGGAATATAAATTAACAATTCAGTTTGTGTTTCATCGAAATTGTTTGTTAAATAAATAAAATCTTCGCAAATACAGATCACAATCAACTCAATTGAAAATATTCAAGAATTGCGCAGAAAATAAATCACATTACGCCGCAAAGCAGAAAAATAACATTTGTAACAAACAAAGGACGACTTAGCACAGATTCTAGTGTAAATTTGTTGCCACCTGCACCGCGCTTCGGATTTTGTCCAAACTAGAGACAACAGACATCTATCCGATGTTAGCTCGGTGTGGGGTGAGATAATGTATAGGATAGGATAAGATAATAAATACTTTTTAAGATTTCGGTGAAATATTCCAGTTTCTGATTTTGATATCATTAAATTCCTTATCGGTACACTTTGAATGTATTTTTGTGAGGTATTTTTTTGAAGTGTGCGTATTATATATAAACAAAACTTCAAACGGAAATTCTTAAAACAATAAATAAATTAAAATACGACACTATGTGGATTTAGTTCATAATAAACAAACATTTTTGTGCAAAAGGCAGTTTTTTTAACATTGCATAACAATATATTATAGAATAACCATTTTGCAAAAATTTAATTAAAAAACAAACTGACAATTTCGATTAATACTCTTGATATGTGTAACATTTGTCAGGTATTTTTTAAATTAGTATCGATTTTTGCTTCAACAAATTAATTTGCCTTAAAATTAGTTACGAAACCATTTCACGACTTTTGTATTTACCGAGTCCCTAATAGATTGAGTTTCAAGTGACGAGCACTGTCGTATGCAAATGTTATGTCATTTTCGCTCAGTTGACATGTGACGGAGGTGCTTTCGATCCTATTTACCTCTTAGTTTCCCTTTTGGCCGTCTTCCAATTCACTTATAGATTTAACAACTACATATATTACACGTCGCAAATGTTTTTTCTAAGAAGCAAATCGTCGTTGATTTATATGTAGCTTTTTAATATACAACCAAAGACTATATGATCTAGTCATATAGTTGATAGTAACACACTTTTATCCCGATGACGTCGTTCAAAGCATCAATGTTATTTGTCAAAGAAACGTCAAACGCCAGCCATGTTTGTTTTTAATTACGGTGCGTTCATTTAATGACGTCATAGAACCTGTTTGTCAGATGTCAAGCATTTTGTACCCTTATAAACCGCCAATTATCAGACCCACAGGGGAGCATCTCGGAAATAAACTGCTCCAACGGGAGGCGGAATACGAATTCCCTGGATTCGATGGCAACGGCGGAACGCCCTGTCACTTGAAATATTTATAGCCTTGTCTACTTAGGAAATATTGACTGGACTTAGTAAGACGAGGAATTATTGCTTGTAAAAGATTATTGGGAGATTTCCATTCTTGTATTCCAAATATTATTTACGCGTGTTAATTTATATGTTTATTATTAATAGAGCTGTCGTTCTTTAAGCTCAGCTCTTCTCTTGTACCGTTGACTTGAAAGGCTTTCACCCAAGGTGGGATTTACTCTAATAGCAAATAAGACTTCTAACCTATTTTAGAGAAAATTTTACTCTACAGTTGGTTTAACCAACTAAAAATAACTTTGTAAATTTATAATTGTAATTTAGACTAAATGAAAAAGCTTTATTAAGTTAACTACACATAGATTTGCGTTTGAGTTTCATCGATAATATTCAAACTAAACCCTTAAACTGTACAGCTGATAACGTTTCGTGTCGCTCTCCAAATTCGAGGATGGTAAAGATGTCGAGATAAATAAATATCAGCGCATTTCACATATTAGCCTAAGGGATCCTTTTAGACTTAGAGATGCTAACTCGACTGATAATTATCATAATAAAATATACAAAATATTTAAGTAATTTAAGTCTACACGATCGAAACGTCATTTTTACATATTTTTATACAGGTTATTAAAAAACGTATAATTATGTTCGGCTCGTACAAAGACAAAATACGATGCCATTATTATAAAAAGGCAACAAAAAATATGTTAACCACGAGGTCGATAATTTTATGGCTGATATTACTGCACTGCATCGTTTAAAATTCAATTTATTTGTTCTAACTATGTATTTATAACTTAGCTAAATAACACTTTGTCCCCAGTTCAACTTTGTGGGGAAGTTACTCGGTCCAAAAGGTAATTCTCTTAAGCGATTACAAGAAGATACGCTGTGCAAAATGGCGGTATTGGGACGGGGGTCCATGAAAGACAGACAGAAGGTAAGCTTTATATTTATATATATAGTTTGCGAATGTTTCAGGCCTGATTTACACGTGAACACGGATATAAAACTTGCATGACTTTAGCCTTTTTTCAGAAAACCTCAACCTACTAATCCTTAGTAATCGTTTATATTAAATCCTGTCCTGGGCGTTCAACGGACTGTAATTTACGATACAGTTAAAACAATTTAAATTAACACATACATAACAGTGATAAACTGTTTATTTTAATAGACAAGATGCTTACTTAATTAACTAAATGAGAAATAATCAAAATATATTGATCAATAGGAAGAAGAGCTACGTATGTCGGGAGATCCCAAGTTCTCGCACTTGTCAGAAGAGTTGCATGTGGAGATCAGTGCGTTTGCGACACCAGCGGAGGCGCATGCGCGTATCGCGTATGCTCTGGCTGAACTAAGGAGGTTTTTAGTACCGGTATGTCCAAAAACGTATTTTACAGTATTAAATAAATCTTTTACACTCATTGCGCCCGGACAGATTTCATTGAAAACTTATTTAATTGGCAAGGTGATCAGACCGAGTTTTAGTCTAAGGACGGTTTCCTCACCGTGTGATTTAAATTGTACTGGAAAATCCATTGCTTAGAGTCGAAGGTACGAGTATGATTGAGGTTGACTGACAGTCGGAAGCTGAAGCTGCTAGACCAATTCAAGTGCCATATTTATAACAATAATAATAATATTAAAGCTTTATTGATTCCGAATAAATTTACATTTTCTTATTAGTTTATTGTGTTTTGAGGGGGGGGACAGTTTTTATTTATATTTATATAAATTGAAAATGTTAACCTTTACCAAATTGGATTAATTAATTTGGATTAACTATCTAAGAGATTCCACTGAGTACCAACACTCAGAGATGAAGGCAACAGCCTTAACTAACAAGTTATAATTGAACACATAATTGATTTTTTTCAGGATTACAACGACGATATAAGGCAGGAACAAATGCTGGAAATGCAGATACTGTCCTCACAGAACGAGCAGCGTAGACTGACGCCTCCAGAATCTTCTAGAAGCAATAGCGAGGAGACGCTGCCAATACGAGATCCATCGAAGCAACGGGTAGGTTTAGACATTAGGTTTACATCTTCAACTGAGAATTTTTAAGACACTTTTTGTTGTGATTATCCTTAAAACATATGTATCAACAAAATTTCAACATGAAATATTAATTCTTAGTTCATTAAAAGTTTTGTTTTACCAATAAAATCACGCCAGGTTTGTCTCAAGGCTAGCTACGCGCTTCCGTATTCCTATAGTTTTTTTATAATGTATATTTTTAAAAAAAATTTCGTTAGAAAATTATTTATTTGATAATAATGTATTAATTTCAATATCTTAAAAAGGGCTTTTAATGTTGTTTAAAGTCAGTTATTTTTATTTTATTATTTGTTGTAAATAATGTATTTTTTTGTATAAAATAAATGTAGTTTTCGTTCAGAAAGAAATACAAACAAGCCTTTTAGTAATTACCAACATTATTATATCTATACCAATTTTATACTTTGACGGTTGTTTGAATTGAAGATTGCTAAAAATGTGAAAAACATCAAGTTCATAGTTAAGAGTATTAAAATAAAAACTGTTTTTTTTTTAATTACGCGTTTTGATGTGGTGTTTTCACTACAAAATGAAAATGCGAACTCTATAAAAGGCTTATGTTTTATCGGTTGGCCAGTTGCCAACCGTGGCCCCACCAGTCACGCAGCCGGCCTTGGCCAGTGCCCCGGTTCTGCCTGTCAGCCACGCACCCAGCGCCCGAGACTTCTCTCCACCAGCTCCCAACCCTGCCCCAGAGCATTTGCCTCACCACCAGGTAAGACCATACAGGATTTGGGATCGCCTTTACATTGATCGCACACGTATATTAATTTACTACAGCGCATACATTTAAATGTAATAAATATCACCTCAATTCGAAATGAGCTCTTGCTATGCAAATTATATTGGAACCCCTTGCCAATTTAGGTATTTCCGAAACGACGTTCAAGAAAAGAACGTATCATCATCTTAAAGGCCGGCAACGCACTTGTGAGGCCTCTGGCATTGAGAGTGTACATGGCCATGGCACTTACGATCAAATCACCCTGCCCCTTTGCTCCTAATAAAATTTATAAGTATTTATAAAAGTAAGTTTTATTTAATGAAAAGTTAGGTATTAAGTTGCATTTAAAGCTGCGATGGAATTTAAGTGTTAGTGATATACGGCGATATTATACCAACATTAAGTATTTATTTACTTAATTTAAACCCTCGTAATAGTTTAACATAGTTTACTTCAATAATTACAAAATTATAGTTAAACTCTTAGCATCACGAAGTCTCCGCAAAAACTCAGGCATACCCGAAATGGCGCTTGTGGAGCCATCTCATCACTATTATTATTAACTCTACAATCACGAACCTGATGTACATATATCATGAGTCGCTATTTTCATTTGTCGACACTGAGAATGCACTCTATGTTAAGTTTAATGAATTCCTATAATAATTAATTTCCTTAATAATTAATACGTCAATAATTAGGCTTTAATTGACTAGCTTAATTCCAATTACATGCTTCACATACGTGTAAGGGAAGTAAAGGGATAATTGTTTGTCAATTAGTTTAAATGTAAATACGATTTCGTATGCAACTTGATATACTCGAAATTTATGTTTAAATAAAATTTTAATTAAAAAAACACTAAATAACTAATGTACGGCGAAATTAATATCATTTTTATTTATATTATTATACTTACATTTACTGTATCGAACAGAGGGTTCGATTCCCGGTATGGTCCACTATGTGATGAGTATTTTAGGTACCTGTGGTTTGGGTGTTATATGCAGTAAAAATACTCATAAAAAAGCAGAATAAAGTTTATCTTGCGACTTACCAACTCTGTGCTAATTACTAATGATTAATACTTAAAAGTTATAAACCATACATAACTTAATCCGTTAGCAAAATGTTTTTCTTTAAATGAGTAATAGTTATGTTAATAAAAGACAATATTATGAACGATCACAAAATAATATTTCCGAAGCAGAATTTCATTTTAATCTCAGAAAGACGTTCAAATTGGTCTCATCGCGTCATGACAATCCAACGTACTCCCATTTAAGTAACCAATAGAGCGCACAGCTACGATTTCCGCTACAACACTTCGCTACGAATTCGTAGCAAATGGATAGTGTACTGCTACGACGTAAATAACAATGGACGATCGAATTGAATCGCAATTTGATAGACTCTGTTAAATTGTTTATGAATTTATTAAGTATTTTCGTCACTCTTCTATATAACATAACATACATTTTATAACATAGTAAGTTGGTTTTATTAAGCAAATAAGTAATGAAATTTATGATGTATCGATGCAAAAGTTTAAAATAAATTTGTTATTTGAAATACCAACGACCGCAATAACGTCTCATTGATAAAAAAATCTTTTATATTAAATAATCAATATTTAGTATCGTTACATACTAAATAAAAGCTGGAGATTTTGCTTCGTTGAATGTGATAATCGCAGGAACGCTATCTACGATCCTTTTAAAGCGACAAAACGCGGGACACAGCGAGAGAACTTTGCTAAAGCCATTATTTATTCTTAAGTTCGGCAAGTTTGACTACGACGATCGCTTCATCCGTCTTGATTTTAGAATAATTTAATAAACAGAGATTTCTTACCACATAGCGCTACTTTTTTCACTATCGTTGCCATTTTTAACTATTAGATTTAGAAACTCCTAGAGGAGTAATAAATATTAAAGCCACTGTTGGCAACTCTGAAATCGTGCATTCAAAACTTTGATTGAGAAAAATCGGCTTGCATTTGACCCAAAAATTAACGGCGTATGTGTTGTCAAGTATAAATAATAATAATAACTTGATTCTTTTGGACAGTTACCTTAATAATCTACGCTTTTAATGTGAATAAAATCGCAAAAATATACGAAACAGTTACAGAAATTTGAAATACCTCTAACCTCTATGTAGGTTTTTGACTTATAAAATGGTACTTGTCAATAAAAGTGTTTCCTACTTAATGTAGATGTTGAGTAATGTTATTAACGCTTAGAAATTTATATATGCGCTAAATAAAATAAAACATTTTATTATGTTGACTTATATTAAACAGTCAACTGTATGTCTAAAACATATTAAGTTTTCTTTAAGTAATTTTGTTAGAAAGAAACTCACTCGAGAAGCGAATAATAGAACAAGTCACAGGAAACTACATATAAAATATTCTTTTCAGTGATTTTATTCGTGGCAAGCTTAGCCACAGTGTTGTGAATACCTCATTGAAATTTCCTTTTAGTACATTGAGTGAACATTGAAAAAGCTGCTCTACTTTACATAACAATGTTATTTTACTGAAACTTTTTAGGTGATACGAGCTCTGTGATGTGTTAAATTAGGTTAGTTTAACTTGTTTTAACTTTTGACGTTTATTTTTTCAAATTCAACCGCTTTCGAAGCGCATACAGGATTTTCGTACAGTCTCGTCAAGTTATTACAATATAACATATTGTTACAACGGAGTAACAAAATATTTGTGTGAATTCAAATCAGAATCAAGAATAAACCATAATTTGAGTTGATCGTAGAAGGGTGAAAATTTAGGATTGTATGTATTTTTGTATGTTGTATCATAAAAAATAGAAACTAAAAAAATTGTCTAAAAAATGAATAAAAAATTTAGGGGTGGACCACCCTTAACATTTAGGGCGATGCAAAATAGATGTTGGCCGATTCTCAGACCTACTCAATACGCTCACAAAGTTTCATAAGAATCGGTCAAGCCGTTTCGGAGGAGTTAAAGAACCCCGTGACATGAGAATTTTATATAATAAATAATATATAATAAATCAATATAGTAGGTGCTATACTTTAATTAGCATCCTAGAAAATTGTATAAAGTAAATTCCAGGCATAGTTGTAACTGTCATACATTGTTGGGCGTTTGTCATTTGACACGTCACGACACACTCACCCCAATACGTTAATTTGGTCTAACCTTTACAAAATGTTCCAATCAAAGGTTACAATGGAAATCGATTTGTAGCATTTGTAGGCCTCCTGCTGGGCGACTGAAACCTTTCGATTTCTGTTGCGAAGCCATATATTATATAGCCATTATGTATCGAAAATTTCTATTTTGTTCGAGGAGAGTGAGCTATTTGTCGATAAAGCGACTTTTATGTATGTCCAGTGGATAATATTAAGTGAAGATAATATGATTTTGTATTCCTTGTAGCCAAGTAGGGCGGGTATCTCTATTGAAGCAAGTGATTTTGTAGATTATTTTAAGTGAAGAAAATATTGGAAGATTTTAAGGAAATTATGATGTTTGAAGGCCTAGAATTTACGTAAAACCCTAGCCTATTCCTATCGGTTCTGTGCTATCTCTTAAACTGCTATGGAATAATATGAAGAGGCTTACAGGGAAGTAACGGCTACGTTTGCTTGATGATAACTCAATAAAAGGAGAATTTATTCAAAATATCCTTAACCTTAGGAAACATTAATTTATCATTAGAATTATTTCAAATAGAAGTACGACATTTCATCTTTGTAAAGTCATCCAAAGCAGAAGTCTTCAAACCTGGTTGTCTTGTACGTCTAGGTCTGATGTCTACTTACATTTTATAGCCACTTACTTCCAAAACGTGACCTGTTCTTAAGGAAATCCTCAAAGGGTTTACGATCAAAGGTCAACCGTCCGAAAATTTATGGGCAGAATCAATAACGGTTTGTTCGTAGATTTTGAATAACTATTATGTCAAATCGATAAACTATTTGCTAATGTGTTATTTCATCGAAAATATTTAAATTGAGTAAATAAAGAGTTTCTTAATATTGTCTTTTATTAACATATTTTATTTTATTTTATTAACATATATGACAGCGTGCGTGGTGACGGTAGAGTCTACCGTGACCACGCACGCTGCAAACTGCGTACGCGAAACGTCTGAAAATTTTTAAAATAATGTAAAATATATTTAAATTTTGCAAAAATACATAACTTAAATCCGTTCATAAAGTGTTTTTCTTTAAAAGATTTTCTTCATTAGCAGCATTTATAGCATATGCGATGGGTCCTAAGAGCTGCTATTAAAATATTTTCATTTTTCAATGAGGCCTCCTTCGTATTTTTGTGTTATTAGTTTGTTTATCGAGCAAGCTTTGTTCTAAAAAGCTATCCTGGTTATTTGACATTATACCAAATATGTATTAGGTGTCAAGTTCTAATATTTATTTTAGACTCACTTGGCGTGCAGACCACGCACTATACCGGACTGCCCAAAAAATGGTCCCGGTTTCGGTCCCCGGTACAGTATAAATTAATAGTCCAACCGCAGCAGTCACTATCAGTTATAATATTCATGGCACAAGCTGAAAGTGATTTTCAGGATATTTTAACACGAAAATGTATGCCTATACAATTGAGTATATACAATGTGGAGAGGACAATGCGACAATAAATGAAAACACAAACAGTAATAGTCCCTAGTAAATTTTTGAAACTATAAAAAAAATCCCCCAAAAAAAAAAAAAAAAAAAAATTTTTTTAAAAAATAAAATAAATTTTATTAAAAAAAAAAATTTAACCCCTTTGGGGGGGGGGGGTTTCCCCCCCTTGGGGGGGGGGGGGGGGGCCCGCGCGGGGCGCCTTTCCCCCCCCCCCCCCCACAAAACAAAAAATATCCCCCCCCCCCCCCCCCCCACCCTTTTTCTCCCCCCCCCGGGGTTTTTTCCCCCCCCTTTTTTTTTTTTTTTTTTTTTTTTTTTTTTTTCCCCCCCCCCCCCCCCCCTTTTTCCCCCCTTTTTTTTTTTTTTTTTTTTATATTTTTTTTTTGGGTGTGGGGGTGGGGGGTGGGGGGGGGGGGGTTTTTTAAAAAAAAAAAAAAAAAAAAAACAAAAAAAAAAAAAAAAAACTTTTTTTTTTTTTCCCCCCCCCCCCCCCCCCCCCAACACTCTTTTTTTTTTTTTTTTTTTTTTTTTTTTATTTTAAAATCCCCCCTTTTTTTTTTTTAAAAAAAAAAAAAAAAATTTTTATAATAAAAAAAAAAAACCCTCCCCCCCCCCCCCCCCCCCCAAAAAAAAACCCCCCCCCCCCCCCCCCCCCCCCCCCCCCCCCCCCCCCCCCCCCCCCCCCCCCCCCCCCCCCCCCCCCCCCCCCCCCCCCCCCCCCCCCCCCCCCCCCCCCCCCCCCCCCCCCCCCCCCCCCCCCCCCCCCCCCAACCCCCCCCCCCCCCCCCCCCCCCCCCCCCCCCCCCCCCCCCCTTTTTTCTTTTTTGGGGGGGGGGGTTTTTTTTTTTTTTTTTTTTTTTTTTTTTTTTTTTTTTTTTTTTTCGGGGGGGGGGGGTTAAAAAATATTTTTTTTTTTTTTTTTTTTTTTTTTTCTCCGGGGGGGGGGGGGGGGGGGGGGGGGGGGGGGGGGCCCCCCCCCGGGGGGGGGGGGGGGGGCGCCCCCCCCGGGGGGGGGGCCCCCCCCCCCCAAAAAAACACCCCCCCCCCCCCCCCCCCAAAATTTTTTTTTATTATATTTTGGGGGGGGGGGGGGGGGGGGGGGGGGGCGGGGGGTTTTTTTTTTTTTTTTTTTCTCTTCCCCCCCTTTTTATATTTTGCAGATCACAAGTCCACCAAGTCACGGCTTGTTGGTCGGAGGGGGACTTTTGCAGCAACCGCCTACACACCATTTGCTCACACAAAACTCAATTCTCGGTAAGACCTAAAGAGTTTACGATTACACTAATAAAACTACTTGGCTTAAAAGGAAGCTGCATTAGAGTGAACGTTTTCACGTAGAGCAAGAGTAAATCTGTACATTAATATTATATTATTATTATGTATTGTATTCTGTTTTTAAGATTTTATAGAATAATTATGCTCAAAACAGAAGAGTAGTTATTGAGTTAAATTTTATGTGTTTCTATTAGATTTGCTTAACGGTATATGTTATATGTTAATGAACGCACGTTTACAGTAAATTTAAAGAATTTTCCTGACGATATAGGCCTTTGAAAGTCTCGCATTTTTTGGGTGCCGTACGTAACGGGTACAATTGAAAAGCCAATTACTGAGACTTCGCTGTCCATCTGTTACCAGTCTTATGAACCGTATTAGTTTGGAAGTTGAAATGATCATAGATGATTTCTCTGTTGCCGAAAAAACTACAAAAACTGAATAAAAAAATACTTAAGGATGATGCCATACAAGAAATGAATTTTTCCTGAAATAATGGTGCGGAATGCTTCGTACGCGAATCCGATTCACACTTGACCGTTTTTAGTCAATGAGGCTGATTTGCTATTAGTGCCAAAACCATCCTTGCAGTTTTTATATGTAACCCAAGTTCCTTCTACTTCTTTATGAATAAAAGAAAAGCGCAAAGATACCTTAATAATATACTTTGAAGCGTTTCCTTTTATGAAAACCTATGCTGATTATATCATTCGTACGAATACAGACTTGAAAACGTATAATTATTATGCTAATACAAAATTCCATTTAATAAGTATACTTATTCACATGCAAAGAGAGCAACTTGCGGTTAAATAAAGTTATTTCAAAAGTGACGCCATTGTATAAACGGGAAATTCTTTAAAGAAAATAGTTTTCATACACATTTTACACCATATCTAAAACGCTTTTCATTAAAACACATTCTAACCTTTGGCTTTACTAACAAACTAACAACGGCCAGGTGCTGGAGACATCTTGGGTTTAAGCAGCCCCGTTTTGGGCGGGGTACTGCATACCCACCCAGCACTGAGAGGTGTGAAGCCGCAAGCCGTGCACGCGCTGGCGACGCAAGGTCGGTACGTCAATCTTTTTCATTTCAAACACTTTAATCAGTCAGCATTTGTAGTATAATAGATATCATTAATTGGAGATTTATTCAAGACTATGGCTGTAACAAAATTCATAACTGTAAGTAAAAAAATATTTGATATTGCTCGATACAAGCCAAGAGCGTATTTATCCCTTAAAGGCCGGCAACGCGCCTGTAAGCCTCCTGGCGTTGCAGGTGTCCATGGGCGGCGGTAAGCACTATTCTAAGTGACCCGCCTGCTCGTTTGCCCCGTCTCATAAAAAAAGAAGTGTTTGTCGTCTTTCTCACATAGTGTTTTTTATCTGTTTATTCATGGTAAACAATTATATTATTGAAACATGCAAACATATTTGTATTCAAAGTCACTAAATATGCCGGAAAATTATTATTTTTGAATCATAGAGTGATGAGTGTCATCCTCAAATTTTACCTTTTCGAATCTAGTTACGTACTAAGTCATAACTAATTTATGGAATTCATCAAAGCGTGCAAATCTGGTGCGGCCATAGGTTAAGTAACTTGCCATAGATTATAGAAACTTTGCTCCATCTAACAAAACATCATAGAGCAACATAAATAGTAGGTATATATAAAATAAACGCAAGCTAAGACGAAATATTTAGTAAAATGTATACGATTTTCTCTGCTAAGTCCCAGTAAGAAGGAATATCTTATTCAAGTATTGATTCGATTCTTATCTTTCCGAACGAGGAATGTTCTTAAATCCGCTTATGCTGTGCTACTCTGGATTTCTTTTAAATTGGATACAGCAGGTATTTTCATAATTTGACGTAAAATTCAATGTAACATTAATATTTAATATTGAAGTAATATAAATTTATATTTTATTAGTGTTATAATTTCAGTGATAACTTGCTACAAAAACTTTTACTGTTTCCTTTTATTAAAATACACAATAAAATCGTCAACCAGACTGTGTTTTGAGCAATTCAAACACAGATTAGTATTATTTTATAATCTGTGGTTTCTTCTGCGATTTAAATTCGACAATAAATTATGCAATATCAATTTATTATGTATATATCTACATACAATTATTAAGTAATTAGATGTTCATTCAAGAGGATAAATTTACAAAAATACTCAAATTTATAATTTATATTAATATTCAAGTACAAAATAACGGGTGGTGCAATTGTAAGGACCTTATTTGGTTCCAATATTAACTTATTTCACAAATTTCATAGAAAGATATCATCAGACCCCAATGCGACGAAGTTTTATATCACAATATCCAAATATAATACATAATTCTAATTTCTACCTATGATCTGTTTACAAACCTCACTCTCCCTTCATTATTATGTTATTTAGTATTTCCTCTAGATTAGACATTAATTATAAGTTCATAATAAGTTTATTTTTATTTTTGTTTTTAAGTCTACTATAAGTTTTTTTTTCTGTTTTATGTGTGCAATAAAGTATTATTATTATTAATTAGAATATTTAATTTTATCAACAAATAGATTAAAGTACGGACGTTAATCTATTTGTTGATAAATCTTTGGATACATGTCTCTCTGATACGCTGCCGTAGAGCGTACCTTATAAATATAGGTTTTTTAAACCAGGTGTTGGTTCGGGTGGAGTGAGCACCCGCAAGCGGCCGCTGCTGGGAGGCGCGCGGAACGCCATCTCGCCGACTAAGCGGGCCGTCATGTCACTCTTGGCGCGCGCTAGGGCCGCTACGCATAAACACGAGTGAGGCCCCTGAAATTTTATACTTTTTACTATATATGTAGTGTTCTTCTACAGCTATAATGAAAGTCAAAGGTCAGGAAAGAGATTAAAATCGTTGAGGCTAGATTTTTAATTGATCTAGATCTAGAATTTTAATTGTTTGGTTTGTGAGAATTGAACATTTTTTGAACCGATTTAAAAGATATTGCAGTTAATGAAGATTTTTGTTTCTATCGCAGAATAAGGCTTCCCGTAGGAAATCGTTTTTGTCATCTTTACTTTCAGATTTTCAGTCGTTTAAGCAAAGGCTACGACCGCTCAGACGCGCATTAGAACAGAGCTTCGTAATTTTTTTTTGGAATGTCGCTGTTTGCCTTTAGGGCCTTGATAGACAATTTATACAAGTATAATATATCGTAACGTTATAATACCTAAATTACTTACCGTCGTAGTGTAAAGCCATAAATTTATAGCTAATTTTTAAGCGTATTTCTGCAAAATTTCTTTACTTTAGGAAAATTTAAGCAGTAAAATAGGGAAACTTAAAGTGTAATTTTATAAAGTGCTCGGATGCGCAGGTCCCTCGTTACATTCAACATTTCATATTTAAAATACTGGATTAAGTTCAATCACTATATATTATTTTATGGCTTAATTGTTTTTATCCATTATTATAATTGAATCAGCCACAGATGCGTTAGTATCTAAGTCAATTGTAGTATCAAGAACTGAAAAGTGTTTTATATATAGTTTAAAGTTTGGCTCTACAAGATACAATTCTGATCTGTATTTATCATTATTTATGTCTATTAAATTTTAGTATATAAGTAATAGCAATTATAATAAATACTTTTTAGATGATACGGACAATAATTCAGTTGTCTCAAACGAAAATTCTCGTATTTTTAAACGTCACGCCTATTCCACTTTATATGTACGTTAACTGAAGAACTAATTGTTTTAATTTCCTTCCAGGCACCCAGCTCTATTACCTCTGATAAGGGAAGATTTCATGACTGGAGTTGGGGTAAACATGAACTTAGCGTAATATCTAGCCAGTATTTTTATTATTAAAGCATTGTTTATTTCAGTCATTCTTTACATAAACAATATAAGCCTACGCACTTCAAGGAATGTGCGTAATGACATTTTTCAGGTGGGAATCGACATTAGATTTCGTCTTGTGTCAAGCTCTGAGCTTTTGCCTAAATAACTGTCATTAACTGTCAATACAAATGTAGTCCAAAACGCACAGACGTCATTAATTACGTTTGACCAATCATATTCGTCGTTCAGTGTCCATTATATCTAGGCCCTATAGATTGAATTTAATAAAACAAATTCTAAGGATATGTTGAATGAGTGTCTAAAATGGCCTATTAGTATAAAAACAATTATGAGACGCAAAATAAAATTGTATTTTTGACGTAAATTGACATTTCCCATTAAAAACGCGAGCTTATATTGCACTAGTAGACGAACGCCAAACTACAGAAATCTTTTTAAAATAATTTTGAGCTATTGACGATTAATTTACAGTATTGGATTAGTATTTATTTCCTTAATTTCACAGTCTCGCTCATTAAATCATTATTATTTTTTATGGCAATATACGGACTTACGGCACTAACTTTTTTAGTTACTATAGTCTGTGACTCGTGATACTCTATGACATGTTACTGACCTTATAAAAAAGTACTCTGAGTTCAGCTGTCTTAATCTGTAAGTGGCTTTTCTGCATTGTAAGGCCTAATTAGTAAAAAAGGACCACGTGTATATAAAACTACCCTCGCCTTCTAGTTTGTACATATTTAGAACGTTTCGTGTAACCTCAATGTAAGTGTAAAACATAAATTTATGCGTAGTAAACTATCTTACAATGAAGTACTTAAAATATTTATTAAGTCTTTTGTTTATAGATTATATCTGTCTGGTAACTAAAACATACAGCTATATATATAATCATACTCTAACTAAACAGCTTCTAGATGAATTGGTTCATCTAATTTCTGATTCCAAAATCATAAAATAACGTTTAAAGTTTGGATACAGTGTGCGACGTACGTCATAATATTTAGGCCATTTCAATTCAATATTTAAGTACTTCAATGTAAGCGTTTTAATGGATTATTAAAATAACATTTTAAACTAACATTATTAGAACATTTTAATAATCACATAATATCAGTATTTTAAGCACAATGTTAAAATTGAATTCACAGTAAAGCACCTTCAGAAGATTGACTATATTTAGAGATTCGAATTCATTATCATACATAGAGGAATATAATAGATATTAAAGTTTTAAACATAGTTTTATTACCAAATAGTATTATGATAAATCGAATTTTTATTATCGAAGTAAAACTATATAACAATAGTTAAATTTAATAAGATGGACGAGCAAAATATAATTTTAATAATTATATAAAATTCTATTTCAATAAAATGTAGGCTCTTATTTACACTATGAATCTCGTTTTGCGTGATAAAATAGCTTATAATTGTTTAGGATCTTGGGTTCTCTTTCAAAATGTAACTCATTTTCCTTGCCTTGGGAAACCGAAACTAAAAACAAACATGGATAATTAAAAATTCAGTAACTCGGTCGCGATTTGAGGACTTAATACTGAGGTATTAGGTATTAACACTGAGTTTAATCCCGTGTCGAGAATCTAATAATCTCCATTGAGAAATCTAGACGTTGCTGAGGTGTAGACTGTGGATAGCCGCATCCGCAGAAAACCCGCAAATCAAATTGTATCAAGGCTATAAAAACCTATTTACAAGATTCCTCTTTATACCTAACAGAGTGCAATTATACTGGTCTGAAATGAAGGGGTGACATTACAAGACCCCAATTCAATACTGTTTACAATGATACAACTAGTAAATAAAGAAAAATTGTGTTCAAATTATTTTTGACTTCCCTTGATACCTGTTTCATGTTATCAATTACGCTTAAGTTCTTTCGCCGAAACACTTAGAGCAAATATCAGAAAAGGATATTAAAAGATGTTATGGAGGAGCATGATTTTATATGCCGCATTGTTACATTAAATGGAATTGTTATATTTTAAATATTATTCTGTTGAGACCTTCCTACATTTGAGATGTATTTAGTATGTATATAAGCTGTATATTAATAAAGTTTTCAAGAACACGCCTTTTATTATTAAAACCCAACAATATGCTAATACAACATGCAATTGACCAACCAGAATACCTGTAGCTACTATTGCAACTACTACTCCAACTGCGAACAACTCAAACACGAGAAAATAATTCTCGGCTACTGCAAAAAAGATATTTTAAACATTAAAAATACTAAATCAAAACATAAAGAAAGCCATCTAGTCGACTATTTCCTAAAAAATATTTATTTAATTTAACTATACTATAATGCTTTAATTAAAGTTATTTTGTTCGGTGGAACGCATCTCGGGAATCGTATAGTATATTTATATATCTCGACGCTATCAATAAGAGCTAAGAATAAGCTAAAAATCGTGTAAAAATGCACCTAATTTTTGTTTCATACGTTGCATTGTACGGCTAATTCAATTAATTCGAATAACTAGTATATCGTAATAAATAATAATATTTATTTATTATTATTATTAAACATTTAATTACCTAAACCTTTTTGCTAATCGAGAAGGCCCTAAAGCCGTTTTAGGTTTTAGTCAAACAAATATATAATTTCATAGCAACTCTATTTCATGAGATATTGCATTAATATAAAAATTAATACGACTGCTTTCTTAAAAGACGCTTCGTTCTTCTTTTCTTCGTGCTGCTTGTAGACTTTTGTGGTTGTAGATTCTAAAAGAAAATTAATATAACTTTTCATTCGAGATTTATATGATATGATAATCTATTGTCACATTCATTGCCTCGCTGTAGCTGGTGGGATACAAGCTTTATAAACATATACACCTGATACATCTAAACTTTAATAGACCGCACAACCCCCACTTTTTCTTTACTATATTAAAGCTTACACTAATATTTCTTCTCACGACAATCGCGACACCGCCACCGCGTCCAGGCTTTGCCCCCGCAGGTCTGGGAACTCGCCCCACGAGACAACGCTCACGACAGGAGAAGACCCGACTTGATGAACTCTCTTCATCATCGTCTGATGCTGTAGCTGTTCAACAATAAATAAACTATTGGTTTTTTTTCATCATCACAACCGGTGGTTTCATTTGTCAATACATATGTACTTTTTGCCAAAAATCAAATATGTATCTATAAAGAAGAAATTAATTAAGCCTATACTGGGTTACCTTATAATGTCAGTCGCTTGGTCTAGGTGGAGGTTCACAATCTATACCTCAAGAGTGATAAAGCATAGACTGTATTTTATCACAGATAAGATTTCATTCAAATGTCACCATTTTCTGACGATATTATAGTCATATATATAGACCTTTTATATTGTATATATAAAAATGATATGGCATGTGCTACTAAATTAAATATGCATACATTCATGTTCTGTGTGCTTCAAAATGCCACGTAGTTTCTGTGCGATTCTTTGAGTACTTTTACTTCTATATTCGGCTTCATCCGGTTCCGACTTGCTGTGCATTTTGCATTTC
The DNA here is from genome assembly GCA_963693355.1 of Pontia daplidice. Taxonomy (NCBI): domain Eukaryota; kingdom Metazoa; phylum Arthropoda; class Insecta; order Lepidoptera; family Pieridae; genus Pontia; species Pontia daplidice. The sequence continues at coordinate 3,190,345 of CAVNZL010000135.1, read as the reverse complement.
TTTTTACGCAGACTCCCGCCACTGTACTTGAGTATGCTAATGATGTATATGAAAATTTAGCCACAAATATGCTATAGACAGTATAAAACACTTGCATCGTCTTAAAGAGATATCGTACACAAACCAACCAAGAGTTTAAGGGAAACAACAAAGTATTAATGTTGATAATTCTAAACATCCACTGTCTTTTAACATAATATTTTATTTTTTGAAATATGTAAAGAGTGAACAGAGAAAAATTTCTGTTAACAATTCATGATAACATGCCAGCGAATTGTACACCTATCATTCATATTGTAGCAATTTTGCTGCATAAATGAATAATGTTATTGCTGTCATAACTGATAAATTCGCTTCGAAGAAATAGCAGAATATTTCTTGAAATCGCTCATCATTTTAGAGAATTTTATTTTTCGTTTTGTTTAGAAATATACTCACGATGACCTTTTCTTCTTCTTAACATTGTCAGTAGAACTGGAAGTGCCTTCAGTTTCATCAGAGTCTGTGTAGTATGGTAATTTTCCCATTTTTTGAAACCGGAGCAATTTGAATTTTATTTTTTAACCGTTATTACAGCATTTCGGAATGGTTTGTACTTTAATTTGTTGAATTAGGCCATGATTGATGTTTTAAACTGTTGTCCGTCAAGTAGTCTTTTTTTTTAAATTATCGTAGAGTAATGCCATTTAAAACCTTTTTAATATCTCAATTCGATTACACTATAGTGTCATGTAAAATCTCTAAAAAACCTATTTACCAGCAATACTACGCGAAATACCTGTAAGTATTAAGCTGCTAAATCGGTATATTAAAGTTTTATAATGGACTTCCACAAAGTAACGCCTGATTCTATTAATTAAAGTGTAATCGATAACTTGTATTGAAAATTGTTTTTAATATAAACGTATATAAATACGACGAAATCAAAAACAAAGGTCTCGGGAGCATTTACGTCAATAGAGTTACTACTTAGAATTCAATAAATCGGAAATGTGTTTAACAAGGTAATGCAAAGCCATTTTACCAACAAGCAGCAGGTGGCAAGTTAGACAAGTTAGTTTAGACCGTAGCAGTGAAGCCAGGCAGGGTTGCCAGTCGTAATAATTAAAGCAAATCTCCTATTTCTGATATTTTGAGGAAAACTTGAGTCGAGGTTTAAATATTAAATTTTGCTTTATATAACAGGTATAGAAGATCTACATTTGATAAAAAAATAAATAAAATCTTACATTATAAACTCAATAATTTACAAATCTGGCACTCTCCTCTTGCTACGTCATACGCCACTCTTTTTCAGTGATAACCTGCCGCAGTTTTTGGGCCCTCTGTCTAAGATGTCATTATTAATAAATTTAAAATGTAAGGGTATACTCTCGAGTATTAATTATCAACTGTCACCATTACATTACATAGCAAGTATCAAATCATTACATTGTTACGTTAACAGATGTCCACTTATTCCCAGATTGGAAAGTTTTTATTCTCACTATATTCTAGAGAGATCTTTAACACCTTACACACCCCTATGGACTACGTGACAAAGACTAAGTAGTTGAATTAAAGCCATTTGAACAATGTTTCGAAATATCATGTGTACACACCTTACTTTTAAATTACTCTTTCTTCTGGTGTCAAATTATTAGTAAAGGTTTACTCAACAATTTGAATTTTCATAAATCTTGAGCTAAACAAATCTATGAACCATTTGAAATTACTTTTTTTAATCAAGCAATGATATCATTTCACTTTATTTTTCCTAACATAGATATAATTCTTTTCACGAACATAAATTATAATGAAAGTAGGTTTTAAATTAAAAGGTCCTATTTATAATGCAAACTCCTTTAAGACTGTTGTGCCAGACGTTAAAAATTCCTTTCAAACCAAACAATATTCCATACGCGAAATACCTTCCTCAATTTATTCGAATTCCTAGAGAGTTATATAAAAATAGTTCTTAAGGCATTCTCATATTGCTGGAATCTTTAATAGAGGTGTGCAGCCTCTCTGTACAAGGACACTATTTATCCAGTGGTAAAAGTTAAAGAGAAGTTTAAAATTTTGTCGTGAGTTTAATCCATAAATTATCTTGTAACAATGTAGTCAATCAAGATCGTCTCTCCTAGGAAGGTAAGCGGTTATTTTACCACAATATGCCTCCAATACACAAGAAACGTGAAGCGACGCGACAAAAATGGATTGGTCCTTGTCACAAAGCCAATTGCTTGTTATTGCAAGCTTGTTAATTATGACTGCATTAATATGTTTTGAATTCAGGAACTAGCCCTGTAAAACAGGCCCTTGAGGGAAGTACCTCTCGAACTACTCTTTCGCCTCAATAAATTGCTTTAACGAAGAATAATGGGAATAGTTAAAAAAGGTGTTGTTATAATTCTTTTAGATTGTTCTCAGCTGTTATACAAGCAGTCTTAGGGCGTCTGAGCTCCCTTGCTCTTTACTAACCGAACGTTATAATAATACGTCAAGTTATTTCATTCACTGACAAAAAAGAAACAAATATACAGTAAGGGAAAAAGAAAATTTCTTCCATGCCACTGTACTTATAAGAAACTTTAACGGACAGGACACATTATAAGATCAAATCTGGAGAAATGTTATAATGGCAAATACATTATAGTGGTATCCTACAAATGGAAGAATACAAGGACAAAGAAGATGACCTATCAAGGAATTGGCAAAGGTTAGAACGCGAAAGGACACGGTGAAAGACACTAAAGGTAAGCCATTGTCAAAAGATATACCATGGTGAGTCTCTGATTAATTGTGCAGACATAACTGCAGCATTTTATCATTAGACATTTCACATCGAAGCCTGGCGTTCCTTCACGCTTAGAGCTGTTTTTACTTTCACGTTCTCTACCGCGCATCACTATTTTGTGGAACCACTGCTTGGCACAACTTGGGTGCCTTCAAAAGAGAGTACCCAGCCCTGAAAGGCCAGCCGCACACCTGTGAGCCTGGCCTTGTAGTTGGTCATGAGCGACGGTTAGTAATTAGTGACCCATTTTCACGTTTGCCTCCTGCCTCATAAAAAAGTCCTACTTGAAGGACACAACTGTCGTATCTCCATTTTAGCATTATCAAATTTTTCTAAGTTAAAATAGGACAGTTGGTTGAACAGTTTATGAAATTTCAAGTTTGAATTTAGTTTTTTTTTGTTTGAATTCTAATAATTTGAGAACAAACAAAAATTGTTCATATTTAAATCAAACAATGTTTGCGATTTAAAGTTAACACCTGGAATATTTTGGATACTAAAAATATAAAATAAAAGACTCTTTTAATTTAATTTTATGTCTTATACTCGTTCGTCGTACTAATCATAAATATTATATCTAATATCACACGTAAAGTTTTAAATGTAATATCATATATTTTTAAATGTCACAATATGTCAGAATAAATATTTATTTACAGTTCATACAGTCATCGCTCTCTCGCATCTAACACATTTATCGCCATTATCTGTGACATTATATTTCCTACACCGCAAACACTGCCCATTTTTAGTCATAGATAACGCTAACTCCCATTTCCCGCCATTTTTTTTCTCTTCCAATCGAATACTAGCCAACTCTAATATTTCACATAAAACACTATCATTCACACCGTCATTTCTGTTTAATTCATTAAGTTTTTCATATAAATTAGTATCAACATTTAAATTCAAATCAAATTTCTTCAAATTCTCATTTTTCATACGAACACAGATTTCCCTTTTCAAATTCAGAATGTCATCCATCAGTGACGTCTCAAGGCTTTTTGGCGGCAAAAGTGACAATTCCTGTGTGAAATGAAATGGCGTTTGACGTAAAGGATGGTATTGCCATGCCTCTTCCACTAGATGCGGTAAGATTGGGCCTAACGTTTTACACAGTGTTGCCATAATTGTGTGAATCACTAATTGAGCTGAAACTCTTTCGTCGGAACTTTTTGGTGAACAATATAATCTATCTTTTACGCAATGGCAATACAGCGCGGAGACTTTGTTGCTAATGAAGTACAGTATCGATTGAGCAACGTAATTATATCTAAAATTATTATAATGTTCGTTTGTTTGGTGTAAAAATTCGTGACACTCGTTCACGATGTATTGATCGAAGAAATTTAAATTTATTTTAACATTGACGTTTTCTAAATCGCTTATAACTCCAAGGAGGTACTTCATAATGCTCCGAATCCTTATAACCTCTGCCTGGCAGTCATCTAGAAGCTTCTTACTGATAACAATTTGGGAATGTTGAGTTCCGTGGCTGGCAACCCACCATCTGAAAAAACACCCCTTTAAATCTTTTTTTTTTGGCCATTATAAAATAAAGTAACTGTCTGATACGTATCCCGCCTAACCCACTGAGCCATTCTATGAAGTTTGTCGGAGGGGGGGCCCTGTGGGGAAAAACCCCCCCCAAAAAAGAAAAAACACTTTTTTTTATTGCGACAGAAGTTATCCGCATTCATGATAAATAATATAAAAAACTGAAAATTATGTTATAAAGGTTGCCTTGTGAGGCAACGGTTCTACCATTTAAGAAGTCAAGTTTACTTTAGCCGTTGTTCCTTGTACGGAACCATTTAGCTATTTTATTAGTATGTTACATACCGCAAAGTATCCACTCCGTAAGCCGGATACTGCTTGTTCCCTTGTATGATAGTCGTTGGGTCTATGACGTTTCCGATCGACTTCGACATCTTTCGCTTCTTCTCGTCCACCACGAAGCCATGAACGAAAATTGACCTACAATATCGTTTTTACTATGCTCATCACATTCAAAGTTATTTTATTATTATTATTTATTTAATTAATTCTTTATCACACATTTACAATATATAATAAATATTAATATGACACAATATTAACAAGTGAAAATGTGTAAAGGGCGGCCTTATCGCTACTAAGCGATCTCTACCAGGCAACCCAACAGTGAAGGAGACATTAAAGCCGGTTGTGCACAAAATAATGGCAAAAAAAAACGAGTGTTATTGTATAGGCAGGAGACAAAAACAATAATTATACAGTTTTGAAAATAATAATAATATACCTATCAGGATACGAAATTGAAAGAAGATGTTTAAATAGGCGAGTTTTAAAGGTGAAGAGAGAAGGAGCCCGCATAAAGTTCCAAATTTCTTGGGTATACTAGTTTGAGTTTTAAAATCAAAGGCTCATCTATTTATTGTATTATAGCTACAGCATAGTCATCATATAAAAGACCGTAACAGGAATCGAACTGTAGGCCTTTGTTTGCAGCCAAGCATAGTAACATTGTAACTAGGTCGAAATTGCGTATATTTTGATATTTCATTATTTTCATAGGCAGGTAGGAAGTAGGTTTTTTTACCTCTATCCTAAACTTATTTTCATCTTAAATATGGCGGCAAAAATAAAAATTCCACCCTCAAATATAATCGATTCATCTGAAAGGCCGGCAACGCACTTCAGAGCTGACATCAGCCTGTTTAAGAGGGAAACCGGGGGGTTCAAACACAAGGTGACTCACTCATACGGCGCGTCATCGTTCAGAGCTATGGAAGTGAGCAGTGAAGCCTGGAACCATCCAGTTAATTGGTCCACGCCTTCTGAGTACACCTTGGACTTCCGGCCCTTCAAAGTCTGCCAGGATAGACCAGAATCCAGCCAGATGTCCATGATATCCTGGAAAATATGCAGCTATTAATAATTTAAGTAAAATTTAAACTTTCCAATCGTGAATTGACACGTCAAGTTGACAGATGACAATTTGATTAGTCTCAAATGTTGCCATATCAACGCCACCGTATGCTTTAATTTCCGGTCTTATAAAATTATTACAAATTTAAATTTCATAATATAACGAAGATTGATTTAAATTTAATTAATAATAATTTGATATACACATTGTAATTAATTAGAATAATAAAATTGTTAAACTAGTACTGTATAACAAGAATAGCTATTGTTTAAACTTTAACCCTTAACTGTGTATTTTGTAATTTTTTTAAATTCTATAAATTGAGGGGCTGTGTTGAGATACATGTTTAGTATAGTAAAAGGCATAGATAATAGAGTATCTATACTCTATGGTTAAAATTAAGACCTTTTCTTTTTTCGTGAAAGTGTACTACCGGTACCACTCTGCAAATAAAAGATGGTGCCCAAATTTCGGAGTTTCAAATTGTTTGAACTGAGTTAGGTTATAATTTTACTGAGCTACCCTTACTAAATAAGGTGTGAGAAGTGGTGATGTGGTAATATAAGATTCTACTAAACAAACTACATTTAAATTATTCATTATTCTACTCAAAAGCTACTCTAGAAACATAATAATAACTAGCCCCCATGGTTTCACTTGCATTAAAAAAGTTCTGCCAAATCCGTTCAGCCATTTTTGATTAATTTATTTACTAAAATTACACCGTCAGTGGACATACATATAAAATAAGGAGCTCAAGAAGTGTCAACTGACTAACAACATATATATAGGCAGAGGTGCAAATAAAAAAATAGAAAAAAAAGAATTTAAAAAATTTATACCAAAATATCATATATATAAGAATAACTTATCTCTCCAATAAAGCTTTGAGTTATAATAGATAATATTTTTAAACCTATGTGCTGTTTGAGAAGCCAGTTCTATACAAAATAATGTAATGAAAATAATAAAGCCTTACTTTTCCTTTGACAATTTCTTGTCCATCGGATGTGTATTGTTCTAATAGATCTGCTGGGAGAATATCTTCGACGCCACGGGTCCACCACACATCAGCGCCATTTTCCTCAATTAATTCACATAACTTCTCTATTATGGCCCTGAAATTTTTTATTGATTTAGTTTTCCCTTAATTATCACGATGCTGTTATTTCGTTATTGCCACTGAAAATTGTTAATGCGAAAGTTGTAAGTTTGTTACTCTGTCACGTACTTACCACTGAATGGATTTTAATGAAATCTTACAACAATACATTCTCACTTATATAGTAATTTTTACTTAAATTTATTTTAGTCTCTAGCACTAAGAATTGTATAAAAAAAACTTACTCATTCAGAATAAGTTGATCTCCCTTGTACAAGACGGGGATAGGGACACCCCACGCCCTCTGGCGGGAGATGCACCAATACGGCCTCTTTTCTAACTGCGCTTTGAAGCTCAGCCTACACTGGTCGGCCGAGGACGGGGGCAGGAACTCCACTTTATCGAGAGCCGCCTGCAAATATTATGTGATGCCATAAATTTACAAGCAAAATAAATAATATAATTGATGGATGACAAATAATAACATCTGTCTGTTAGTAATCTAATGGTTAGCAGTATATAAAATATGCATATAAATGTAAATTAAAACGAATTGGTTCGATTGTCATTGCAATATCACAGTCAAACGTTACCAATAGATTTATTTATTATTTCACAGCTGTTACCGGCGGTTTTTTCTGATTTTTTTTCTTAGAAAAAGAAAATATCAAACATTTTCGTTACGAAACAAAACATGATATACTCACCAGCGCCGGTTCCTTTAAAGCGGCAGTGTCGATAAACCATTGGTGACTCGCTCTGATGATGACAGGTTTTTTGGTCCTCCAATCGAGGGGATACGAGTGAATATACACGCCCTGGTGGAGAATTGATGCTGATAGTTTCTCCATGACCACTTTTTGGCCTTCTGTGAGCACTGGTAACCCATCATAATCCGGACCGAGGTTAGTGTAGCATCCGTTTTCGTCAACATTACATTCCTGGATCAGGTTTTTTTACTAAGCTTATTAACAAAATACAGTTTCAAATTAACAGCGTAACTTATTGACAGCTTGGGTAATATTATTTGCATTTTTTAATAGGAATCCCATTTTTTATGTAATAGCCATATGTCATGCAATGAAATTCATGTAATGGTTAAAGAATTTTTAAAATCGATCCATAGTTTGCGTGAAGAAAATATTACAAACATATTTTAAAAAAAAACGTTTCATATTTCTAATATTACTTTTGATTACTATTAATATTTTGTTTTGCATTTCCAATTGACATTTTGGTCCCTTTCTGTCAAATTGAGTTAACACAACGATAGAAAGAGACAGACTAATTAATTAGTTCAATTAGACCAATATTTATGAATAATAGGATAACTTTGTACCATTAATATGCTTAAATTTTACACAAATCTAAGCATTTTTTAAAATTAGACTTTTTTTTTATCCACCAGAAAAAAAATGGTATACTAACAACATTGAGTTTATGCTTCAAAGCAACGAGGAAATCTTCTGGACCATGCGCAGGCGCAGTGTGCACCAAACCAGAGCCTTTGCCCTTCGTCACGTGGTCTGCTTCGAAGAACGGACGAATCTCGTTTGAAAGGGGGCTCCTGTAGGTACAGGACTTAAGGTCTTCACCTGGAACAGACAAACAATACAAACTAGTATGTATGTTAATAGATGGCTACACCTGCTAATACCCATTCCCATTGTTACATTTAATATTGTAACTAAGCGATAAATTGTCTATTTTTATTTAGGGATCAATATATAATAAAATGTGTATTCAATATAAATTATCCATGTTCATTGTAGATATGGTTCACTATTTCAGCTATAATTGCATACATATTAGAAAATAAATGTTACTTTATACATTAAATATGTGTAACTATAGTGATTTAGTATGTCAGAATAGCAAGCTGTATTTTTACTAGTTGATATTTTGGACAGATTACAAAATGTTTTCCTAAATTCTTGTAATCTGTTATCCTGATGTATAAGGTAAGTTAGTAATGGTAAAAGTTTTATCAAAATCCAATCAGTAGTTTTTACATTTATATTAGTAGAATATAGTTGAAGTTGAATACTTAAATATTATTATTTAAGCTAAGTATTTGATTTTTATTTGATTTCAAAGAAGCATGTAATACGCATATGCTCAAAATCTCATATAATATATAAAACTTACCATTAAATATAGATAGAACGTCAATCTCTGCATTTAATACATTCTTTAGCTCCTCGATTTGGTCTTTTGCTACCAAAAACAGACCAGGCCTGGTGCTGAGGGTGACCACACAGTACGCCATATTGGCACTATAAGCTATAGCTTTGTTTGCCACCAACGTCCATGGAGTGGTTGTCCAAATTATTGCTAACAGTGGTTGACTGTAAGAATATTTATAATTTATCAAACCACTGTACCACTGGTGGCGATAATACAAGTATTAAATAAAAAAGTTTCATTGAGTTCCTATTGAATAAAAATAATATGTTTTTCCAAATATTTAAAATACAAAACAATTATAATAATCATAGTATTTAAATAAGAACATAAAAATCTTGTCAAGGAAATTTTATGTGAATGTCCAATATGGAATATGATTTGTATATCAACAAATATTATGAATATTCTAGGAATATGCCAAAACCGTATAGGACTTCAAAAATGAGTTTATTATGTCAATAAACGTCCAATTAATTATGTTAATATTAAATGTGCTTTGGAGCAAACAAACTACAAATTGAACTAACCTTTACACCTTACCTACATACCTTATTAAATAATAAGGAGTGGTGCCTACGCACTAATAAACTCTATTCTAATTACTTTCTGCAATATTATGATTTGAAACACTAGTTATTAATAGGTAAAATTTCAATAAATATATAAACAATTAAATTAAAATTCATATGACAGTGCTGAGACAATTCATAGATGGAGACAAATTAGTAATTAATTAAATATAAACTTATGGACCCTGAGAGAATATTTGTTACATTGCTAGCTAAACCTTGTTCTTAAAAAATACTTACCTACCAATAACATCTTTTACAGCATCTGGTACAGTTGCCATCTCAAATGCTACATACACCTCTTGGCTTTTAAAATTAGAATCATATTCTAACTCTGCTTCTGCTAAGGCTGTTCTGTAAGATATAAATAATAATAACATAACTTAAAAAAATAATATTGTTTTGGATAAATTTAGAAAATAAATATTAACAAGATCATTATATTAGTTCACTTTCTTAACTGGCATTGATCATTTCTTTAGTCTATTGTAATTATAAAATATCTACATTGTCTATGTCTTACCGAGACGATGGCGACCAATATACTGGTTTCAGTGCCCGATAAATAAGTCCTCTTTTATACATCTTGTAGAATTGCCGTAGTTGATTTTGTACATAGTTTTTGTCCAGTGTTAGGTAAATATGTTTCTCCCAGTCCGCCATAATACCCCAACTCTCAAATGCCTTAAATTTTATTATTGCATCTTATTACATACATACTACACTGTCTTTTCAACAACTGCACAAAATATTGACCAGAAAGCCAGTGGATATATTAACTTAAATAATATATTAATATAAATACAACTTTTTAGTTTATGTGAGTGGTAAAAACTTACAATTTACAGACACAAATTTAATTTTAAATGAATAGTCTAAAATTGTTTGAAAATAGTATGACAAATTAGCATTCATGTATGTTAATGTATACATTTCACATGTGCTCAATTAAATATATTACAGTACATAAATATATAACTCATCACACAACAATCAAAGCATAACCCTGTGTTTGGGAGACCAGCCTGGTGATCATTGCCAATATCAAATGTAACCATCATTTTATTTAATAGAAAATTTGTTATTCCTTTATATACCTCTTTTTGTCTCTGAACTGTTTCTAATGCAAATGTCCTCGCAATTTGTCTTGTTTGTAGTGGGTCAGAAGGCTCACTATTCTTTGAAGACATTTTTGCTTTTTGCAGAGCTTTAAATTCAATTGGTAACCCATGACAATCCCAGCCTGGTATATAATGAACTTTATTGCCTTGTAGAACTTGACTTCTATTATTGATGTCCTTAATGATCTGAAAAATATGGTATATCTATAAGTATTAAGTGACTAAATAAAATTTAGTAGCATTAAAAGAAATCCTTATATTACCTTATTTACAGCATGCCCCATATGTAAATCACCATTAGCGTATGGAGGTCCATCATGTAATACAAATTCAGGTCCCTTTAGATACGATCTTTGCCAATTATACAACTCGTTAAACTTTGCTACCTATAAATATGCAAAATATTGTGAAGAATGTATATTTAAAGCATATCTATAACAAATATAATTAGCTTAAATAAACTAACTACTTTTAACCTTCTGAACATTTTGTTTATCAAGCGGACTAGATCGTGTCGGGAACTTTGTTTTTGGAAATAAAATTGTGTGAGAATATGTTTTTGTTTTGGGTTCTAATGAACTTTTCATTCTCCTGCACTCTACACAAATCCATCTCGACGTTACATTAACGTACTTAGTATAAATATTATTGATATTTTTTGAAATCAACATTATAGATACAAGAAACAGTATAGTGGTAACCGATTGCAAAAACTGATTATTTATAAATTATGAATTTTTAATTTAGGTTAGAAATTTTTGAAATATACCAATTGACAGGCAGGACAAGGATGTTTTTATTTGTCATTGATGGTTTGACAGATAAAAGTCAAATGGTTTTAATTTGATGACAAGAGTGACATTTGTGTTATGTTTCTCTTTTGCTGTTAACTTTTCCTAAACAACCTCGCAAACATTCAGCAAACAACACATGTTTTAGAATTAAAGATAAACATCAAGTAATCTTTGCTAAAAATAACAAACGGCCTAGCCATGGTAAGTAAGCTATATTATATCCATTCATCACAATACATAGAAGTTTGCTTGAAATCTAATAATTGTTATTTTCAGCCAAAAACGAAGAAAAAGTTCATAGACCGTAAAAAAGCAGTCACTTTTAATCTGGTACATAGGTCGCAGAGGGATCCACTAGCTGCAGATGAGACAGCACCACAACGGGTCTTGGTACCAGTAAATGCGAATATACCACCAAGGAAGGAAAAAGAACCAGTTAGTTTATTTAAATCTAACCTGTAATATATATTGTTAAAGTGTAAATCCCGTATGGGAAATTTATATCTAAATATTATATTTAAAGATATATCTCTAGACTGTTGCTATTTATTATTAAATTTGCAGGAGTTAACTAAGGAACAACAGAAAGAAGAACAAAGAAAGTATGGAATATACTTTGATGATGATTACAATTATCTACAACATCTCAAAGATACTAAGGAGGTCACATTGGTTTTACAGCCTGTAAGTTTTTTTTTTAAAGTAAAGCCTTTACTCAGTCAAATCAGTAAAAAAAACATGATCTAGCCCTAAGCAACATTTTTTCAACAGCTTTTCTTGTTTTTTAAGAAAAAAATTTGTACTAACATTCTTTGGACTGGGTATGAAATAAATAAGACTATTTGAAGAATAAGAAATATAGAATATTTTGCAATATTACTTCTTACTTAGTCCCCATCAAGGGGCTGACACTTTGTTTGTGTGTTCATTCTAATTGCTTTTTCAATTTAGGACATTAATTACTAAGTCAATTATTTTTCTTTAGTTTGTTTAATTTAATAGCAATAAATACTATATCTTATGTTAATAAGTTGCAGTTTATGTACATGAATTTTATTTAAACACATTTGTTTACATATCCCTCCAATAATAAGTCTGTTCTATGTATTTTCACTTCATTTTCAGAAAGCCACACATAAAAGAAAACAAAATACCCCAAAAGATGAGGAAAATGAGGAAGAGAAGGAGTTGGTTGTTAAAGAAAAATTGCAATTTCCCAGCTCAGTCTTTGCATCAGAAGTCGAAGAAGATGTCGGTTTACTTAATAAAGCTGCTACACAAGGTATTGTGGCTGTACCGTAAATTCAACATTTTTATTTACAAATGCATAGAAGAAAAATAGATCACTTACTTTGGTCATAGTTACTTACTTAGTAGAAGGAATATTCTTTAGTAGTAAGAATTAAGAAATTGAAGAACACACAGAATTGTGGCAAATGTATAAACGGTTTAATTTACCCATTACTTTTAGTTGTTTGACTGAATCTGTGCTGCCTATTTGTAAAATTAATGTTTTTTTTTAATAAATTACATCAATTCAAATTCAATATTCATAGTTAAGACTGCATTATCTAGTTTGTAATAAAAATATGCTTAAAGCCTTAGTGCATACTTTAAATGTCTCTTATCTTTTTGTGTCTTATATCTGTTATCTTTTTGGATTACTATAACAGGAAATGCTCTTATTCTGGGGAACAGTATACAAATGTTAATATTAAATTGTTTGTTTTATTTGTTTATATTTTCAGGTCTGTGCCTCGATTTGGATCCTGAGGTTGTAGCTGCCTTAGATGAGGACTTTGACTATGAAGATCCTGATAATCAACTTGAAGATAATTTTATAGAACTGGCAATGGGTGAAGGTATATCATTATGTTACATTGTTACAAAATTATTTAAATAGTAAACTTCAAACTACAGCCATATTTACTTAGTGAGTAGGTTCCTTTTCCAATAGTATAATGGTCTTATTGAATTCACAGTAAATGTTCTAAAAGATTAAAAAAATTAAAATTACCCTCACTTTTTTTTATTTTATATACTTTAATTTAAGGTGAGTCTGACGAAGAGGATAATGAGAGTGATGCGAGCATTTGTAGTGATGAAGACTCCAAGCAAGCCTATGGATCTGACGATGACCTCGACTCTTATAATGATAGTGATTCACAGGTAGCTATTTTTGTAATAAATAGATATACTGGTTTAGCATAGCAAACCCTAATAAAATTGGTAATGTAAACAGAGAATTCAATCTGTCCCTTTAAATAGAAGAAAGTAATTTATTAAAAGTTTTGTTTATGTAAAGTTATGTAATTAAACTGGGCAATTTTAACATAATATTACAAAAAATAGTATTTATTATTTGGTTTTTATAATATCTCTTTTTTTATATAATCTAATAATATTTATTTCAATTTCAGGAAGGGGCGCGACCACAAAGATTACCTGAGTGGAGCAACAAGGATGAGACCAAGTCTCGTTTCTCTCAATACTCAATGTCTTCAAGTGTTATTCGTCGAAACCAAGGCTTGTCCCTGTTGGATAATCGGTTTGAAAAGGTAATATGCAAAGTTTAACTAATCACTTTACTAATTATACGAGAACAGTACCCTATAAATAAGATTTGTATTATCCATACTAATTTTATAAACAGTACTGTCCTTTTCTTATGCTATTATTACTAAACCACAACATCCATTTTATTTCTACTCTATGCCTTTCGGAACTGGTAATAAATTTAAATATTTTTTTATCACGAAACGAGTCTATTGAAATTTTTGTATGAAATTCTCACATTCACCCAATTTGAATGAGAGTTGGCACGAATGTAGATAATAACCCAGGTGTTAATATGGAGCAATTATTGAATTAACTTGCCCTTGTGTCTTAACTAAACACAAGTGAATCCCTAGTGTTAATGAACATAATATTTGTAGATGTTCGCTGAATATGACGACACAGAAGTTGGTGCATTGGATCTGGATGAAATTGAAGGATATTTACCGGAAACTCATAATATGTTGATGGAGGCTGCTAAGGAGTTTGAAGAATCCAAGAGAAAATATACACTTGATAAGGAAAAGGAAATTGCTAGGTAATTATATAATTAGATATATGTTTATAGTATAGTAGCTTTAGAAGTGTGTGGCTTAACAGAAATCTAATAAAGGACATATGAAAACCACTCACACTTATTACTACACAACCTCAGGCAATTTATTGAGACTTATTGAAGTTTATTTGAAATATTTTATGGTTATTTAAATTTAATAAATGACATAATGAATATGATCTTATGTAATTGACATGATGTCAAACTGAACTTTGGTTGGGAATTATAATTTAAATTTTGTCATACATTTTTTTTGTTTTTGAAAACCCTAATTCATTTATTCTTTTTCTGTGGTGGATTTTTTTTTCAATTGACTTGCGAACCTAAACGAAACGAAAATAAACCATCTAATAATATATTTAATGATTAAATGCAAAATCTGGCTAAGTTGTATGCTGCGTTTTATGAATATATAGGTATACTTATAGGAATAGTCATTCTGAACCTGCTACATTTTTAGATTACAGAGACTACAAGAGATTGAAGAAGAGTCGGATGACGAACTAGAAACAGTAGAAGTGGATGAGAAAGAGAAATGGGACTGCGAAACAATTCTTTCCACTTATTCTAACCTATATAACCATCCAAAAATGATTGAGGAGCCTAAGGTAAAAATATTATTAGTAATGTATTTTTTTTCTAGTCTTTTTATGACAAATATGCTGTCCTAACTATGCATATATAATGCAATTATCTAAAAATATATTATTTAAAAATAAGTTTATTATATTCTGATATATTTATGTTTTGAAAGTTATGTCAAAGAACTGATTTTCTAACATTCCAATATATCTTATTTGTTCACCCATAAAAACCTGACAATCATACTGACAACGGAAATTGATAAGGCGAAATCAGGATGCGATCGCATCGCATCATGATTTCGCCATTTTTATATAATATTTTTTTCAGAAATCAAGAAAAATAAAAATAAATCCCAAAACTGGTATACCCGAAGATGTCCTTGGCAATGAGAACAAATTGACAATGAAATCATTAGCAAAGTTCAATGCTATGAATAATGGGGACTGCACCAACTCTGATGAAGACGGCAGAACAATTGCTGAAACTGTGTTGTCAACACTCAGTGTGTTATCTATAAGGTTTGTATTAAGCAGTTCCTTTGGGGCGTTGGTCTGATAATGTCCTGTGCCTATACAAAATATTTTCTATTTGAACTTGTATATTAGCATGCTTAAACTATTAGTTCTTCAATGAATATAGAGAATTATCCAACTAATGATAATAAAATGTAAAAATCAAATTTATGGATTTACAAATCTGTCATGTTCATTAAAATCTGGAAAATAATATCCAAATATGACTTATTCCAGGCCAAAGGACGAAAGCCCAGAAGAGAAGAAAGAGAGAAAACGACTTCTCAAAGAGTACAGAAAGGAAAGAAGAATTGAGAAGAAGGCAAATAAAGAAGCATTTAAGGAAGAGAAGAAGCGGCAAGAGAAAATAATGTTGAACAACAGAAATAATGTTCAAGGGAATAAAATATTGTAATATAGAATACTCTTATTCATTATTGTGAGCTAAACAAAACAGAAATTTAAGCCTTATTGTATCACCTTAGTATGGATCATGTTGTCAGATGTATGATGACAATATAACAGTTTGCGACGGCAAAGTCATAATTTTCAGGGCTCAGTTCACAAGGGATAAGTTCAGGGTAACCTATGGGTACGGAACCACACAGACTTCTGTATATCATGAACCGTAATAGATACTTCTTATTTCCCTTGTGTCTATAACACAAATAGATTAAACTGATTATCCTCTCATAATATATTTGTTAACATTCTTTAGAATCCTTAATTTAAGATATTGTGCAGAAGATTAATTATAGGACAATATAACTTTAAAATTGGCTATATATTTTAATCTATCATTCAATATTACAACAGTATATACTTTAAAATAAAGAAAAAAAAATACATTTTTTTTTTAATTTTCTCAGCCGTTTCCAGATTAATAGGATACATAACATATCGTTTTTTACTACTTAAATAGTATAACATGAATAATTTACAGCATCACAAGTTTCTATTAAACAATTATTTTTTACAATATAAAATTAACCTAACGGCGAGGGGTGAAGAAGGTTAACCAATTTTAAGTAGTAGCACCCCGTAGTCCCCCCCCCCAAAAAAAAAAAAAAAAAAAAAAAAAAACCCCCCCCTCCTTCTTTTTTTCCCCTTTTTTTTTAAAAAAATTTCCCCCCCCCCCCCCCCCCCCCCCCCCCCCCCCCCCCCCCCCCCCCCCCCCCCCCCCCCCCCCCCCCCCCCCCCCCCCCCCCCCCCCCCCCCCCCCCCCCCCTTTTTTTTTTTTTTTCCCCCCCCCCCCCCCCCCTTTTTTTTTTTTTTTTTTTTTTTTTTTTTATACCCCCCCCCCCCCCCCCCCTTTTTTTTTTTTTTTTTTTTTTTTTTTTTTTTTTTTTTTTTTTTCCCCCCCCCCCTTTTTTTTTTTTTTTTTTTTTTTTTTTTTTTTTTTTTTTTTTTTTTTTTTTTCCTTTTTCCCCCCCCCCCCCCCCCCCCCCCCCCCCCCCCCCCCCCCCCCCCCCCCCCCTTTTTTTTTTTTTTTTTTTTTTTTTTTATATAAAAAAAAATTTTTTTTTTTTTTTTTTTTTTCCCCCTTTTTTTTTTTTTTTTTTTTTTTTTTTTTTTTTTTTTTTTTTTTTTTTTTTTTTTTTTTTTTTTTTTTTTTTTTTTTTTTTTTTTTTTTTTTTTTTTTCCCCCCCCCCCCCCCCCCCCCCCCCCCTTTGGGGTTCCCCCCCCCCCCCCCCCCCCCCCCCCCCCCCCCCCCCCCCCCCCCCCCCCCCCCCCCCTTTCCCCCCCCCCCCCCCCCCCCCCCTTTTTTTTTTTTTTTTTTTTTTTTGTGCCCCCCCCCCCCCGGCCCCCCCCCCCCCCCCCCCCCCCCCCCCCCCCCCCCCCCCCCCCCCCCCTTTTTTTTCCCCCCCCCGCCCCCGGGGCCCCCCCCCCCCCCCCCCCCCCCCCCCCCCCCCCCCCCCCCCCCCCCCCCCCCCCCCCCCTTTTTTTTTTTTCCCCCCCCCCCCCCCCCCACCCCCCCCCCCCCCCCCCCCCCCCCCCCCCCCCCCCCCCCCCCCCCCCCCCCCCCCCCCCCCCCCCCCCCCCCCCCCCCCCCCCCCCCCCCCCCCCCCCCCCCCCCCCCCCCCCCCCCCCCCCCCCCCCCCCCCCCCCCCCCCCCCCCCCCCCCCCCCCCCCGGCCCCCGCCCCCCCCCCCCCCCCCCTTTTTTTTTTTTTCCCCCTTTTTTTTTTTTTTTTTTTTTTTTTTTTTTTTTTCCCCCCCCCCCCCCCCCCCCCCCCCTTTTTTTTTTTTTTTTTTTCCCCCTCTCCCCCTTTTTTTTTCCCCCCCCCCCCCCCCCCCCTTTTTTTTTTTTTTTTTTTTTTCCCCCCCCCCCCCCCTTTTTTTTTTTTTTTTTTTTTTTTTTTTTTTTTTTTTTTTTTTTTCCCCCCCCCCCCCCCCCCCCTTTTTTTTTTTTTTTTTTTTTTTTTTTTTTTTTTTTTTTTTTTTTTTGTTTTTGTTTTTTTTTTTTTTTTTTTTTTTTTTTTTTTTTTTTTTTTTTTTTTTTTTTTTTTTCCCCCCCCCCCCCCCCCCCCCCCCCCCCCCCCCCCCCCCCCTTTTTTTTTTTTTTTTTTTTTTTTTTTTTTTTTTTTTTTTTTTTTTTTTTTTTTTTTTTTTTTTTTTTTTTTTCCCCCCTTCCTTTTTTTTTTTTTTTTTTTTTTTTTTTTTTTTTTTTTTTTTTTTTTTTTTTTTTTTTTTTTTTTTTTTTTTTTTTTCCCCTCCCCCTTCCCCCCCCCCCCCTTCCCCCCTTTTTTTTTTTTTTTTTTTTTTTTTTTTTTTTTTTTTTTTTTTTTTTTTTTTTTTTTTTTTTTTTTTTTTTTTTTCTCCCCCCCCCCCCCCCCCCCCCCCCTTTTTTTTTTTTTTTTTTTTTTTTTTTTTTTTTTTTTCCCCCCCCCCCCCCCCCCCCCCCCCCCTTTTTTTTCCCCCCCCCCCCCCCCCCCCCCCCCCCCCCCCCCCCCCCCCCCCCCCCCCCCCCCCCCCCCCCCCCCCCCCCCCCCCCCCCCCTTTTCCCCCCCCCCCCTTTTTTTTTTTTTTTTTTTTTTTTTTTTTTTTTTTTTTTTTTTTTTTTTTTTTTTTTTTTTTTTTTTTTTTTTTTTTTTTTTTTTTTTTTTTTTTTTTTTTTTTTTTTTTTTTTTTTTTTTTTTTTTTTTTTTTTTGGTAGACCTAGTAACCTTCTCAATTCTAAGACCAATTTATTAGAAATATATCGCGAAAAAAACATTAAAAGGGCGGGGCGACACGTGCGTCAAGTGTTTGCGGAATATTGCTATTAAATTGGTTTTTTAGAATTATATACTACGGACTTCCGCAAAGTAACTAGTTCTATTAAATAATAAAGGTGGTATAGCTTTCACATTGAGACATTTTGAAATGTGTTAAATTCGCGATAAAATTATATTACGTACTATTTTGTTGTATTAATCCTTTTACTTCTTCGTTAATAGAAAAAAATACTGTTATCTCTCAGTAACTATATTTAGAGGTGATCTTTTGAGCACGTCTCACTTTCATACTTTTTGAAATTCGAAATTGGAATTTCGACATAGACGTATAACATATGACGTCACAAAACAGGACAAGATCTAACTTTAACTCACTCTTCAACAACTATCGATGGCCCCTTTAAAGTGTGACGTATTTATGGGTGGCCCCTTACCGAGTCAGTACAGTTAAAAACCATTTTTTTTTATATTTACGAGATCGCTATCACTAAGAATTCGCTGACCGTACACCTGACTGTATCTCAAGAACCCTGCTATTTTTACGATGTATTTCTGTTTTCAACAAGAACTCTAAAAACAGTACAAAAGAAATATATTTTTTTGCTCTAGAATGGAGCCCTTAGTATGCGACTCCGTTTAACACTAGCCTGGTTTTATATAAACAAAAATGCAATCCAATGCAACATTCTACTTAAGTGTAACAAGAAAATATTTGCTAACATCGAATGAGGTTATTCCAATGTCATCCAGGAATGTGACAGCTGACAACGTCATTACGACAGCTTCAACGCTTCGATGACATTTGGCACCGTATCGCTTTTATGTTTGCACAGCATACGTAGCAAATGAAGTTTTTTATCACCTGTATTGGCCGACTCGAGTTCATAGAGCGTGCACAAATTAACTAAGAGGCTCTCGTTTAGCCCGCGCTCGGGGTCTGATTGTATGGCCTTCTGTAAAACTGATATTGCTTCTTTGAGGCGACCCATATAGAGGAGACATACAGCTATATTGTTTGCTACCTGCGAAAAATTATAAACACTCAACGAAAACACACAAAAATAAAGCGACTGGCCTTATCGCTACCACGCGGTCTCTTCCAGGCAACCGTTGTTAGGAAAAATAATAAAATAATGTTATAAGTATATTTTGACACCACCATTGACGTATGGAATCACTGCTTCTGATTTTTTTTTAATAAGCATGAATTGCCTTCACAGAGACAAATTATTTAAAAATTACGATCTAGCCTAGAGAAAGACGAATGAGTAATTTACATCTAACTTCAATTGCTAAAGAATATAAAACATAAGAATTGTGTTAACACTCCTTATAATCTCTAATAAAGGCCTGACACTATTTTAAAGTGTACTTAAAATGTTTAAATATAATCATAGCACATCACTAATGATACTAGCACTAAAACACTAACTCGAACTGTTTTTTTCCGTTTTAATCTTCTCACTAGACTGCTGCTTCTGATTAAACAACAATTTGTTTTCCATGTTTAAGTTTTAACTATGAATTGTTGTACACAATTAATTACTGTCGAAATAAATGGCAACACCAACAAGTGGCACAAGATAAAATCATAGTGATTCTACTGTTATTTAATTGTTTGTTATATATAATTTGAAATAAACAATTTACCATTATGTTCGTGGGTTCCTGGTCGCCTGCTTTCGCGAAGTTGTTGTACGCGTCTTGATACTTGCCATGCGCGATGTCTATTAGGCCCAAGTCGACGTACTCTCTCACGTCAGGGGTCGGACATCTACGGATGGCGTATCAAATTACTTTCAACTATAGGTAAATACCATATATTTATTTCAAATTCACACGAATAAAAATAAAAGGTTTGGTTATTTGTTTTTTTTTTTTAAAAAAATTATTTTAAAAAAATAGATATATATAAAATATAAACTTCAACTGGACAAAAATTTTTTTTAAAAAAAATCAAAATAAAGAGTTTCTCTTTATAAAAATATATATATAAAAAAAAAAATTTTTTTTTAAAATTTTTTCGGTCTACATTGAAGTCTTAATTAAGAACGATAAATATCATTTGTAATGAAAAATATACAGCTGTTCCGCGTGGACATTAAGTAAGAAACACATCCTTGATAAAATTTCAATAAAATTAATCAAAATATTTTCAATACAGCTTATTAGTGAGTCGGAGTATGAAATGAGTTATTATTGGTTAATCAGCTAGAAATACTCACAAATGATGTCTTGTGAGTCTCGCGTGTTCGAAATGCAAATTAGCCGCTTCAACATTTCCCGCCAAAAGATGCAAACGACACAACGCGCTCGACAGAGAGCGTTGCTGTTGCACTGATGACGTTTGGTGTAGAAGCTTTGTTATAATGTCTGTTGCTAATCTGTAATCCTACAAATAAGAACTTCATTTTTTTTCTCTAGTTGCCAGTTCAAAATAGTTATGATCAAAACTATTTGAATTTCGAATCAGACATTGTCTGCTTGAAACACTGACGGATCACAACATAATACAGACTAGTGATGTACACATTAATAATGAAAAATACTGTAATTTTTTTTATAAAAAGTTAAGATATTGTGATCCTTGTTTTTTTTTTTTGTGCTATAAATAAATAATTAAATTCGTATAGAGAACATAGCCAAAAAACTGATTCAATATATACGATACCTTCAAGGCAATTGCGCAGTTGACGATTGAATGGAGAACTCGCACGCGTCGACCCGACCAGAGACGAATCGACTCATTTTTGTCCTCTTCCGTCACAATTCCACTGCCATCTTCTGTTTTATTCTTGCTTAGGTTTGATAACATCTGTGAATATTTATGATCTACATTTTTATAATCATATTTATTATTATGGGATTATATTATATTGTAGCGGAGGCTAAATATGGATTGCTGAAGCCAATAGTGTTCTACAATAATATAAAAATAACTATGGAATTGGTATAAAGATATTGGCGGTGAAATTCTCATGTGATTTATATATCTGTCATAAAATAAATAAATATAATTTCTCTTAACTAGGCCTAACCATTTTTTTTATAAAAATAAAATAATTTCCTATAATATGATAATTTTAACGAAACCTATACATTTTCAAATTAAAAAAATCATACCGTATCTATAACATCCAACATTACATATAGTCTGTCCATTGCCTCTTCCGCTTTGCCAACATGACTGGGCAACTCCGCAATTAGGAGCCGCAACGAAAATGGTACCAGAGAACCACTGCGGTTCTCGTATATATCCGGATAGAACTAAAATATTATGTAATTAAGCAATAAAATGCTTTTAATATTATATAAATATATATATATTATAAATATGCAATACATAGTAGTTTAAAAAAAAGAATGAGAAACTAGAAGTGACTTTATATGGAATGTTTAATGAGATTAGTAATGTACAAGGTCATAGTGAACGGGAATCTAACTTTATATCCTGTATATATGAAGTTTAACATACATGTCGGAGTAAAAATTTTGTTTTCCGCCCCGCCGCCGTCTTTTTTTTTTTTTTTTTTTTAAGTTTCCCCCCCCCCGGCCCACCCACAAAAAAAAATTTCTCCCCCCCCAAACATTTTTTTTTTTAGCCCCCCCCAAACCCCCCCCCCCCTTTTGGGGGCCCCCCCCGGGGGGTTTTTTTTTTTTTTTTGGGTTTTTTTTTTTTTTTTTTTTTTGGGGGGGGGTTTTTTGGGGGGGGGGGGCCCCCCCCCCCCCCCTTTTTTTTTTTTTTTTTTTTTTTTTTTTTTTTTTTTTTATAAACATAATTTATTATGTTAAAAATTGGCTACTCATGTAACTTCGCCATAAGTTTATTTTCAGTACACATTATTTTTAGTAATACTATACTGTTATACGTCTGTATTTTTTACAAAAGCAATCTACTCAAATCAAATAATAAAACAAATCAAAGGATTATAATTTCGCCATTCAAACTTCTTTGATAAAAACTTTAGCCATTTATATAATATAATATGCGCACATAAAATTTACCTCAATACTTATAATATATAAATATACCATTGAAGAGAAAACGTACCTGATAAAACATGTCCGGTTTCATGAAATCACCAAATGGCTCCGCTTCCTTAACTAGAGAATCATTGAGCCTTATTCTCAACATCACTGCGAACCTTGTCAACCACAATTGTAGTGTGCGTGGTGTGTGTTTCGTTGGTCTGTGCATTCTACCAGCTCCTGAACATATATTTTAGGAACTGTGTAGTAACTATTATTACTAAAAAAAAACTTTGTGATTCCAAACATACATTATACCTCATCTTGACACTTGAGTTCAAGAGCTGTAAATAGTCATATTTTTCAGTGATCACAATTGTGACTTAAGATATTATAGTGAATACAAATAGAAATTACAATTATATTTAAATAAAGCAATACAGTCAGTCAGATTCAGTTTTTTATAGATTCATAGATATTTATATTTTAAATTGGAAACTAAAATCATTTGTTTTAATAATAGACTACCTTGTCCCGCTGCAGTTATTAATGTAGCTGTCAAATTAACAGCAGCCCTCAAATACCCAGTTCTTAGAAGCTCTCGTAAACCAGCTTCATCCCGACTCACATGTTCAGCTCTCACCACACCACGACTTCCTGCTGAACTGACACCAAGATATTTCACTGCTACTTCCTGAAGAGCATCTGCCTGAGAATGGTAAAGTCAAAACTACATTTCTTCATATAACTACTACAGTACACCTCAGGCAAAGTAATTATTTACTAATGTTGCCTTAACATTTAGATTGACAGCCATAAAAGGGCATTTAACTGGAAACCCTCTGCCACACTTTTAAATTAAATGTTATTTATATGATAGATTGCATTACAGTGGTATTATATAAAATTAATAGTTTCTTTTAACTGTTTTGTTATTTGTACTTTTAACTGTTTAAAAAAATCCGTTAAGAATACAAATATAAAATGTATTTACAAATATGAACACATTAGTACCAAATTTTACCCAACTTACCAATTCTTCTTCTAATACAATGCCAGGCATTGTCAAAACTTCTCTGTCTGGAAAGAATGAGCCTTTTGGTGAGGATTGTGCCTTAAACAACAATAATATATTATATATGTTTATGTAAAAATGTGTAAAGTGTGTGTAACATACACAATAATAAATAGCACAGTATATACTTAATATAAACATATATTTATCAGCATTTATTTATTTCAAGAAACAGACAGCCAACTGGAGAGACAGGGAAATTAAAAATGAGTTACATACATGAAAGCTAGAAATGTGACTATTATAGTATTAGAATGTTTTTCAAGAAATGTTAATATTTTGTAACAAAGTTGGTTGTTGATGATGCTGTGTACAAGCAATGAATACAACTTAAGTTGATACCTTTATTAATGTTTTTTTAGCTTCTTCATCTGGTATCCAGGCATCTCTTCGTCTATCAGCTTCCTTATCAACTGGTTGGTGCTGTAAAATCATAAAAATGTACATCAATTATGGCAAAAGCAAGTCAAGAAATATAGTTATTAGCATTTTGATCAAAACCAATAATGAAGAACTATAAAAAGTATGTCTAGGAATTGTAGCCTGTATTATTTTAAGCTTAAGGATGTGATAGTTCAAATAATACCTTAACACTTAATCCATCCATTGCATCAGTTATCAAAGCTGCAGATGCTGTGTTAGTCTTCAAGCCTCCAATTTGAGGGTCTGGGCCAATTGTATCGAAAAATGTAGACGGATCCGGCAAACTAGTCACAGGAATTGATGTAGATCCACTTACGGTGGGTAAAATATCAGTGGGACCTTCTTGAGTGTGACCAAAAGGTGGTGCACTAACTTGAGGTATAGTTGTGGCTTGTGAACCTTGAAAACGAATATGTATTAATAGTCTTTTCATAAAAATATATTTCATTTGAAAATATAATGTATATTCAGTTAATTATAAATAGCAAGAGATGTAAGTACCCTCTGAATCACCCAAATATACACTTTGTACCATTTCTGACGGAGAAGTACCGATTTCGTCGAAAAACTGTGATGCAGGTGGAATTTCTGAACTTCCAAAATACTGGCTTAAATTAGGTTTATCCATGTTTTATAAATTAATTATTTACAAAAAAATATAATTGTATCTTAATTTTCGAATTTCCACAGAATTAGTGCTTGACGGCTGGCAATGATAGTTGACACACCTGACAGTCAGAGTATTTCTATGGTGTCGATTTCGATAAACAACTGTCTTAGCTAAATTACTTATTATATTATATATGAAAGGATGTGAAATATTTCATCCAACAAGTTTCAATAAAATTTCAATTTAAGAATTTGTAAATATTATAAATACATAATTAATATTTATCACTTTTAAACATAAATATATACGTATTCGATCCTATACGTCACACAGTTTATATGCTTTTCTAAGTCTATGATAATTGAAATTTGACTTGACATTGATCTAGAATTAAAAACTAAAAATTAAGTCAATTGATATTATAAATGTCACTGTCTTAATTTAAACTTTAACTCTCAAAATAATAAATGGGTGTAAAGATATACTCATAGTTTTATCATTTATGGCATAATATTTACAAATTACTGCTTGTTTTAAAAAGCAGATTATAAAGTTAAATACTTTGATCAATTCACTCGTAAAAATTTTCGACAATTATTGTATAAACAATAGAGAGGTATGCTTGCATGAAATGTATTTATTCAATAATTAAGTCTTGCATCGTCTACATTCATGAATTATTTTCTTAATTTATCTAGATTTTCATAGCCGAAAATGACGAACCAAGCGTCACCAGTAGAAGAACAAGAAAAGCTTCTTGAAGAAGCATTAAATATAGTAAAAGTGCAGGTATGACATTGTAATATAATTCTTATTATATATTATACTATCTCTTATAACATTTAAATAAAAGGCAAAAATTTATAATTATAATTTTGCATTACACCTTGCATTATGATAGAAATACTAATTTTCAAAACCTTATACTTTCTCTATGTACCAACATACTGATAATTAACATTTTGTTTATAAATGGAACAGTGTAAGTTTTTAATTAAGTATTCTTCTTTAAGGCATTTCAAATGAAGAGATGTTTGGACAAATCAAAGTTGATGGACGCCTTAAAGCATGCATCTACAATGTTGGGAGAATTACGTACATCCCTATTGTCTCCTAAAAGCTACTATGAGCTTTGTATCCTTTTGGAAAAGTGTTTATTTTAAAATGTATACAAATCAGGACAGTTTGTTATCAGTTTGTTAATATTTTGATTGAACTTGTCAAGTTCAATCAAAATATTAACATAATATATATCTGTTAATATTTTTTAAGAAATAACTAATTCTTAAAATTTTTTTTTTTGTGCCGTTTTGCATCTACAGCTTTTATTAGATTTTTTCGGGGTAACAGTCTTGTGCAGGGTAATGTTCCATTGAACAGTCACCCTTTCATTGATAGCAAGATCGCTAGCTTCTCCGGTCCAGGTCCAATATAAGCCATCTTTTAAGGCGTGACATATTGCCTTTGTCGTTCATGAGCTCTCTGCAAGGCTGTTTGAGTGCCCTTCAGTCTCTCCTGTAGCACTTATTGAGGTGGCGAATTTCCTCCTTCACTGTTCTCATTCTCAGGTGTTCATGAATTTCATCATTTCGTATGAACCAGTGAGCGTTTGAGACCATTCTGAGAGAATTTTGGAACCTTTCTAAGATCTCAATGTTGGAGGTGCTTGCAGATCCCCAGAGCTCTACACCATATGTCCAGATGGTTTTGATAATGGTCTTATATACTAGGAGTTTATTTTCAAGTGTTTCCAATCAACCAGTCAAAGTTTCTAAGTTGCATCTTTTCTTTTATTCTTTATGTGTATTGCCCACGTAAGTCGTCGATCAAGGTGTAGTCCCAAGTATTTAACACAGTTACTTTCCGGCAGCACGTCGTCTCCAAGCAGGACGGGTGGAGTATCCCCTCTTCGCAAAGTGAATGTGGTATGTATGGATTTAGTGACACTAGGTCTCACACGCCATTTTTTCATCCATTCTTCTATTTTTCTCAAATGGGTATGCAATAGTTCTGATGCTTTTACTGCATCGTCGTCACTAGTGAGACACGCAGTATCGTCTGCATATGTTGCTGTCAACACATTTTCTGTCTCTGGTAGGTCCGCGGTAAAGATTGAGTAAAGCACTGGACCCAGCACTGATCCCTGGGGTACAGAGGCTTTCATTTCATATAGTGCGGATAATTCGTCTCGGTACTTTACTTGGAATCTTCTGTCAAGCAGGTAGGATTTTAGCAACATGAAGAATCCGTTTGACAGCATTGTTTTTAGCTTGTACAGCAATCGGGGTGCCACAACGATCAAAAGCCTGCTGGGTATCAAGGAATACAGCAGCAGTTTGCTTTCGTTCAAAGGTATCTCTGATCTTATGTACCACTCTGTGCACTTGCTCTACTGTTGCGTGTTTGGGCCTGAATCCAAATTGATGGTCTGGAATTACACAGTTCTCTTCTAGTTCTTTTTTGAGCCTTACTAGTAAAATTTTTTCAAATAATTTGGACATGACAGGAAGTAAGCTAATGGGTCTATAAGAGCTAGGTTCTGTAGGAGGCTTTCCTGGTTTAGCCATCATACAGATTTGTGACACTTTCCATATTTTTGGGTAATATTGTACACGTAGTATCGCATTAAACAGGATTGTGAGGAATACAGTCACTTTTTTCGGCAATCGCTTTAAGATTTCACCCGTAATAAGATCAAATCCCGGAGCTTTCTTATTTTTCATTGACTTTATCACACGCTTTAATTCACTTTTTTGTTTGATTGGCATGGATAGTTGTTGGTCACTATTTATTGTTTGCTCTATTTCTTGGTCAAAGTCCGGAATCATAGATTCATTCGGGGTGAAAACTTGTGCAAGGTGTTTGACAAAAAGTTCTGCTTTGTCCTGTATTTTTCTATACCAGGAGCCATCTCCGTTTCTTAATGGTGGCGTATGTTTCTGAGGTCTTTTGAAGGCTTTCGTTATTTTCCAATGAGAATAGTTTTCCTTTTTGTGAGCTGATAGTGAAGAAAGCATTTGTTGGAAAGTGTCATTGTTATTCTCTTTAATAAGTTTCTTGAGATCTCTTGCTGCAGTGTTGTAGGCTCTTCTGTCATCATCGGATCGAGTCATATGTAGGCGCCTCCGTAGTTTCCTTTTTTGTTGCAACTTTAGTTTGATTTCCAATGGTATATTGTGGCACCTGTTTTTACCAGAATCAATTAAAGGTGTTGAGCGCCAAGCTGCTACTTGTATGAGGTTAGTTATATAGAAAGCATTTTCGTCGATTTGGTCTGCTGTTTTAAGTTTAACATTCAAATTTATATTTTCTTCTAGAAACTCGGAGAAAGCATTCCAATCAGTTTTATGGTTAACAAGACTAGACTTTTGCTCCTTTTGAATAATGGTTGCACTAACTGTTAGTATGACTGGGGTGTGATCTGATACCTTCTAAAGAAGACGATACCTGTAGGTAAGTACTTGGCAGTCCTTTTGTCACAAAAAAGTCCAACAAATCTGGGATTCTGGTTTGGTCTGTAGGCCAGTATGTTGGTTCGCCGTTTGTTATAGCTGTTGCTCTTTGCATATCCAAGCTCTTTTTTAGTTCTCTACTTCTTGTGGTAGTGAGTCTACATCCCCAATATGTATTTTTGCAGTTCCAATCACCTCCGGCAATGTATTTATCACCCAGGCTGTCTAGGTATTCGTCAAACATTTCTTGCTTCAAAGTGTGTTTTGGTGGACAATATACTGCACTGATATTTGTTAAGCCAGCACCTTCAACTGTGATTGTAGTTTTTTTTTCTTTATATGTCAGCACCCCTCTTCCCTTAGCGGAAGAGTCCTTATTTACATAAATTATCTTAAATACATTGTTTTTATAACTAGCATAACTATATGGTCTGGTTTCTTTTTGTGACTATATTTACAATTCTACAACAGTATCTAATAAATTTGTATGTTGTCTTTTTGTTGGCTATGAGGTCTCTGGCGTTTTCGGCGCACACCGCGACGCCGTTTCGGCTTCCAAGTCGTACCTAGCTTGTCCACTCATAGGGCAGTCAAACAGGCAATGTAATATTGTTTCCACTGTTTTGCCATCACATGGGCATGCCGGGCTGTCCTTGCACTTGAATCTATGCAAGTACCCAGAGAACCCGCCATTCCAGTGAGCCTTGTGATTATATAGTTTGGAGCAAGCTCTTTGACTGTCCCATATGAGCAGACTGAGGGTCTGGGAAGAAAAGTTTCGTGACACTCCCGACACTTGATGAGCTGTACTTGTCACGCCACTCCTCAACTGTTTTTGTTCTTAGGAACCTTTTTATGTAGGAAATAGGACAGAGGTCGTACTGTGGCTTCATCTTTAGCTTGAGTGCAGCCTCCTTTGCCAGATGATCAGCCCTTTCGTTGCCAATATGACCTGCGTGAGCCTTGACCCAGTACAGTTCTATCTTGAAACCGCGTTTCCGAATTTGTGATAGGATATCTATCTTTTTCAATTATGCTATGTAAATAATGTTTAATATTATTTCTAATTATAACTGCACTTAATCCATGGGCGGTGTTGTCTGGGTGATTACTACTGTATATTTCATAATAATTTATTTTGATCACCTTTTGGTTCGTCAAATGAGTTTCAGAAATTAGTGCAATGTCAATTTTATTTTCCATTAATAAAATTTCAAGTTCATTTTTGTTATATGTTAGTCCATTTATGTTCCAAGTGGCGATCCTTAATGTCATTTTGGCGAGAGATTACTCACTAAAGCCATAATTACATTAAGCATTGTGCCTAATTGTGTAATCAATTGGTCCATTTTTTCTGTCTGTTTCATTATTAGTAGTTCTAGGTGGCTGTACCTGTGTTCTCCTGAGTCATCATATTGTTCCTCTTGTGTTTTCGTTTCCTGTTGTGTTCTTTGCTTATTAAAGCTGTGTTTATTCATTTTATTATCTAGGTTTCGTTGTGCTATTTCATTATACGTAGCATCTGGTTCTACCAGTTTTGTTTGCAGAGTATCTTTTTGTACGTCTTTATAATTTGGTCTAGTATCTGTAGATCTATATGAGCTTCTTGGTTCTTGTGTCATTTTTGTTTGTCTAGTAGGTTCAGTTAAAATTTATCTCTTTATATACTGGGCATCCTTTATAGCTAGCTGGGTGAGCACCTGAGCAAAGGGTGCAGACTGCTGGGGTATTGTCATCTATGGTGCACTGTGTTATCTTATGTGGGCCAGCACATTTGACACACCTGTATGGCCTCATACACAATTTTAAAAACTGGACGAGATTGTTAAAAACTCTTTTGACAATCTCGTCCAGAAAATCAGTTAGCTTTTTGATGTCCTCAATGGCATAAAGTATGATTGGAGGAGGCTTTGGTATTTTTATTGGAGCACTTAGAGTTGTTGGACATGGTTCATTGACAGGTAAAATGGAAAAACTGTTAGATGTCTGAGTCATATTAATGGCATTGTTTCTTATGTTTGTTGCTCTTTTGGCAGAGTTATTTTCATATTTCTCGTCAGGTGAGCGGATTCTTTTGTTAGTCTGTGGTACCCTCTGCCAGGGTGCTTGTGGGTTTGATTCCTTAGTTGCATTCGTAACATCACTCAGTGATGCTGAACGATTTCTGTGGAACATTGAAGGATGGAAAATCTGTTGTGTAAGA
The DNA here is from genome assembly GCA_963693355.1 of Pontia daplidice. NCBI lineage: Eukaryota > Metazoa > Arthropoda > Insecta > Lepidoptera > Pieridae > Pontia > Pontia daplidice. The sequence continues at coordinate 3,159,725 of CAVNZL010000135.1, read as the reverse complement.
CAATTTGTTTTGGTGGTAAGCAATCCTTTTCCCCCCCAGAATACGAGGGGCTGCCTGAGCTAGGCTCAGGGAGGGATTCTCCTGTGCTATGGGAGGCACCGGTACCCTCCTGGGGTAGATTTTCTTTAAGTATTGCTTTCATCATCGAAGGGTTATTGACATAAAAGACTCATGAAACATTGTCATTGCTCCATGGTAAGAATTTTAGGAGTTATTTGGACTCCAAGGCCTCTTTTAGCCTCTTCCAGGATTTCCTAGGTGTTGAGTGGTTATCCCGGCACTGACTCGGACGCCAGAGCCTCTTTGGTTATCTAGCAGAGGGTACCGCGTGCAGGCGAGGTTGACTTTTGGGCTGGTCAGATGTTATGACTATTCTCCCCTTACCCCCCTAATTCTCAACATTAAAAATATAACTTGTAACCTTCTTACTGTAGGATATCTAAGTTTAACAATTCTATGAATACCAAGAAAATCCTGACCATTAACAGATATGGCTATAACTGACGAGTTACGCCACCTTGAACTTTACCTTCTAGAAGAGTTCCAGAAAGGACGTAAAGTAGCTGACTTGTATGAATTGGTTCAGTATGCTGGTAACATTGTTCCCCGTCTATATTTATTAATTACTGTTGGATTGGTGTATATAAAGACTAATACCAATTTGAGAAGAGATCTATTAAAGGTGAGTCTCCAACAATTGGATTGATGCATTGTCTTTAATAATAGTTGTTATAAAAGCAGTCATATTCCGACAATGCATTGTCTTTTACTTTGACCATATACTGTGTACAACATTAAGATCTTGCCGGTCCTTATTATAGTAGAAAACACAGAATGAAGTTTGATAGATTTTGACACTACTCACCATTGTGTCCAATCCACATACTGATGATAGATGATAGATTAGCTGCTCTATGTTACACATGAATAGGATAATGTCAACAAATAAGCATGTACACATGTAGAGACTAATAATGGAAACTCTGCACAAAAATGTCACCATGTACCATTAGTAACACCAGTAGAGATGGTACTATATATTATGCTAGCCTGTTGACAAGTAACCAACTTAAAAGATAAATAAAAAATTGATTATTCTTCCAGGATCTTGTAGAAATGTGTCGTGGTGTCCAACATCCACTGAGGGGATTGTTCTTGCGCAACTATTTATTACAGTGTACAAGAAATATTCTCCCTGATACAACTGAAGCGCAAAACGAAAATGAGGGGACTGTAAGTAGATATCTTTTTACCATTTTCATACAAGTGATACCACTTTTTTTTAATTACTATTTTCGCATTATTATTATTTATTGTTTGTTTTATATTATATTAGCACTAAATGTAAATTTAGGAACATAATAAATAAATTAGATGTTTTTGATGTTTAGAAGTTTAGTTCGTTGTTGAAGCATTTGAGGCAATCAATATATTCTGCCTTGTACCAAAGTAATCAATTTAAAAGACTATTCACCAACGTTTTCAGGTGCGTGATGCCATTGACTTTGTGCTGATGAATTTTGCTGAAATGAACAAGTTGTGGGTGCGGATGCAGCATCAGGGACATTCAAGGTAATAACATTTTTTTTTAATCCACCCATAAATAACAGCCGATGAATGAATATAACATGGTAGTTCAGATGTATAAAGAATAATTACTGCAAAACAAGTTCTTGGGAACTAATATTATATTCACTTGTTTAGAGTGAATAAGAATTGAGTGATATTGTATCTGTCGAAGTAAGGTTTTTAAAGATAGTGACGTCATTTTCTTCATTGTTATTCGAAGATTCCATTTCTTTGAGAGCACACACAGTAAAAACACTTCCTTTATCAAATAATCACTTTTATTACGTAAAGTGTAACAAAATTGATAGTTTTTCACTGTCCGAGTGCCAACAAGCGAATGTGTCTTCTGTTGTAGTGTAGTCTTTTTATTAAAACTGTAGTAGTAGAGGGGAGACCCGAATACGCGCATCATTGTTGCCAATTAGCCCCAATATGGTGTTTTGTGCCGATATATCTAATATATAGTTTATTATAAATCTTCCAATTCAAAACATTTCAAATATATACCTACATCCCCACTTATATGTGCTACAAAATTATATATTCTACAAACTGAGGCCCTTAAAAGCCGGCAACATACTGCCCAGGGTATATTCTACTTTGAGTTAAGACAGTTTTCAAATTATTGAAAATAGATAAGATAATAATATATTTAATGTTGAATTTCAGAGATAAAGAACGTCGCGAACGTGAGAGATCCGAGCTCCGTATCTTGGTGGGCACGAATTTGGTTCGTCTGTCGCAATTGGAGTCTGTGGGAGTCGAAGACTACAGACGGCTCGTATTGCCTGGAATACTGGAGCAGGTTGTCAGTTGTCGGGATGCAATAGCTCAGGAATATCTTATGGAATGTATTATACAGGTTTGTTTCAGTTACTTTACCAATACTGTCCCCTACTAACTTATCAGCAGAAATTAAATTTTCCCCAATACATAGTCGGTAGCTCTTGTGTTCTAAATTATCCTACTGAAATCTTTATTTATCTCTTTTCCATACAAAAGTATATTAACAGCTCATTACTTAAATTATAGATTCATTTATATAATATTAACTCTGAAAATATATAATTTCATGTTAGAACTAAGTTAAACACTATTGTAAAATCTTGGATTGAGTTATTCCTCAGTAAAGTGTTACTTGGGCATCTCAATGAGTCAAACCTTTATATATTACTAGCTGATCCGGCAAACGTTGTTTAGCCATACATGTGATTTCAATTTTCAATTAATAAATAAAAAATAAGGGTTGATCGTAGAAGGGTGAAAATTTAGAATTGTATGTTTTGTTTGTGTATCATAAAAAATAGAAACTAAAAATTTTGTCGAAAAATTAAAAAAATTTAGGGGTGGACTACCCTTAACATTTAGGGACGAAAAATAGATGTTGGCCGATTCTCAGACCTACTCAATACGCTCACAAAGTTTTATGAGAATCGGTCAAGCCGTTTCGAACTTGACCCCCGTTACTCGATAATTTTATATATTAGACAATATCAGAATACATTTACTCAGGTCGGATTGCCCCACAGTAAGCTTTAAGGGCAAACTGATCTGATTTAATGTTATAATCTTGGATGGCTGCTAACACAACTGATTAATTGACTAGTTAATTACTAATTGTATTTATGCATAATACCCAGCCGTAAAACCAACTCATTGCACATATATTGCCTGTACTGGGAACCTTCTGTTCGGAAGTCTGGTGACCATTGTCATCCAACTGTGTTAATGTAAAAGTGTTGCTGTAATTTCCAGGTTTTCCCTGATGAGTTCCACCTGGCGAATCTCCAGCCATTCCTAAAATCCTGTGCGGAGTTACAGCCTGGAGTTAATATCAAGAACATAATTATTGCTTTAATAGAGAGATTAGCTGCATACAGTCAGGTGAGAGATTCTGTGTGATGTATTTATATATTAGGGAAAATGTTCTATATAACTGGAGAAGGACCAAATTTCTTTGGGGTAATTTAGTTTTATATAAAGATAAACTTTTTTTTTAAATTTAATCAGCGGTTTTGTAGATACATCCTGGTGGCAAATTAGACAGATATCAAGGTTTGAGTATTGAGCATTCCATGTTTTGCCTTTGGCTATGGTATAATTAAACAAGAAATTAATATTATTATATTTTTCCCAGAGAAATGAAGGGAATGTCAACCTAAGCGTCGCTTTAGAAGATGGAAAAGAAGAGGAAGTACAGTTGTTTGAAGTTTTCTCAGACCAAGTCGCTGCTATCACTCAGGTTTGATATTCAATTTAGATATTTGCTGTCGTATTTTATTTAATTGAATTAAACTCAAAAGTTAATAAAATATAACAGACTATATATGGTCTGTAGTGTTATAGATTTGAAATTATCAGCTGATAGCCACAGATGATATACCACATATGATTGAATTGTGTATTAGAGCAAGGGGCACCTAGACCTTTGTTTCATGAAAGCTAATATCCCATATATGTTTAAGTGTAAAGCTAAATTTATTATGTTCAGGATGTCTTTAGAAACCATGGCCTCCATTTCTGGACACTAAGTGTTCAGACACCCCTAAATTAAATACTTAAATTGTACTTACACAACTTAAATAATACTGTTTTTAGAATAAAATTTAATTTTTTTTTTGGGGTTCCCCCTTTTTCCCCCCCTTTTTTTTTTTTTTTTTCCCCAAATTTCCCCTTTTTGTTGTTTTTTTTTTTTTTTTTTTTTTTTTTTTTTTTTTATTTTTTTTTTTTTTTTTTTTTTTTTTTTTTTTTTTTTTTTTTTTTTTTTTTTTTCCCCCCCCCCCCCCCCCCCCCCCCCCCCCCCCCCCCCCCCCCCCCCCCCCGTAAAATATGTGGAATTAGGACTGACAAATTTGAATGCTAGCATAGGTTGTGTTTTCAAAACAATTTCATTAAAATATACACAAAGCGATTATCTCTAATAATTTACTACTAATTTACTTAATATGTCTTAATATTGCAGAGCCGCACAGATATGCCACCCGAAGACATGCTATCTCTACAACTCGCTTTACTCAAGCTGGCACAGCGTTGTCACCCAGACAAACTGAGTTATGTCGACCGAGTATTGGCTCACACTGACCGGATCTGTGCCGATATACAGCAGTCAAGGTAAGGTTTCAATATAGTCTGTGGTTCAGGCAAGTACTAATTAAAAAATATATTCGACCTTTTTTTGTAAACTCTGTGTCAATAAATGGTTTTGGTTCACATAAACGTTCTTTAAATGTCATAGATTTTATTGAATTATTTGAAAAAAATCTAAATTTTTGAAAACGTCTAAATTGTCAGTGGCATCAGTAAAAACTTTTTGCAATAATTTGTATAGTCTATGGCTTATCTGATGAATCATGGTCCAAATTTTATTGGCGCGTTATTTTATAAATCCTGTCATAAAAAATACACATAAGACCATTAGACCATTTTATACATAAAATGTCGCCATATTTTCTAAATGTCTGCCCTGAATTAAATAAAAAAGTAACTTTATAATTTGAAATTTGTGTTTAGCTGTTGACCTACAATTGCCAACTTGTAATCTTTCAGCGGCAAAACCTGCATAGAGCACAACACACCAGTGTTCAAAGAACTTATGAAGATCCTGAAGCTGCCAGCAGACCATTACAAGAACATCTTGATCCTAATCAAGCTGCAGAACTACGCTCCCCTGATCAATAGGCTGAACCAACCGGGCCGGATGATGATCGCTGTTCATTTGATCACGGATGTTATCGAGAGCGATACCACGGTCTCTGCGCCGGAGCATGTAAGTTTTTAGGGTTCCGTAGTCGAAGCGAGAAGCCTAATTCTAAGACTTCTAAGATATCTAAGACTTCGCTGTCAACAGGTCAATGAACTTTTGTCATAGTCATGTTTTTCTGTTGCCGCTATTAGAATAATAAGTAATGAAAAAAATATTTTAGAAACAAGCATTTGTAAGATCAAATACTAATTACCAATTTGGATGAATTTGATTTGAGTTTTGGCACGAAATCGTTGACTTTTAAGATGTATGAAATTGAAATTTAGTATTGTATGTTTTTGGTTCGTACGTTAAAATTTCTTTATACGTGACTTTATCTACACAACTCCATTCGTGCACATGTCATGTGTCAAATGACAGTATGCTTTTTTTATTAGTCAAATGTCACTGTGAAGGCTATAAAAACTTTTTAGTGTCGCAATTTAAATTTCATATTTAATGTAATAAATAATGATTTGTCAATTATTCTCATTCACAATAATAATTATAGGTTGACTCCGTGTTATCAATGGTAGATGTGTTGGTGAAGGATCAACCCGACCAAGTTGATGAAAACACTGAGGACTTTGCTGAAGAGCAAGGACTGATGGCCAGGTAATATTAAGGACTAATGTGTAATGTATGTCCGTTAATTCTTAGTTGCGGCCATGGCTCGTATTTCTCAAATTAAGTTTTATTTCACTAGCTTTCTATGTGCAAGCCAGTTCGAAATTTAAATTTAACCTTCGATAAGTTACCTCTTTGGTGGCCACGCTGCGGAGTAAAGATCGTTCCATTTTTAAATTATTTAGTCATGATTTTACATTGTAATTTATTCGAATTTGGATTCTCATACTACTATTGCCGGCCACTGATGGACCAATACAACGAGTTCTATTTGTCTCCAAGAAACTTGTAATGCTCAAATTTCCAAGAATATTTGAGAAAATATACATATATTTATATTCATTATAAAAACATTTTTAAGTGTCATTTGAAATCGTAGTGGAGGCCGTTACCCGTTCTACGCCCTTGAGATCCGTCAGTTAATACAAATTTAGTTTTTTTTTTCATGGTTTACAATAACTGTGCAACCTTTTTCTTCACATAAAGCTATAATTACGATTACATGAATACATAATATTCCTCAAAAAGTAGAGAGTCGCTAAAGCTGTCTTAACTCTCAGGTCGTGACTGCCACTTTTTAAATCACAGCAAATTGAAATGTAAATATTTATTTCTATTAATGTTATTTTTTTCAATGTTAGAAACTCTTTATTGACCTTGTTAGTCGAAATAAAACCATTGTATCGGAGCGTTGTAGAAAGTAAAACCAAATTAAAAAAAAATTATAATAAAATAAATTAAATTTGTCTATTACTTATCAATACTTCTACTGTCTAGACTAATACACCATTTCAAGTCGGACTCAGCCGACCAGCAGTACCAAATCCTCAGCGCAGCGAGAAAAGCGCTTCAAAGCGGAGGCGTCAAGCGGATACAGCATACATTCCCTCCTATAGTGTTCCACGCGTATAGGCTGGCTTTTATTTACAAGGACCTTAAAGATCAGGTAATGGCGAGCTTCCAGTCTATTTATACTTTAATTTGTAATAAATACGTTGTAACATAGACTATATCAATCATGTAGTATTATAGTCTGTGGAAAATGTTGTAAAACTGGGATGTGTTAATAGTCTGTTGCATACTTTAACGTTATTAAGAATCGTGAAAGGATAATTTTAAATGTAGAACGTGTTTTTTTTGTTGCTTGTGTCAAATGACGTCACAGAAAGACTTATTTTATTCGATTAAAGGTATTTAAACTCAAGTTATGTATGGTATTGCAGTTAATGTGAGGGTCACTTTTAGTTTTAATTTTAACAACATCACGATTTATAGCCGATTCAAGATCTTTTTCCATTCGAAGGTCGTTTGATAGCGATGAGGCGTCTGATTTATTTTTGTATTAGAGAATAAATAATAATATTTTCGTTAAACCTTTATTAAATGATCGCCTTTAGATTACATCATCAATATAAATAAAATACGGTTGCATTAGATAGTGATTGATCCAAATGTAGTCCAATACGCGTACACGCGCCTCGTGACGCGTCTTATGACGTCACATTACATTTGCCCAATCAAAAACGGTCGCGCAATTGAACCGTTCGTGCGATTTTTCAGGATGAGATGTGGGAGAAGAAATGCCAGAAAATATTCCAATTCTGCTATCAGACTATTGGAATGCTGGTCAAAGCTGAGCTGGCTGAGCTGCCGCTGAGGTACCGTATTTTTCTTAATGATTATGTCTATTTAGAACACTTGCTGAATATTTGATTCCCGGCTAACATTTTATTGAGTCTATGGATTGTTGTCTGTGTGTTATGTGTTTATTAAATAACCTAGCTGTATTAAAAAACTCGTTTGGTCCCCCCCACTACAATAAAGAATTACAGTTCAGCTGTGGTTCAGTAGCTGGTGATGGTTGAATTAAAGTGAATAAAAAAAAATGGGCCCCTCTTATAGATTATACCTCCAAGGGGCACTTGCGATCAGCGAAATAGGCTTCGCGAACCACGAGACGATCGCATACGAGTACCTCTCGCAGGCTTTCACGCTGTACGAGGACGAAATCTCGGACAGCAAAGCTCAGTTGGCCGCCATCACGCTCATCATCGCCACATTCGAGCAGATCAATTGCTTTGGTAAGCTTTTGGGGCAGCTTTGTAATATCATATTGTCTTTTAGTCTTACTCATTTAAACATAAACACTTTATTAACGGATTTAAGTTATGTATTTTTGCAAAATTTAAATATATTTTACATTATTTTTAAATGTTTCCGACGTTTCGCGTGCTTTTACAGCGTGCGTTGTCACGGTAGACAATGTGGTAAGTTACATTGTTTGTATTATCTGTATACTCAGTTGGACGTCGCCCTAACCATAGACAATGTGTGTAAAAATACCTTAAAGTACAAACAGCGGTTTGAGCGAGTTGTACAATATTTTAGGCGCTGAAAATGCTGAACCGATGAGAAATCAGTGCGCATTAGCAGCCAGTAAGCTTCTGAAGAAGCCAGATCAGAGCCGCGCTGTCGCCCTGTGTGCTCATCTATTCTGGAAGGGGGCTAAGGACGGGAAACCGGTAAGCAATCGCTTATTTCAATCGTCACACTCACACAACTGTCATACACACAGCCAAAAATAAGGCGAGTAAAATACTCAGTCAAAATAGTGATTTACACAGATATGTAGAAACAAAAATATATATACATATTTAACATACGATGGAGCGAATCTTTTTTTCCCTTTTTTTTTTTTTTTTTTCCCTTTTTTTTTTTTTTTTTTTTTTTTTTTTTTTATATTTTAAAATATAAATAAAAATAAAAGATCTATTCAATAGCATCAATTTACCAATGAAAACATAAATTTTTTCTTTTTATATTTACATACAGATGGAGCGAAAGAAGTGCCACTTTGTGTGTTCAAAAGCACGCTCGTTTTTTTATTCTTCTATCGAATATCACTGAATTATGACAACTATAATAATTTGTATATTTTGAAGTGGGCCCTAAACGCAGAAACGAGAGCGCTAGAATGTCTGAAGAAGGCCGCGAAAGTGGCCCAGCAATGTATGGACGGCGGCGTTCAAGCGCAGCTGCTAGCGGAACTGCTTGGAAGATACGTTCTGCTAAGGGAGAGGGGATGCGAGGCGCTCACCACCAACCTCATACAAGCGGTGAGGTTTAAGACTCGAATTCATATACTTATACTAGCTGATCCGGCAAACGTTGTTTTGCCATACATGTGATTTTCATTTTCAATTAATGAATAAAAAATAAAGGTTGATCGTAGAAGGGTGAAAATTTAGGATTGTATGTATTTTTGTATGTTGTATCATAAAAAAATAGAAACTAAAAATTTTGTCTAAAATATAGGGGTGGACTACCCTTAACATTTAAGGGGATGAAAAATAGATATTGGCCGATTCTCAGACCTACTCAATACGCTCACGTTCGTCATGAACTTTCATGACGAATCGGTCAAGCCGTTTCGGAGGAGTTCAAGTTTGACCCCGTGACACGAGAATTTTATATATTAGATATCAGATAAACCTCTAAATAGTTCGAATACATTAAATGCTTGGAATGGCTGACAATGATCAGCAGATATGTTCCTTCCTTTGTTTATACGTATCGCTCGTGTTGGTAAAAAATTTTTGAAAAAATTTTAGAATATGTAGGGCAATTTTAATGAAATCGAAGTTTCAGTCTTTTTGGTGTTAAGTAAATATGTAACGGCAAATTCATATAAAAATGTACTCAACAGAAGGTTTTGACGTTTGTTATAAATTGATGTTGTTATATTGACACTAAATCTCCTAACAGATAATACAAAAGATACGTGAAGAGTTGGCAAATCTGGACCAGAGTGAAGAAGTGGAACAAGTGACCAAACACTTCCATAACACCCTTCAGCATCTTCAGAGTCGCATGGAATGCCCCGACCCGGATTCACTTGGCTATGAGGGATTACAACTTGCATAAGCACATTTGTTATCTATGGTAGGAATAAGTTTGTATATGATTGTAATCTGTGGTTATGGCGCGAAGGATTTATTTCGAATCTGTATCTTCTAGTAGACAACTGCAATAGAAATCATTTGAACTTAGCTTTACAAATATAGATTTCTTAAGAGATTGGTTTAGTTTTTAATTAAAATATTTATCATTTATGTATGTAGACTTAATAATGGTACTTTGTAATACCAAACTGTGTAATCATATATTAATCATGTTATCTTGGTTATAATTTTAATATCAATATAGATGAAAGATAAAATTATTATTTTTAAAAATTGTTTTTATTAATTTTACCCATTAAGTATAAAACCGCGACTAAAATTTAAATCTTTATCACTAAATCTCAGGGGAACACAATGAAGAATAAAAAGAAAATTGTTTGTGACGATTTTAATTATTGATAAGTCAAACAAATTACAAAAGTTTCTATCAATTTCAAGTAGATTCAATGAGATATCGCCAAGTGAGATCAAAATACAAACAATTGGCAACACTTATACATTGTAATGTATTTCATAGTTTTTGTATTCTAATCCGTCTGCCAAATCATGAGGTAGCTGTAGTTTTGAAATTGAAGAATTTAGTGCCAATTCACACTGACACTGAACTTGAACACAAAAATATTAGTCTCATGACGATGATATTACTGAGTGATGGTGGATTTGTTATAAACCATGGCAGGAGGTAGATATTATGATTACACTACATTTACATAAAGAAAAATTGCCTACAAAAAACATAATTTGGAAGATACATGTGTTGCTAATATCTACCATTTACTATTTCCGTGTCCGCTGAAAGAATATTGTCAAGATTTACATGAAAGCATGCATAGTTAGCTGTTTATGCTTTGATAACTACATAAGTAGCTTCACTGGTTAGAACATCACAATACAAAATGCAATTACATTAAATAAAAATATTATATTGATTCATATGGAACACAAAGCAATACTGATAATTCACACATATCATGTCAAAAATGCGACATCTTATTCTAACTATTTACATAATTTATTTGCAATGCCTTAATCCTCATTCATATTTCCATTGGCAGACAGAAGATTATTAAAAACACCACAATTTTAAAATCAGAAATGAGTTCTACCTGATGACATGATTTCATACATGAGTATTCAACATTAAGCATTTTTAGCACTTATTGCTTAGTCTAAGATGTACTTGAAACTAATTATCTTAATCTATACGAGCTGCCAAAGCTCAAGTTATGACGCTTTTTGGCCATTTTATCTCTGCATCATGCAAAGATTTATTTACAAAAAAAATGTTCATAAGTATTCATTAATTATTGTGTTGCTTTTATTTTATTACTAATAAGCGTCATATAGTGTAAACAATGCAGAATTAGGTACTGCATTTGAAATAACACTGGTGTGTTATTCACTATAATAGTGATTAGTAATGTATGTTATGAGCTACCTCTATCAATAGTTGTAAGACAGTTTGTCTCTACAATACCAATACACAATTTCAATTGAAAGTCCAGTGATGTTTTGTAAATAAATAAGTCCGCTTACACACTATAGTTTGAACGGAAGATTGTTCACAACCGATTGCGACGGTTTCTAATAGCCCGGAGGCGCGCGCGGCGCGACTTTGCGGATTATATATCCCCGTTTTGACTTATTCCAATTCTCTTGATGAACTCCTCCTGGAGCATTACTGTTTTGATCATATTTGGATGAGCTGCATAGGCCATAGTTTGGTCTGTTGTTGAGCAAAACTGCTGTGTACCATCTGTCAGAATAACACCCTGTCCATTACTCAAGGAACCTGCAGACTCAATAGAGTTCCAGTAAGTTTCACTTGGCGATGCTGTATTAACTCCTGGGGGAGGGGCTGCTGGAGCACCTGTATATCTAAAGTATGGATTTTTCAAATCCAAAGTGTTTGAAGAAGAAATATTGGTTCCCTCCAAACTAATCTCCATAGTAACATCATAACTTTGTCTTTTATTTGCCAAAAGCAGTACCCGGCCTGTTAATGCTTGTCCCTGTTTAGCAAATATTGGAGTCTCCAGCAAACATCTCACTTGGTACCAGTGAGTCAATGGCTCTGTTGGCGCAGTTGATAGCCAAATATGTTGTGTGCTTCCTGCAAATAGAACATCAAACCAAAAAGCTAAACCATGGCAAGTCCCTGACTGTGTCAATTCAAATCTGAAAGGTACTTCGATTCTATGCAAATCAGTCTCATTAGCGTTCAAGAAATCTACCACATGTCTCACAGATCTTGCCATACAAATGCGTACATCAAATGTATCAACTATAGGTTGTCTGAAGTATTCTTTCATGGCAGCTGTGCGTAAGGCACTCAAATCAACCCCATGGAAACAAGATTGGTACCAGAAATTAGCCTTATTATATTGTTCCATAAAAAGAGCGTCATCTGTAAATGGAGCTATGTGTAGGTCTCCTCTGGTAGGATACATGTTACCATTTGGTTTCAACCATTTTTTAGCATGAAGATAAGTTTCTAACATGCGTTCATTGTAAAGCATATAACCCATAGGTTCTGATATTATTACATCAACACTTTCAGGCAGTTCAATTTCCTCAATTTTACCAGCTATTACTGTAATTCTGTCATGAAGTCCATTGGCTTGTACTAGTGCTTGGGCATGGTGCGCCATGTTACTAGCTTCTACTGCATATACTTTCCGAGCACCAGCTTGTGCGGCAAAGAATGACAAAATACCTGAACCAGCACCGACGTCTAAGATTACTTTATTTTTGAAATCATTAATGTTTGATAATATTGCACGCTGATAAGTGCTTGTTCTTACATAGTCCTGCATCATGTTTTGCTGCTGACTTAAGTAACCATAAAACTGGAAATATTGCATCGCTGAAGAGTCCTCTGTCCGCACCGTAAAAACAGAGGATGATCTACCGGCTTTAATCTTGGTAACAAGTAAATGGAAATTTTGACAGTCACCTTCAGAACCAAACTTGAAAAACAGGGTTTCATTATCTATCGTAAAAATATAAGATTGACCAGATACCCGTGAACACTCACTTTGATTGTGAACTGGAAATTCCAGCACCTCCTGGGCTAATACAGGATCTGCACGTATTACTTTAACACTAAGCCCTTGCGGATCATAATCCACGTTTACGTTTGTAGGGAAATTAAAACGCGGAGTAAGAGCACCGTCATTGTTGACGGCGGATACCGTCACCCCGCGAAACGTGTTCGCCATTTTATTCACACGCGGCGGTTTGTTTTCGTTGTTTTGATTAAAACACACGCGTATGAAACAAAGAGAAATGTCGTTGAGAAGTTTAACGAAGACCGGTGTAAAATCGATCACTCACAAACTTCCTCCCTCCGTTTGTCTATGGTGGCGGCAGCGTGCTAATTTTTTTCTTGGTTACGATTACGGCTGCGTTCAATGACAAAAAAATTAGGTACTTTACAAAAGAGCGCATTTAGCGGATAGAACGTAATAATTATATTTATAATTTATTGTATCACCATAAAAGGCTTTTATTATTACCATAAAATTTCTGGTTCAATTTCTATATTTTATTATTCTTGCCTTTATATTAAAATTTTGATAAATGATTTATACGGCAGTTTTTCTTCATTAAACGAGTAATGTACTATTATAGATATAAAAAATACTAGAGGTTTCTATACTTTCTGTCACAGAAAATAACTTAAAAAATAATATTTTTGGTAAATAAAATTAAATTCTTAAAATATTATTAAACTATTGCATTAAGTGAACTGAACTAGTTAGAGCTAATCAGAGATATGATAGTCCCGTCTTTTAAGAAACGCCATCAACATCTTCATAATTTTAATATTATACTTATCTTTAATATTCGGATTTCTCAAACATAATCTTAGGAAGACTATATTAAAATACTAGAAAGTACTATATTTAAGTTTGGTGTTACATAATTTTAAGTGCGTTACTTAAATATATCCAAGTCACTGATCTGCTAGCCTTTACTTTGTATACTGATCGTGCGAGTAACTTAAACTAAATCAAATAGCTTACTATTTTAGGAATTTATGGCTAATTAAAAATAACGTTTCAACGTAAAATAAACTAATAAACTAACTACACGAAACGTATGCAACGTTTAAAAGCACCTATCAAAATGAGCAGATTTTTTTTCCGATTGACGATTTATAGTGAATTGCGTGGCTTTTATGAAAATACATTATAAAAGCACTTTTCGAAAATAATCGTAATTCAAACCTTTTCAAATTATATCTCTAATTTGGAGCAAAGATTTTTAAAATTATATATTACATTAAACTTTTTGAGAAAAAATTAATATTTTTTTAATTATTTTTAATTAATTTTTAATTAAAGTTTGTCTTTAACAAAGAGTAGTGATTATGACACTCAACACTCTGATTCTTTTGGCACAGCACTGGTCATTAATAAATTAAAAAAAAAAAAATTTGGCACAGCACATACTACGCTGTCAACTGTCATAATCACGTTGAAATTTATTACTATCAATTACAATCCGGGTAGTTAATATTTTATTTTTGAGGTTATATCGTTGTTTTTAATTGAATTTTTACTCTATTCAAAGTAGTAATTTTATAATGTCCAAGAAAATTAAAACAATGAAATGGCAAAACGTTACATTAGAGGGGTTCCCTGTGAATATGTCTGACAAATTTGAAGGGTTTGTGGGTTTAGAAGAATGCACTGATTATGGCATGGATAAAGGCAATAAAGCTCCTAAAAAGGTATGATTAAGTAAAATTAAGGAGTTAATCTGGGTGATACACTAAAAATATAGAATGCTCGGCCCCTTTAACGCAAATAAATAAAATTATGTATATAAATAAGCATGGCCATGGTTACAAAAAAAAAAAGGAATAACCATTATGTGGTTGATTAAAGTATTATTAATTTTAGAAATAACACAAATCACTTTTCAGAAAAAGGAACCTAAAAAAAGGAAGGCACAGGACAATAAGGCAGGGAAAGAAAATTGTGTTCCAAATAAGAAAATTAAACTAAGCAATGGATTTATGGTAGAATCTTGTGAAGCAGTCTGTCCATCATTATCCAATGAAATCACAGTGAATAAGAATAAGAAGAAAATAAAACTTAAATCTAATAAAACAGTAGAGAGTAGAAATAATGCTACAAAAAATGCTTCTAAACAAAAACTTAAACTTGGGGAGAATGTAAAAGAAGAGACATGTTTACTAACACCAGAAGATATGTTGACCTGGGCTGAGTTTAAGTTGCCAGAGGAAATTGTGAAAGCATTAATGGAGCTTGGTTTTAAACAGCCTACGAAAATACAGCAAATGTCATTACCTGCAGCTATTCATGGTATATGCAGTAGCTCAAAATCTTATTGTTTTATTTGTAACTTCATTTTCACTTAAAAAAATACTCCTTCTTGTATAATTGCTTTACCCATCAATGCATCCTGTGTTTAATAAGTGATTAGAATAAAGTACTTTTTTCTTTTCTTTAATTTTGAACAACTGTCTTTTTATAGGGAGACGAGATATTCTTGGAGCAGCAGAAACTGGTAGTGGAAAAACACTTGCATTTGGTCTGCCTATCCTCTCCGGTATAATGAAGCTTAAAGAAAAGGCTAAATTAAAAAATCTAGATGTATATGATATACCATTTAAAAAAACTTCAGTAAAGAAGAAGCTGGTAAACATTGAAAAACCACAGGAAAGGAAAAGACGAACAAAGAATAGCAAGAAACTAGAGAAAAAAGAATCATCTAAAGGAAGTGGTAATGAAACTGATGACACAAGTCATGAAGATCATGCAGTAAATGTTTCTCAAAATGTTAAAGAAATTGAAATTCCTTTAAGGAAACAAATTGAATCTGTAGATGAAGGAAGTGATAGTGATAGTGAATATGTACATCTATCAGAAATGTTTGATTCTGATGATTTATCATCCAGTGACAATGAAAATAAAAATGATGACGGTACACCCAGATATGATGAACAAGATGGAGTTGATGAAGTGGATAAAGATGAAACAGGTGTGGTTAAATTTTTGATGTTAAAAATATTTTTAATCATTTGAGAAAAATAGCACAATGATTAATTTATTTGTATAAATTCTTTTTAAATATGTAATAGTCAACACTTAGTTCATCAAAAACTTAAAAACTACTTTACTTTCACATTTTACTCATTGGTTTCAGGTTGTTTAGCTTTATAAAAATGTGTCTGTGTCCAATTTAATCTTTTACATATTAAAATTTTGTTGGTGACTCAGCACCACATCTGTTTGTAATTTATTTATGTAATTTAATTGCCAACATTTAAAATGTAATCTTGTTCAAATAAATATATTATATGTTTTTCTTTAAGGAATTGGATGTGTCAAAGTATTGGAAGGATCAGATATACCCCAACAAGCTATAGTGAAGACGGGAAAGCCGCTGTATGCCTTAATACTAACACCTACTAGGGAATTGGCCATTCAGATTAGTAGACATTTGATTGCTGTTGCAAAATATACTGGTAGGTCTCAGGTACTGAAATACCTGAATTCACAACTATTTTGGTATATGTACATTAAATAAGTGAGCAATATGTAATTGTTGTGACAACAAAAGACTTTTTATTTAAATATTAAAATACCAGTACATACTTTTATAGTCAATTAAATATTGGAAATATACAAGGGAGTCATTTAAGTACTTCCACACTAGGTTTCTTGTACCTATATTTTGTATTAATCATGTTTTAAACATTTTATTTTAAATAAAAACAACGTTTTTTTAGTTGTGATTTAAAATCATTGTAAAAGTCAGTCCAGCCTGAGCTGGTAGGCTATAATTTTCCCCACTAGAAGTCTAGATTTTTCTGGAGACTCTTGCCAGCTCTCTTTGTCCGCTCTATGCCCTTGATTTGTGAACTTTTTGAGTAAATTATTTTTATTTTCTGAAATTCATAACTGTACAGTATAGGTTTATTTTGACGTTGACTACTGAGTGTGTTGTAATAATGATTTTAGGTATAAGAGTAGCAACAATAGTGGGTGGGATGGCGGCCGTAAAGCAAGAGCGTGTGCTAAGAGCTTCCCCAGAAGTGGTGGTGGCGACACCAGGTCGGCTGTGGGAGTTGGTGAACCAAGGGATACCACATTTACAACAGTTGCCTTCCGTTAAGTATGTATATTCTTTAATGATTGACGACCTAGTTGGTGTAATGGTTTTCATGTCGGACTGCCAAACAGAGTTCGATTTTCAGTATGGGCAATATTTATACATATCTGAATTTGATAATTGTATAAATAGCTTACCTTGGCAGCCCCAAGGAGCTGTCCTGATAATTATTTATTATTATTATTATTACATTGTATTTGAATCATATACAATTATAATTTCAAGAACTATAAAAAAAAACTTTGTTCATAGATTCCTAGCCATAGACGAAACTGATAGAATGATAGAACGAGGGCATTTTGAAGAGCTCGAGCCATTGTTGGAGAGGCTTAATTTGGAGGAGAATTACAAAAATACGAGACAAAATTTCGTTTTCTCAGCTACCCTCACAATGGTACACGATCTACCCTCGCATATGAGAGGGAAAAAGGTAAATCTATTGTTTATTAATATACCAAATTATAACATTACTCATTAAATAGGTAATTATTGTTTCTTTAAAAACCATCTCTTTGTCTCTTATATTTTAAATTAAAGATAGTTCTAAGTTATAAACAAGATAAATGTGTTATATATAATTTTAACAGAAACCTTGATAATACGCAATAAAACCGCTGTTGAAAGCTTTATTGTGTTAAATTTAAACCTTATTGGTATCAATTTAGGGATATACAGAATAGGTTACGATCTCTAAAACTGTTTGCCACCATTGTTACTACAATAATATATTTAAGGTTAATAATTGACATTTGTTAACAAAATAAAGGTGGAATCCAAATCATAATTAATACGAATTGCCTTTAATGGAACACAGAGTAATATTAAAAAAGAAATCGAAACATATTATTAAAATTGAAATTGGACCACAGATTATTATTGTCGTTGACGTTTGTTAGGCGGGAAAATTTAAATTGAACTCTTTATATATATAAATTGAGTTAATCATAATATAGGTTACTAAAAGAGGAAAGATAATAAACCGCAAAATAGAGAAGATGACTCCCCAGCAGAAGATTAAGAGACTTATCACAATGGTGGGTATGACAGACCCGAAAGTTGTTGATATCACTACGCAGAATTTGGGTAAGTGAACAATATGGCGATATACAAAGATTTAATACTAATACTTCTTCTTTTCTTAACAATCGATTTATCATCAGATCATAGAATTATTAATAAGGTTAAATATACACATATTAAAATTTGATTGTTTCATTAGCAAAACATTATTAATTTAATAACGAAATAATTTCTAAAAGTCATTTGTGAGCAAGTTAGTTTTAAGACTTATTCAAAAAATAATTAAAATTTAGGCTTATATGTGAGAATATAAGTTATATACTTGTAAAGTTATTTTTAACACGGTCATACAGTGGCTTTATGGTTACCACAATTAGGCACATAATGAGACTCAAACTGTGACTTAAAAAATATTATTTTTAATTCTTTTGGTTGAGTTGCTTGTTCAAAGTTTTTATTCATCTTGTTCAATAGAACAAATTAATTAATGTTCCTAGGTTACTCATGTGTGTTTGACTATCTCTCTCTCTCTCAATGGCGGTAATCACTAGTGTTACATGCTAGTACCATAACGTTCTATTTGCACATTTTAGGTACAGCAGAGACGCTAACAGAGTGCCGAATAGCCTGCTCATTGGAGCAAAAAGACGCTTACTTGTATTATATATTGCGCCGTCATCCGGGCAGAACCATAGTGTTCTGTAACTCTATCAATAGTGTCAAAAGGTGACAAATGACTCTGCTAAATATTAGAGGTTTTATATTTTTAATGGTCTTAATGAATGTTACATAATAAAATGTTTAGGTTATATTAAATTAGTGTATCTAAATGAACAATTCGATAATGTATATTTTATTAAAGAAAATAACCTACTCAGGACTTTGTTTCTATATTTTTATTTACACGAAGGTTTGCAGTTTTAAGTAATAGTTTGAGAAGATACTAAGAGTGTGGGTTTTGTTGAGTGAGAGTGGACGAATGAGTTGTTTTTCAGGTTGGTGCAAATATTGACATTACTAAAATGTCGGACGTTACCACTGCACGCGAGTATGCCCCAGCGGCAGCGGCTGAAGAATTTGGAAAGGTAATACTATCAGGATTTTTTTTCACTTTAATCGTCTAGTTATTTTTTAAGAAAGGCTACCTTAGAATAAACTAACTAGGTTTAATGCGGTTCAAACGCAAAACTCTATCAGACATATTATGAAAAACTATTTTTTAAATTCCCACATTTTATTTACCGCAATTAGAAAAATGGACATTTAAATACGCGTTCAAAAAAAAAAAACTTTTTAGATTCCGCGATGACCCTCACGGGGTGTTAATAGCGACGGACGTGGCTGCCCGTGGGTTGGACATACCCGATGTTGATCATGTGGTGCACTACCAAGTGCCCAAGACTGCTGAGGTATGTACTTCACCGACTTCGATGTATGGCCTGTTGGGATTAGATCCACACTCGTCGGAATAGGTCATTGATGGCGGTTTCACATTTACGATTACTCGCCATGATTCAAGTTCAAAAAAAACGAATTTCTAAAATAATTGTGCTAATTTAATGTATCCCAGTATATTTGATACTATATTTATCAAATGTTCGTTTTAGTAAGCAAACATGTATTGTTTCATTAAAAACATAAAACTATTGCAAAATAACAAATAGCAATATAACGATACGAAAAAAAAAATTTTTTTTTTTGTTCATCAAATGTTTTGATTACAATTTTTTATTATAAACTACATAATACATTTTCGTAATTGTGATATTTCCAGAATTACGTCCACCGAAGTGGTAGAACAGCTCGCGCGACCAAGGAAGGCCTCACCATCCTGATGATGGAGCCGTCCGAAGCCTACACCTACTCCAAGTTGTGCCGGACGCTTAATAAAAGTGAGTGTTTGTTAGGAATTTATATTTTACTAATAAAGAAAAATCATTTTTTTAAATTACATACTTTAATGTTAGATAATACTGTAGCAAATTTTTTTATCAAATCGGTCAAGCATTTTTGAAGACTTTATGCTAACATATTTTTTTTAACTCACGAAAAAAAAACTGAATAAAACTAATTTTTTTGCTTTGAACGAAACTAGAAAACAATAATTTTATGACATTTTTTTTATAAACGGGCAGGAGGATGTTCCTACGTGATACCGCCGGAGGGCTCGCAATCGCGTTGCCGGGCTTTAAGCCTATGCCTATAAATTATTATTTTGAAACATCTCTTCCAGCAACGGAACTAGCGAATTTCCCAATACCAACGGCAAATATAACGGTACTGAAGGAAATGATCAACCTGGCGCGGGAAGTGGAAGTGCTGGAGCTGCGCAAGCGCCGATCGACGCAAGCTCTGGGCTGGCGGGACAAGGCCGCGCGCGAAATGGACATCATCATCGATGATGATGATCTGTATCCTTTTCAATTGGCACCACAAGAGAGCGCGTTCCACCGAATCAAACTCTAGCAAGTTGTTAATACTAGCTGTTCTCTGCATCGGAATCCCGTGGAATCGAAAAAAAAAAATCGCCCAAAACTTGATTCTACAAAACAAAAAACAAAAACACTTTACAACGCGACTGTACCATATAGCATATGTAACAATATGACCGTGGAAAACTTTTTTTTAAAAATGGTACAGTCGCGTTGTAAATTTACTATGACCGTAAATTTTTTTTTTAATTCATATGATTTATGAGTATAGTCGCGTTGTAAATATAACTGTTTTTTAACATATGAGTTTCCATTGACTCGCACCAGACCGGTGAAACAGATAGACCCGAAGATAGACAAAGAGCTGCACAACAAAAAGAGACGGCTAGAGAGCATGCTGTCTCAGCCGCTGTTCCCCGAGGGCTTCTCCTACAAGTACCCCACCCTCAACTCCGAGGCCTTCAAACCGCCCTCTGAGGAAAAGGCTTTGACGGTACGATACTTCCATCTTGAAAAGAAAGAATAATTGTCCTAAATTTTACTGAACCTTACTTAAACATTGTTTTAAAACGATTCGTAGAACGATTTTTAAGGGACATGATTTTGGGGGTAAGAACGCGTGACGTAAGCGTGACGAAATCGATAGAAGATAAGAGAAAGCAGTGCGGGTATATTCTCCGTCTCTCTCCCTCTCATACACTAATATATATCTTATTTTTCATACCATAAGTCTCGGTTTTAGAAACGTCCACAGTAATTATTGATGTGTTCAATAATAATAATTAACAGAAATATTAATTTATTAATGAAAACATAAAATAAATTTGAATATTTGTAGGGAATCTGTGTATAAATTGTACACATATATATACAGATGGAGCGAAAAGTTTTTTAGTGTGGTCATAGGCACTCTTTTTTTAATATTGCAACCCTATGTTGTGGCTTCATTATATACGATTATTGTGTATTAAAAATATAACGCTGTATAGCAAATTAATAAATAGCTGACAGATCGGTTCTAAAAGAGATTTTTGTTTCTAAAATAAACGTAGCCAAAATTACTCCTTATTTTATACCAATAAAAGTCACATCAAAATTGGTCCAGCCATCTCCAAATATATAAATATCAATAAATGTTTTCAGCTTATGAAGAAAGCGTTAGAAACGGGCGAGTTGAAGAAAGAAAAAAGAAAAGGGAAGAACCAGTCTTTATTACAATTAGAGAAAGCTTTTAAGAAATAAATATTTATTTTTATGAAAATTTGTGTTTATTTTTTTCCCCTTTTTCCTCAACGGTGCTGAATAAAATCACATATTTGAATCCAATTGTTTTAATTATGAATAAGGATTAATAATATGTTATTAGTAATATAAAATTAAGTATCATTGTGATGATGAGATTTTTAAAGTTAAAATCAGTAAAAGCTCATATCGGCTTTTTATCGGGTATCGAAGTATACACGAAGGCATACATTTCGACTGAAATTTACATTTTTGCTCTAACACTCCAGTGTTTGCGTTGCCGGCCCTTAAGGCCGTAAGTAACCGTATGCTCTCTTTTTAAAGAATTGGTCGTATCCGGTTGGGAAGACCTTCGCTGGTAGATTCATCTATAAAGCTTGTTCTTGTAAAGAGCTATAAATGGATCGTTAAAAATAAATAATTAAGCTATTGTTCATACAAGGTTGTAAGGGCCTTAAGGCAGCATACACGAACAGGTCCACTATTCACACTCGACTTTCTCACCTGAATTGAGTAGGAGAAAGTGAGAAACATTATATATTTTATTGTCTCTTTTATTTGTGGTTAGCTGCGACGTCTCAGGTGCGAAAACCGAACTCATCATGGGTGCAAACAGCGAATCTCATTCTCTACTTAAGCTCTGAGAAATTTCTCTTTGGAAGGATATTTGCAACGGCGTTTTACGGCTGAGATCCTCGATATAACACTTGCGAAGGGGTTATGTATATTGTTTTGAAAATAACAAATCTAATTCACAATATTTCCGAAGTATTACTATTATTTTGTTAGTTGACAGTTAATTGCCAATACTATATATTAATAATCTATCCTAATCTTACAAGTAAAACTCCTTTCAGGCTTCACTTAACAACACATTCAGGCTGCTATTGGGCTTGCCTAGATTCTGTAGTGCATCGGGCATGTTTGCGGAGATGCGAATGGATGGTATCAACGCTATCGTTCGAAAAAGAGTGGCATCGCTGATGAGTCGTATTCGGCATAGCTCAAATGGTATCCTGCGTGTGTTGATATTAAAAGCAACACCGAATTGTTAAAAATGTTGTTGTTCATGACCGACCTTAGTTGTTTTTTTTAGTCTTACTTATCATAACTAACATAGCAACTAAGTCTGAATTGTCTGGTCTGTAATAAAATTTTATTATTATTATTAATCTTACGAAGCCTGCAACAAATGTATCCTGGTCTGGTGCGGATTTAAATGCAACCTATAAACTTAAATTTATTAATCAGGTATCGCCGATGTCTGCATCGTTCGCGAGTTCCACTCTGACAATAAATGTGAGTTTTTCATTTTCATTGTCCGGACTATACAGTGGAAGTAAGGTATGGAGCAGCTCTGAATAATCTATGTGGGTAAAACTCTAGCGACTCATACCTACCTCAAAATGCCATACAAGTGTTTAGATGGTTATAATAGAGGATAATAATAATACAATAAAATAAAAAAGATGCAAAATTAGTGATATAAAGTGTACGTATCAGTAAAAACAGATTTTTTCTTAAAACCCTAATAGACCAATCTACAAGCAAGAACGCTGTTCGTAGAGGCAATATCCTGATGCTTCTCCGGTGCCGGAGCGAAACGTACGTCGACTGGTTATGGGTTCTTTGGTACTATGGACTTCTGGAAAGTAACGCCGGATTCTATTTATTATAGAATTTATCTTGTTAACTATATATATAGCCTATGAAGTATTAGCAAGACGAGCAACAGATATTCTTCGAACGTGTGTTTGTAAGCATAATTCACATGGGAGCCTATCATGTCCATATCATCTGCGCATTCGTTTGTTATGTTAAGCGAATTGCTGTTAATTATGCACGCGTAGTATTTCGCCGAAAGCCGAGGTGTCCTTGACCGTTTAGGGTCATTAAAGTCCACACTGTAAAGGCCAAATTTCGGTCTGGAAAAACACAGATTATGTCTTAGTATAGATACGTTAATCTAATCGCGTAGTACCTATTGGTAACACTGTATGGTGGATGGTGATAGCAATAGATACATAATATAGCATAAGATAGTAATTTTATTTTAGTGGATGTCAGTTAAGTTTTTATGGGGGAGAAGTTATAGTGTATTTGATCTGTGTAATGCGGGTGAAATAAAATAAAGTCAGTTGTTGCCGGTACGCTTGAGGTGGCATATTCGATTGACAGCATGAAGCATACGACTAAATTTATTATTTACTACATTTATATTTGGTATACAACAGAATTGAAATGAAAAGACGTTGGACAACACGAATATGGTCTTATTTTAAAAATTCATGTCGTTAAAACACCCACAATGGATAGCTGAGACTCTCTCCTGACTCTCCTACATATATTTAACAATAATGAAACTGTTAAAACTCTCATAAATGATACTTACTCATGGCCAGCATTCCATTCGAAGCTGTCTAGCAGCGACCAGTAAGTGTAACCGATGACATCAACATTATTCTTTATAGCTAGCAGTACCTGTAAGTGAAGCAATTACGGCTCTTCTATAGAAAAGCCTTAATACACAAGATAACACTGGTCTCTAACAGCTTTTAAATTGACAATAAATGTAAGATCCTTTTCCTAGATAGGCCAAAAGCGCTCGATTATGAAGCAGTAACAGTGCTTAAAATTTGCATAATTCAGAATACTTCGCACAAATCTAGTGACAGGGGTCTAAAAAATTGTCGAAACATAAGATTATTTAATTTAGAAATGAGTAATATATTTTATCGTATTTAATACCTTGTAAATATACGATAAAAAAACACTCATGTTCTTGAGAGTAAAATTTGTGTGGTGTGCGTATAGGTTACCTGTTCCAAATGAGCGCTTATACATTGGACCCTGTCAATATCGTTAATCATGTTCCTCCCAGGGTATCCGTTTTCAGTTATCAGAAAGCCAACGTTCCCATATGTATTTTTTAAATAAATTAACATCTTCCCTAAGCCGTCTGGAACCAACTGCAAAAAGAGGGAAAATTGATAATAAATTGCATGGACATTATTACAAGTGTTTATTATTACTATAGTTTTCTCTTCTTTCTTTCAAATTTAAATAGTTATACTTAAATTATAGCTATGAATAAAATAGTAAAACTTGCCATACCGTTTGGCCCAGCAACTTATAAGATCTCATGTAATTGTTACATATGTATGTATGTACTTTAGAATCTTACTGTATAATATTGTCTTTTATTAACATAACTATTAATGAAAAACTTTATTAACGGATTAAGTTATGTATTTTTACAAAATTTAAGTATTACATTGTTTTAAAATTTTCCAACGTTTCGCGTATTTTACAGCGTGCGTGGTCATGATTTACGCACTTAATCTTGCGTTTTTTGTTAAGCATATGTAATGTTTGAGAATATAATAATAATAAAATAGAAAAAAAATACAATCATGGGCATATTAAACATTGTCATAACAAATATAGAAGATGAGATGCGACGAGACTGCCTGATTTTAGCGCGTTAGCACGATTCTACTAATACGCGAATGAAACCACAGGATTAAGCTAGCAATAAAATATCAGTACACACCGGTAACATTTCAGAAGCGGTAAGTATCGCGTCTGGTGGCACCTCCAGAGTAGCCTCAAGCTCTGGTGACCCATCCAAAAACCAGTAGCCCCTTTCCCCTGGGAACGCTGGCCTGATGAGCCGGCTCGTATAATAGTTTAACGCGTAAAAGTCTGCCGTGCCTATAACATACATTTGTTTAAAGTCCCAAAGAAATTGAATTATAATCAAAACTATGTATCATAAATGTCTTATTGTAAAATTCTAACGTCAAAATGAAGAATGAGAAGAGCTGGCCATATCCACTTTATTATATTTAATGGGACAAACGACCAGACCTGTGGTTTACAGGTGTGTTGCCGGCCTTTAGAGATTGATACGCTATTCTTTTATAGGCTCTTTGGTCATATCGGTTCGGAAATACGTCCGCCGGGCAAAAACACAAACAGAAAAGTTGGTGTGCAGAAAGCTTTGAAAAGCGCTCTGTTGTGGAACTCCAAACGTCGAGATTGACGTCTAGTTAATACGAACACAACACAAAAAGATTTGATTATGATTGAAATTTTCTATAAAAAGTGATTCAAATTTGATTGAGGTAAAACTCACAATTAATTAATTTATTTCTCATTATTGTTGTACTTATATTTGAGTAGTTGTTCTTAAGCGATCTTCTAGGTTGCCATGGTTTGCAAAAACAGAAATATCTATAGTAATTTATCGAATCGATCGATGCAATAGGTTCCTTATTACATTGTTTCCCATTTCATTAAGAATTTTTATGACAATATAACGAAATTTTTCATTTTCAATAGCTCTTAATCTTCCTACAACCACAGCTCTTGCAAATATTACACAGTCCAAATTTTTTATGGTCTTATATTACTGCTGAAACCGAATACACCTTTAACACCTTAGTTCTTTGCCTATGCCTTTGTTTTGTTTTATATGGGCATTTTTTTGTGTTTTTAATAATTAATTTTAAGTTCCTTCGCGCTTTTATAAAGGCCGCACTTTAGCTGTTAGAATGTGATTTGTTTCTTTTTTTGCTTTTCTTGTTTTTTTTTGTGGGTCCTTGTTGGCGTGGTTTATAAATAAATAAATAAATAAAATATTGAATCAACAACTCAAGATGAAATTACTACATACCCTTTATTAAGTTTTTCTCCTGTTCGGTAAAAGAAGGAAGCCGAGATTCGTTGTATCCTTGCTTCAAACTAACTTCTAACATTAGTTTCTCAATGCTTGGCGGCCAGCCGCCATCTGGACTGAATATTGGGTGTGAATATCTACCAACCTGGAATTTATAAATAGGCTGGTATAATAATCTGGTATACGTATATAATTTAATTATCCTACTATTAACACGAAATATATATATATGTTGGTTGATCCTTTACGTAAACTACTGAATGGATTTTAATGAAACTACAGTAATATAGTTTATACATTAAAATCAAGCACGCGTATTATAAAGATATTGTTTGAATTATCCAAAATATCAAGTTGGTAAACTGTATAAGAGATATTCTGGCGCTGCCAAAAGTCAAAAGCTGGAGTTACACATGTCAAGTTTCATCTTAAATAATAGTCCTGCAAAAGCTTGTCTATATCTTATATATAATTATGACCAAAATGGTGAACTACAATAAAACATGATAATTTAATTCAAACGAACATAAATTGATTCACATATGAACATAGATATCTTTATATTTAGAGATTTCTTTAATAATGGAGAGGCCATCTTGTAATTATTTCAAGATAGGTCCCATTAATTAATATAAAACTGAAAATCAAGTAAAGAACTTCACCAAGAGTATCAGTAATGGTGAAAAGCTATTCATCCCAAAAAAAAATATTTGGACCTGAATTTATACAAATCACGTGTTTCAAAACCTATTTACTTTTATACCTTCCTGGTAAAGAAATCTTATTTAAAATGATCACGCTGGTTGTTAGGATGGCCACAAAATTGCCGACGAATTGAAAACAAAATTTAATTGAAAATAAGGGACTCACTTAGAAAAGAAAATAAAATAAGCTGAATTAAATCCTTATGTGTACACAGTTCAAGCCTTAATTTGTTACTCACCTCCGGATTTCATCCAATGATTGTCACCATTGAGAGCGTACAATATTTTTTTACGCCTGATAATAAATGTGGCGAAATGGAGCAGAATAGTAATTTAGGATATTTTTGCACAGGATTAACTAGAAATATAGATAGGAAAAATAAAAAACTATCACCCCTGATTTATTGCTTACCATATGTTCTCTTCCAAGGTCTCGTAGGCGATCATCGCGCGGCGATTGTTTTGCATCCAACCACAGGACATTGTTGACAATCGAAATTTTACCTACAAGGGGAAAAAAATAAGATACATTTCAGGTTAGGTCGAATTCACCTAGGTTATTAACACAACTGAAAAATAAAAGGTAATAATGAAGGCTAACTATATTATCAATGTTAACATCGGGAAGCCTTGACTCGCTCACGAAGATTTCCGAATATTAATTTAAAAACTCCCCAAAAGGGATGTTTATAGGGACTTTTCATTCACTATATAATTTCATACCATTATACTTTTCTTTATATTCGCTCTGATAACGTCTGTAAGCCTTGGCGTGTGCCAGCAAAACGTTTTTATTGCAAATGTACGGAGCCACTTCCTGTTCCTGGATCGCTGGGGCGTGGGACGCGATGTTGTAATTAAAGTCGCAAATAACAATTGGCTCGTTAATCGTTAGCCAGGTTTTCACCCTGTTGCCATAGAAACGGAACAAAATGTCCGCGTAGCTCTCAAACCAGTCTGCTATCAGAGGGTTTGTCCACCCACCTGTAGAAATTATTCTCTATTTAATTTTCTATGTAAAAAATTGCTTTTAAGCTTTATGAGGACTTTTTTTAATGCCTTTTGTATTTTTTCTACTCATTACCCAAAAAGACAACATTTTGGCGAAGCCCCGATTGAATGATTTATTTTATATATCATATAAACAGGACAGCAAGCAACAGACCACCATCAATTATAAGTCCTTAAGTTTAAATCAATTTCAAAAAGAAACTCATGATATATTTGGAAATTTCAATGCAAATATCGGTGGGGAACAAGATTTTCATTATAATTCGATTCCGGTTTATTACGTTGAAGTTGTATTAAAGTCGTATGGAAAGAAATACATAGTTTACGAGCATGTCAAAACATGTCTCGAAAGAATCACATAAAGAGTAAGAGCGTCATACAATGGTGGTATCTTCAAAGTTTTTGAATTGACAAAACTGGTGTTTCGGTGTTCGGTGCCGGGGCGAAACGTGCGTCGAGTGTTTACGGGTTTTTTCGCGGAGTATTGCTGGTAGATTGGTCTATTAGGATTTTTGTGAGCTTTGCAGCAGTATATATCCACGTGTGATAAAAGATTTTGATTAAGTAATGCTGTGTTCCTGCATCGAAGTTTCCAAACTTTCAATAAAACAATGAATTTAATAATAAAATTAAATTACAATGTATGTCATAGATATAACAATGATAATATTAACATTATTCGCAAATAGGATTTATACAAGTCATTGTATAAAACAAAGTAATCTTAAGAAAACAAAAGTATACGTTATTATAGTGATATTAAGGATAAAGCTTTGATAACGGTAATGAATATTATTGGATAATCTCTTGTCACAAGGATAAATTATTTTACGTTTATTCTACGCGCAGTTATTCTACGCGTATTCGTAAGCGAAACGTCGGTAAAATTTAATATATTTAAAAAGTAAAATATATTTAAATTTTGCAAAAATACATAACTTAAATCCGTTCATAAAGTGTTTTTCTTTAGTAACAGTTATCTTAATAAAAGACAATATAACATAGACCACTCCTCTTCAGATCTTGCTGCATGCATTGGATTTTACAATCTATTAAAATAATGATAAAATACGTGGCTTAAATCTTACCCATATCCTGTAATTTAACAGGCAAGTCCCAATGGTACATAGTGACAATGGGCTCAATGTTGTGCAATAACAATTCATCAATGAAGTCGCTATAATGTTTTATTCCGGCTTCGCTGATGTTATTCGGAAGTCCCGTGGGCAGGATTCGTGGCCAGGATATGGAGAATCTGAAAAGATATTTATGTAATCTTCCAGCAACTGTGGTCTAGACGTGACTATGCAATGTTTATTAAACATATGATATTAGCATTACTAAAAGATAATACTAATATATTTAATTTTTAATTATTAATTAAATTATGAATTCGAAAGTCTATCTGACGCTTGCACGACAAAATAACTGCATGCATTCGGATGCATTTGATAGGAAAATGATTGAAGCCAGGTAGGATACTTAAAATGAAGCAAAATTATAGGTAAGTGAATCGACAAAAACACTTATTTGACTGCGCCATTATTAAACGGAAATTTTAAAGTTGGGGAATTTTCCCCCCCCCCCCCAAAACCCCCCCCCTTTGGGGCCGTGTTTCTGGAAAACATAACACCAAATTAATAATGATGAGTAAATCCGTGATTAAAATATACGATCGAGGTATTATATATTTATAAAATTTTTATCTTTGAACGTTATGTCAGCTAAGTTAGCACTCAGCACCCATAACACAATCCAAATTTTTGGCTCGTCGTATGAAAAATAAGAGATTACTACTAATTACTGTCCTAAACTTAGTATCCTTAGTAAATATTATATTTTGTGTTCATCTTAAACTTGATTGATTACTTGTGAAAATATTTTAGAAGATACCCATTATTTTAATTGATTACTTTTAGCCTACCGCTTTATAGTGTTATTTGTTTGTTATCCTAATAAATAAAAATATTTCAGACCTGTAGAAATCCAAGCGTAGTTCTGCAGCCAGTTTTATATCTTCTCTCCATAGGTGATAGGAATCAGAAGAGACATCACCGTTTGTCCTATCGGAAATCATTTCTTGATGATTGTGCACCATTCTATCCCAAATGCTCTCACCTTTGCCTAAAACATGAAACCTTGATACATATTACAAACACAGTATTTTTGATTTTCATTAAATTTGATATCGCCTAGGTATTTTTACATGGCTCAAAGAAATCAATTCGGCTCATATAAAAAAATTTTCGCGTATTTATTAGTTTTAACTATAAAGCACAAAGTTTGAATTTAAAAAATTAAAAATTTATTGCCTAACAGAAATTGGCAGTCATTGCGTCATTATGTCGGACTGAAAGTCGGTCCTATTGTTTTCGAATAATGCTGTACCATGTTAATTTTAAAATCTATCATGTTATCATTTAGCTTGCATTATCTATTTCATTTATGAACGAACGCTATGAGGCACCAGCTGCCATAAGGAGGAGGAGGACCTTCCAAAAAAGAGCGTATAGCCGGCACTATAGGCGGCGGTATCACTTACCATCAGGTCAGCCTCCTGCACTTTTGTTCCCCATTTTATATAAAACACATAAGATTTTGACACTTAAATTTATAAAAGAAATAAAAGCCTCGTTCAGGTTAATCAGAATCTCATTTTCACGAGCACCCCTCGATGAATGTGCAGTCTAATGAGAATTTAAATACATATGCTGTAAAAGACGAGCTAGTGCATATGCGCTGAGTTATATATCTGTTATATAACTCACCATCTACATTCCATGCGCCCTCAATCTGGTATGCAGCAGACGCGGCCCCGAATTTGAAATTGGGGGGAAAGTCTTGAGAACTGCTTTTGCCCAGCCACAGGCTATAACAAAAAATTGAATGTAACAATCGCTGATATTTATGTAATGAATATGCGTCTCTTCTTGTGGGTTAGCGGAACACTTGTGAGATGTGTTTTTTACATTAATGTTATTGTTCTCCTCCTTTTACCCCTTTTCACTTATACTCGGCTCTTATTATCGATTTTATAGAGCCTTATTAAATGTACCAATACAAAAATAATCTTTCAATTCGAAACAGTGGCTCCTGAGCTAGCGCAGCAACCAAACAACTCTTTTAGGATTAGTATACTAAATAGTTCATATGAGTATAAGTTCATATGACATATTAAAATTAATACATTAATCTGAGAATTGATGGTTGTAGCTACCAAAGTGATCTTCAGAATTCGGGATGTTGGTACTATCATTGTCACAGAGCGGAGACAGTACTTGAAAGATAATATTTAATATTTATTTATTTTATTTTACTATTTAATAATTATATATTCAAATAAAAAGTATGGTTCATTAAAATATGACTTGTAAGTGATTTAGATAATTTCTCGTTCACGTTTATATACCAAAAAAATAAAGATTTATGGACGATTTTTCTTCTATCGAGAAAAATTATACATCGAGTCTTCCCACAGTCTGTGAATCATAATGAACGTTAACATATTTATTTGATAGACTTAATTTTTTATTGAAAATCATTAAAAAATACACACCTAAGTAAATCATTTTATCCCCTTAAGCGTACCCTAGAGTGTAATTATATTCCGCTTGCACCAATTGATCAATTAGACACTTCCCTATATTGACGATTATAGATAATCGATTATGAAGCGTTTTAGAAGAGCTGGCAATCATTAATTGAGCAATTAATCACTGAATACAACAATTATTTTAATCGCTTGACTTTGTTTCTATACAAATTATTATTATGAGCTAGCTGTAAGTAGTCGTGTAATTAAAAAAAAATATTTTAATATTTGGAATAACTTCACATTTTTTATGTCTGGATGAAATTTAGTATAATTTTTTATATGTGTAACGACTGTTTTATGAGTAAAAACAGTAAATGATATTCAGGGGTCGACAATGTCTTGAAAAACATTTAATAATCGACCTCACCGTATTTCTTTTAGTGAACGATTAAAGATAAATATTTAAGACTAAATATACAAACAACCTTTAATATTCGAAACTTAGGTTATTAAACACCGAACTACTCAATTACTTTCCTTCAAAACCAACCTCCAAAAACAATTCAAACGAATTCCGTGGAGTTACTTTTGAAGGCTTGATTCCATCACACTGTTTTTTTTATTTATTTATTTTATTTTATTTTTAAGGAAAACTTACACTAAAAATACATAATAGAAATGAAATAGAAATTTAAAACCAATAACAAGTTTTCACATGTAGATATACAGACAACAAAACTAATATTTAACAACACTAATTATTAACTAATATTTCAATGAAGTATAGTTATTTAATGTGTTGCTAGCTCGCCATATAAATGAATTTTGTTTATAATAGGAAGATACAGTGGGGAGATAAAGGGTCTGATGGGATCTAGATGGGAAAACAGGAACCTTTAATGATATTTTGTTTAAAAGGGAAGGACAATCGACTAAACTTTGCGAAATTTTTAAGAGAAAAGCTATATCAGATATTTCACGTCTTTTGGCAAGCGGTAAAAGATGATGTTGTTTACATAATTGATCGTAGTCCAAGTCCTTATAATTTTGTTTAGTCTGAAATGATAAGTATTTAAGGAATTTATATTGAACTTTTTTTAAGCGATTAATGTAACAAGTATAATGAGGATTCCAAATTTGCGAGCAATATTCTAAATTACTTCTTACTAAAGCACAATATAGAATTTTTGAAGTTTTCGCTTTAACAAAGTGTTCCTCTTCAGAAACCCTAACATTTTTGATGCTTGATTAATTACATGATCTACGTTTTCATGAAAAATTAGCTTATTGTCATGATAAACACCTAAATCACAAATCAAGTCCTTCTTAGATAGAGGTTCGCCTTTTAAAGAATAATTATATAAATTTAAATTACGCTTGCGAGAAAAGGTAGTGACGGAACACTTAGAAGCATTGAGTTCAAGACCATTTATAGCGCAATATGTTTCTAAACGGATCAAATCTTGTTGAAGGTTATTAGCGTCATCTGTAGAAGATATTACTGAAAATATTTTCATATCGTCCGCAAAGCAAAGAAGTTGAGATGACTTTAAGCATTCATTAATATCGTTTATAAATAAAACGAAAAGCAAAGGTCCTAATAAGGATCCTTGGGGAACACCGCTTGGAATGGAAACCCAGTCGGATATAAAGTTTTTTAAAGTTTATTTACAGATTATTGCCAAAATATTGTTAAAAACTACTTTAACCTAAACTTACAAATAAAACCTCCTTGCAGGGTTCACTCAAGCTTAGCAAGCTTGTTACAAAATTTTTTGGATTGTCACTTGCACACGCTTAATTAAAAAAGATTAACGGCTATTCAAAAGTCGTATCTACAGCGAATAGCTTACGTTTTCGTTGAATTAACTTCAAAAAAAACACTTGGGAACGTATTTATTTATTGAAATGTGTGCTATTAGAACAATATATGACTAATACAACATTGTATTTCTTTCCTAACAAGTGAGGCACGTGAGGAAGATTTAATCGTGATTAGAAAACCTATAAAAGATAAGATTGTATATTAATATGAGCATAATAGATCTAACATGAAACTCACTTAGGTGAGTACTCCCAATATAGTATGATACTCTTATTTATAAATATATTTGCCTTCAATTAAAATAAAATCTATCGTATTTTTTCGTGTGTGGTCAGAAACATAAGTTTTTATAGAAAGAGTAGGTAAACCAGTAGCTCATCTATTTTAAATAAGACACGTCTAATTTTGAGGTTTCTATTTAAATCAGGTTCCGGAACTGGCCACTTACATAAACAATTTTAAAAATTAATTACAACATTTGAAAATTCAACTCTTTGGCTATAGAATGCAGTTTGTTTCACCTGAGTGTCAATTGTTTTTACATTTTGTCGCCATTTTAAAAATTGCGTGTCTCCATTAAAATTTTCGTAGTATGATTTTCTACAATTTTAAGTGCAATTTGATAGCTCAATAGACCATCGCTCGGCATGAATCTGGTTTTGTCGAAAAAGCAAAAGAAAAATTAAAACCGGGGGGGGGGAAGGGACCCCGGGGGGGGGCCCCCCCCCCCGGGGGGCCCAAAAAAAAGGGGGAACCCCCCCGGGGGGGGGGGGGGGGGGGGGGGGGGGTTTTTTTTTTTTTTTTTTTTTTTTTTTTTTTTTTCCAACAGACAGACCTTACCTTGGTGAGAAAACAATTCCAAAATAGCAGCAATCGAACGAATGGGTCTCATGAGTCGAAATCAACCAAAGCGGATTGCTTCTTTTTTAATAAAACTAAAGTCGTGGCTAATGTAGCTTTAGAGAAACACGACCGTTTGTTTACAGGAAATTATTGGTGAACTCGTAAAATCGTAAAATAATCGTAAACGTCGTATAATCTTGCATGTCACTACGGACAAATGAATTTTTGAAGGTGAAACACATAGAAATCCTTCGTTCGGTCCCTTATATTTTCCTGTTACTAAAAACTAACCATTAGCGGTCAACGTTGTATCAAAGAAGAGGAACCATTTCTAAGGCACGACCCCTTGTATGTCAACTGAATATAAAAATATTTAAAAAAAAAATTGGTCACAGAAACGGAGTAAGTATGTCGCAATTTGAGGGATTGAAAACTCTAGAAAGCATTCAAGTACTAAACATATAGCTTTTCTTACTTATTTCGTACGTATATAAAAAAATAGTAGAAGCGTAATCGGCGCATGATTCAAAAAAAAAATCGAAAAACGGATGTAAATTTGTGTGTGTATTACTGTTACAATCAGTATAAAATTTTTCTCGTTTGTCAGAAACATGATTCATTGATCGTGACTTAGTGATATATATATTCATTATTATATCTCGTTCAACTGTGAATTGACCATTATTCACTATTATATTAACTATATTCTTATACTTATATTAACTATATTTTAAACTTTATATCATATTTACCAATAATAAAAATATACAAAATAACGAAATAAATGTGTATAAAAATACTTTCGTTTTCAGCAATGTTCAAAAAATTTATAGAAAATATTTTAAATTATTTATATAATAATGCTGTACAATTAATTACTGTTAATATTTTCAACGTTGATTGTTTCCAGAATGTTTTTAATACTATATAAAAACTCACCCAATAACGAGCGTGTGTACCAACGACATAATGTATACTGTGGTTAACTTACAAAAAAGGTTTTATATACTACGTTTTACAGTCAGCATCCTTTAACAAAACCCTCGTGAGACTGATCTTCGCATCAGATTCACTTACCACAATGATAATACTTAAATAACCTTTTATATGATCGTTTTCAAATTGTAGCGGGAGCGTTGTGGAGAAATCAGAGGTCTTTGGTAGGGTCAAGTCCAGCTATAAAATAGTTTTTCCTAATTTAACAAGATAGATGAAATATTTGCAACGGTATGATTTGGACTATACAGTGTTTTTACATTAAGGTGACAGACTTTGTGCAATAGTGATTCGAATTCTTAAATTATAATATAATTAACAATTGTATCGCTGTCGCTCATTAACAAATCGGCAAAACTTATCTCCATACGTTTAATAGGATGTTTACAAACCATTTGTAATGTAAAACAAGCAAAATTATTATTAAGTATAAATAAGATATTCTGATCAAGGATTCTAAAACTAATTACTAAACCACTTTTTACTTACATGTGAGAATATTATCTATAGATTAAACAATTTGTTTTCATAATTATAGTCTGGGTGACTTCAGTTTTGGCACAAACACAATAGGCAACCTATTTTCATTTTCTATGTGTAATAAAATAGATTCAATATATATTTATTATGTTCCAAATTGAACAAAAAATAATAAAAAGTAACAGGAAAAATTATGTCTTTATATAAAGTAACCAGCGGTTGGCGAAGCGCCGTTATACTGAAATTTAAATTCCTATTTATTTGAGCCAGAGGATAGATCTTCATATACTTGGATATTTTAAAATTTCAACGAGATAAATAACTAAAATTATTAAGCCTTTAAAATTAACGAAATCACACCAAACTACTTAAATATAGCATATGCCATTTGATAAACGCGGTCAATATTAAATATAATGGAGAAATCTTAATTTCTGGTACAAGGTGAAATAAAATGCCAAGGGTCCCAAAAAATGTCATCTTCAGACAGTCCCAGACGAAACCTACCAAATAAATTGTCGTTAAATGATAAATATTTATTATTATATGATAAAGATTATATTAAGACTGTTTTTAATAACTTTTAAATAGATCCCCTTACAGTTTCTTACTCTTTTACTTATAAGACACATTTTAGATTCATAGTAGGAAAAGCTAAGCTGAAAATTCTCAAAATCACAATGAATTAAACTCTGAATCGTGCTTCCAACTTCCCGCTAAGAACCTCGGATAGTTAGTTTTTGTTCTGTGTATTCAAAGAGCAGAGTTAGATTAAGGATCTGTCAACCGATATTAAATTTAATGTGTTTAGCGCCATCTTGTGACAAACTAGCAATACTCAACAGTCCAATCTAAAATCGAATGTCCTACATATTTTTTATGCACCGCAGATTCATTCTAAATACATACTTTATATAATATAAAGTAAACAATAAGCTTAAGTTATACATTTAATAAATTGATTTTGCAATGCCAGCAAGATAATTTTATCAGTTTAGTTATATTTGGATGAATTTGATGATGATTTTCTTTTCGAAAACTATTGAATGTGTCAACTCTAAATTAAATTTATCTCTATGTTGTAAATGGCTAATTTTGTATTTACAATCGGTAACATATCATTTTGAGGCGGTCGGCTGGGTCTTGCTTTCGCTTTGATAATTCAAAATGTAGTTTACCATGTTTAATATAGAACGTATTATTCAGTTATTATAATCTTATTTGTGAGTGTTTTCTACGTGATTTCACCATAAATATGCATATAAAATTATGGGGAAAGTGCATGTTTTTTCAGTAGATATTTTATTTCTTGTGACCATTGCGGACCTATTAAAATGTCACAGAGACAAAACACAAGGGGTACGTACTCCTGCATAATGTTTTATAATCTATGTCTCGTCCTTGATATATATAGTGTCCGTAAAAAATATAAATATTTATACACAAATATATAACGACTGATTCTATTAATGAAATTGGGTTGTCATAAATACAGTAATATAATAATATCATGAATAAGACGTACGGCTCTTAACGAGTATTAACCGCCTTATCCGCAATGAGAACTAGACAAACAAAGCCATGCAGTTTATTGCAATCGATTTCATCTTTTATCTGAGAGTAAAGACCATTGTGGTTGAAAATATCCAATACTTGTAATAATGCCCTGGTTTTAAAACTATATAGAGATGAAATTACTGGATTTTCTCAGCTGCGTTTAAATATGTTTGTGTACATCCAGTGTTGGTATTTCGCACCTTTGTTTGAAACTACCCAAATAATAAATGTGTTATTTGCGTATCCAAATGATTTTCCGAATCATGGATTTTAACACAGAATCTACAGCATCGTAAGCTAACGGTTAATCCTTATAAACAACGAAATATTTATTATAATTAGAACTAAAGGTGTCTGAATATTAATGTGGAATAATTTGTCTGTAATGGCTTCAGTGAGTCGAACTAATAATATCCATCGGTATTTTACAGTTTAATCTTTAAATCGTTTATACATTTTACTATATGTTCACTATATACTTACGATCAAGTACTTCAACCAACACATGACGATTTCCTCACATTTTTTCTTAATCAGCGGGAAGCTTAAGGAAAACGAATTATAAATAAAAATTTTGAGTTGGGAGCAAAATGAAGCTTGTAATAGTTTGTGTTGGGTGCGAACAAGTAATGAAAATATAGTTACATAAATACTTTTTAACCACACACCATAACATAAAACACCTAAGCTATTTTTAATACGACTGAATCGGGAATAGAACCCGGTCCCTTTTATTTGGCAATAGAATAAATATTACTGACAATTAAAACTAAACGGGCAGTCAGATACGATATAAAAATTGTATTAGTTTATACAACATTTTATATTATTTGAATAAATTATTTACATAAATTTACGTTTCGGTTGCTATTCAACAGTGATCAAGTTATATCACAGCGTCGTGTGTAAATACGTATTTAAAATGTCTAATAAAAACTTGAATAAAACTAAGCTCCAACTATCAAATGCTTCAATGAAGCGCTCAAAAAGTACGTTCATTTATTTCTATGAATTATCACGTAGTTGATTTACAATTGATAATGGTAACAGATCCATCCAGTCATCACCGCCGAAAGAGTGTCGACATGCGATTCCAGGTTCGTCAAATATTTGTGATTAGCATATATCGGCTAGTACATTAAAGAATATATACCCATAGCATAAGCTATAAACAGCTTTAGGGCGAACCGACCCAATATGAAATGTGTCCACATTGTAATCCAATTGAATTACAAACAAAAAGTATCGTTTGCATTTCAGAATAATAAATATAACACAGATGGAGACGGCCGAAACACGATAGATTATGTTTCAAGTGTTTCACTTAGGTCGAGGTCCCCCTGTGGGTGGCAAAGGGTGAACACTTGTTGCCTCAGCTACTAACTGAGTTTCATGAGCGTACCAGCCACTTGCTTCGTGATTTCTTACAGCAGACGTCTGCGACACGACATTAGATAGACAGCACTTTAATTTTATTTTTTTATAATAAAACAGGGGCAAACGGGCAGGAGGTTCACCTGATGTCAAGTGATACCGGCGCCCATGAACACTCGCAATGCCGGAGGCCTCACTAGTGCGTTGCCAGCCTTTAATATGCGCTCTTTCCTTGAAGGACAAGGAAGTCATAGTAGAGTCAAACTCAGTCGACTCATCGAACGCTGTTCTAGAGGCTTAAACTGAAGATGCTCCGGTATCGGGTCGAATAGTACGTCGATGGGTTGTGAGTTTTTCGCGGAGTATTTCTTGTAGATTGGTCTATTAGGGTTTTGTACTTCCGCAATATTAACTATTCCGCTATTAATTATATTCATTGTTATACCATAGCATTTACTTATTCAGTAAGTTTGTACAAGGAAATGTAATTGTAATACTCTGTTTTACACACAAATAATAGCACAATTAAAATATCGTTAAGATTAAAAGTGCTCATTCCTGTTGTTCACTAATTATAAGGCATAGCGTATTAACTCGCTTATTGTATTACATTTCCTCGTGTTGAAGCAAGGAATTTTTAATACAATTTTGTAATGAATATCTGAGAAATAACAGACGATTAAACATTAATAATCATTTCTGTCTTATGGAATTTAATTTCTACTGATACAGCTAAAATTGCGCCACGTTAAAACCAGAATAAAACCTCTTTGTTTCAAAGGTCCGTAATCTAGAATTTACATTCTTTGGAGTATATTAGAATTGTTTACCATGTGATAGTAATTATTAAATATCTATGGCAAGCTATACTAACCATCATATTTTAAAATATAACATTTTGGGGTTACACGTCCCAGAAATTGAAATTCAGCTGAGGCATGAAAATTTGAAGCTTTACTAATTTTATGAGTGACAACAGTATACTCTATAGATTAATGTCACACAAGCTAAATCATACATAAATTAAAAAAAAATACAACTGACTCCAACTACGAACAATAATATTTATATTGTATATAGTGTTTATATGATTTTTTATAATATAAGGCCTAGGAGGCAACATTTTTGAAATCGATGCCTATAAACAATTTATTGACGTTAAATTCTTGCTTATGTTCTTTTACTTAACTCATTTAGTTCCTCTCGAGTTTTGGACGTTGTAAAAATAGCATCGAAGAATGTCGCCATCTTGGATTTAAAGAAAACAATTATTCTACATCTCACTTGATCTGTGGACTTCCATCTTAGTCTTAATTTATATTATTGAATTAGTTACACTAATTTAAAGAAAGATTCTTTGTCAACTGTTTTATCTAGGACCTTTAGTTAATTTCAATTTCAAGTAAAATTATCGAGAGATCGGTGTAAGAGTAAAGTGGTAGGTGTAAGGTACCTACGGGGCTCTCAATCTAAGTGCCAGGCTAAATCTGGACTTTGTAAGAATGCATTTCTCGATATAATAACCGTTCTCATGTCTAGTCATTAAAATTTTCGAAAGCTTACGTTTCACTTCAATGTGCGTGTATTTGATCATCGTTTTATTTTTGCCAAAGGAATTTTATGCCAATATAACTAATTTCCGAAAATATTGTCGTTTGGGCCATTATAGTAATTACTTCTTTATATAGAATGCGACCAGAAAGCTCCGCGCCACGGTGAATTGCAAATGGAATCGCAGGTATGAAGAGGTGGACTCTCAAATAAAGATATCTTAGGTCTGCATCGTGGCGAGCGTATGTTTGCGACACATAACGTAATATTTCAAGTTAATAATTTCAAGCCCGTTACGAAGTTTATGAACTCATATTTCCTAATATCATTTTATAATGCAAATATTCCTTTTCAATCTTGGCTGAGCAGATTTAATTTTCTCGGCGGATGTCTTCAGGAAGTGGATATTACAGTGATATAGTGAAATGAGGTGATTATTATATTTGAAATACTTGGTGAGAAATTTTTTTAAAAGTGGGAGTTTATTCACTCATCATAGCAATACATTTACAAGTTAAAACGGACATTATAAATTGTACAAGTGTTATTTATTTCTACTGATGTTTGTTAGCTTAAGTTTGACAATTTTAAATTTTATCCTAAAAAGGAAATTTGTGAAATACCTTAAAATTGGTAGCAAATATTTGTTTCAATAAACACTCAGCTGGTGTTCAGTTAGAACTCATTTTAATCGTTAAAAATCGTTAAAAACAAAAGGTACAAATAAAAAAAGCGAAGTATCATAAATGTTATAAGATATTGTCTTTTATTAACATAACTATTACTCATTAAAAAAAACACTTTGTAAACGGATTAAGTTATGTATTTTACAAAATTTAAGTTATTACTTATTTTAATTTTTTTTTTTTGGGTTTTTTTAGCGGGCCCCCCCGGTTGACTGAAGAAAAAAGGTCTTAATTGTGAAAATAAGTGTCGCAGCCCTGAGAGGTTTATGTGTTATATGTATTTATTAAGCGGATATCAACTCCGAGGCAATAAATACAGATAAGATATAACGATAGATTATAAGTTGACATTTCTTTGCGTACTATAAAATACGTTGACATTACACAATTTTGTTAACTTCAATATTACGTTACCGGTAAAGTAAGCATTCATTGAAAATAAATATTCTGAATTCCACATTTAAAATCAAAAACTCCTACACGTTTCAAGCTGCATTGCATTTCAAAGTTTATCGTGAAAATTGAGTTATCGCCTAAAAGGTAGGCTACAAAGGGCACTCTGACCACCAGTTGAAGCTTACTTCAAAGGCTTTAGGGGTTTAACTGAACGTGTAAGGCCAAATTGCAATGTTTCTTCTATTTCTTTCACAGTTATTCGGTTTTATATTTAATCCTCATTATTGATGTACAAAAGAAAGAAGAACGTTGATTTTTTTATTTATTTATATAAAGAAAGACTTTAAAATAATTTTTTTTTAGGTTCCAGCCGCGTCAAATCCCATCGTCGGTATATATGATCATTAATATCGCGTTCTTATTATGAAAGCATTTTGGATTTGCTTTTTTTGTATAGTAGGCGTTTTCGTTCGCAAACATTACATACAATCTTTCCTCCTTTTAGTATTATAGAGAGAGTTCGTGTGGTTTAAGGTCTCTTTGATTATAAACTGGAATACATTATTCTGCATTTAAACATGTATTCATGCTTTTTAGTGGTTGAACTAGCGTTAGACATTAATTTTATATATCAACTCTTTTCACGACAACCTTCGAGTCAAAGAATAAAACATACCTAAATCCTGTGACGTTATGAACTCATGACTAGTGGGTTTTGTAAGTTGTGTTTATATTAATTAAGCTATTCAATGATTTACATCAAAGGTCAGGCCCACGCATATTTCGTAGACCTGCTACGAATTTCAGCGTAGGCTGTTGTCTACGCACACTGTAACTAAACATACATTTATAGTAATTATAATTACTGTCCTCACCGCAATAATTATATCTTATTATAATTAATGCTTATCCAATTATTGTCACTATAACATGCATTAACAGTTTAATGACACATACATAACAGAATCAAGTCAAACATATTATTTGTATAATATTCATGAAATAATTAAACACATATTGTAATTGCCATTATGATTGGTGTCCTTTTAAATGGCATCAACAGTAGCTGAGTATTATATACTTAACAACAG
The DNA here is from genome assembly GCA_963693355.1 of Pontia daplidice. Taxonomy (NCBI): domain Eukaryota; kingdom Metazoa; phylum Arthropoda; class Insecta; order Lepidoptera; family Pieridae; genus Pontia; species Pontia daplidice. The sequence continues at coordinate 3,117,252 of CAVNZL010000135.1, read as the reverse complement.
ATGTATTAATCTTAAAATAATGGTAGTAATATATGTTTGACCCATTCTTTGAAGTATACGGTTCTCAACTATATTTTGTACAAAATTGAGTTATTATTGGAACATTTTTAACAAGTACTGTATAAATAATTTACCTATTTTGAAGCTTTGATAATTAAATCTGAATGAAGCATGACTAGACCAATAGATTCAAACATTTTATGTCATTTTAATGATTAATAAAAAAAAATCAAGATAAAAAAAATGGTGATTTTTTAGATAAAAAAAATTTCATTAAACTTAAGGCAAAATGCTATTTAATTAGGCCCAAAACATAGCCAACAACATCACCTATCGACCATTTTCCTATGGCTATTCACCCTCTAAACACCATGTACTTTAAATATATCTTTATGCGCTGAAATACGGTTTTTTTATATCATATATATTATATTAAGCAATAATCGATGTCACATTTATCCATCCTACAAATAGAGAATATCTGTAATTCTAGCTCCCACTCATTACTGGTTGAATATAATGAAGCACAAACAGACGAAAGCCCAATTACTAATAATGAACAATTAATTAGTGAAACTGCTCGTGGAAATTAATTTGCCATTTTTAGTCTTGGATATTCTTTATATCTATCAATATTTTAATAAAACTGTATATGTAAAATGATTTATGAATTAATACTTAATATAAATCAATGGAGTACCAAGGTTTTTGTATATTTAAAAGGACACATTTATTGGTGGGTTAAAAATTGTTTAGAATTTTGATTTTTTGTTATTTCTATCAATTAGAATATAAACATAAGATTTCTTAACAATAATAAAAGTTTTATTCAATTCCATAAATACAAATATATATGAACGACGCGTAAGAGTAACAATGATATAAAAATAATAAAAACATGTCTATTTTATGGACCCCGCTCGGGTAAAAGCCTCATCCAAAGAATTCTCAATCTTTTTATCTTTTGCGGTTGAACCACCTTCCGTCTGCTGTCATTACAATTTCGTCAACCCACCTTCGTTTTGGATTTCTTAACAAACAAAGTATTAAATTTATTTTTTTCTTTCTTTTTCTGATTATAAAGGAAGAATCGAATTAATTTTAGATAAAAAAATGTTGACTGCGGTCGTAATATTAGTTCGAACACACATAAATATAATATATAAGAATAACACACATGGAAAATAACATATTTTTCATGCGTTAGTCGTTGATAATGTTATAACGTAAGGATTATTTAAACAAAAATGGAAATTCTAATAAACTAATTTCAATCAATACTTCGCTAAAAATGTATGTACTATTTTTACACCATGGACTTCCCCAAAGAAACGCCTGATTATTTTAATTATAACAATGAAAACGAAAAAATTTAATCAAACTTTTCACTTGTAAATGTATAAATGAAACATGGCTTCTTATAAAATTCTTTGGTTCAAAATTTTAATGTAAAAATACCACTTCAATTATTGTCTGTTTATTATAAAGTTCAAAACTTTGTACTTCACCGTAAACAATTTAATTTAAGTAAATTTTATCTGAAATGGACATTTGCAAACGATTTGCCGATAAAGGATGAATAAATTTATTATAAATTCAAGACATCTGAATACATGCGTTCTATTATTTACAAGAGCACCAGTATATCCGAAGCCCTAGCGCGTAAAAGGACTCGCAAAGCACAGCTCCCAGTTGCCCTGCAGCCGGGAGTGGGGACGCACGCGTCCCGCTTACGAATAAAACAATTCCAGCTCTGTCATTAAAGAAGCTACACAAACTGTGCAGTGAACAGAACAATAATAATATTGGATTTATTCGCGGTGAGTGGAAGCAACCTGTTGCATTAAAGCTCTCAGTTACGCTACGCTCACAAGATTTTATACAAATAGATCGATAAACATTCTGAATACAACATTCTAATTTATAATCATAATATTAAATATTAAAAGTTTGTAAGAAAATTTCTTTGTTGCATTACCTAAATGTAGTATAAATAACATATATTTGTATAAAATTGTGATTTGTTCTTAGATTAAATATTTTCTTTTCTAAAATCCTTTGACTTTATAAAAGAACTGACTAAAATGCCCGCCATTATTTTTTTGTCAATACAGGATTTTGTTTTATGATTTATTAAGGTAAATCGCCAGTAAAATCTCACCCGGGACCTTATTTGCCGTGTGCTTGAACCACTAAGCGATGGGACCTTAGTTTCATGTGAACATATGGTACTTTATCTGTATTTTAAAAAA